>VZTU01011442.1:21154-82725 GCA_013400835.1 Zapornia atra
GGCCATTCATCCTGGTCATTATCATTCTCAGACGCAAGCCTGTTGCTCAGTAGGGTAGCATTCATGGAAACTACACTCTGCAAAGTCAGCTCTTTGACAGGTGACTTCCTCCAAGAGCAGCAGGCTTTTTCAGAAACACTTTTCTCCTTATTTCTTCTGCATAAGACATGAATGGATGAAGGTAGCTCTCTATGATTTAAACACATAGGAGGACTTGAGCTTTGTTTCTTGAAGTAAGTTTTACCCACTGTATAAGAGATGGTGAACTTTTTTTCTTTTAAAGCACAGTGAACAAGATAAACTGTAGATTTATACTGTACTTTAGTATAGATGAAGGTATTTCAGGGGAAAAAAATATATAACCATGTATTCATCTGGCAGATAATACAACATAATACCATTAATAATGTTAGACAAATAGCAGTGCCTCAGGAGTTATCAGTGTTCAACCATAATTTTATTACTTAGTACGTACATACATCTAGGCTTATTTCTCTTTTTCTGTTTGGAAACCACCTACCAATTGGTTTACTAAGAGAGAACTTTCTCAGAAATAATGATTGCAAATATCTGCACTAAGAAATCTTCAGTGCATCTCACGTATTTAATTGGAGCAGAAGGTGAAGTCAGAGACTTACAAGCTACGATCAGAAACAACCAATCTTTTCATATTTTAACATCTGAAAGCTCACAGTGGCTCACTGCTTATTGAACTACAGAATTATTACTGTGATTTAAACACCAAATAATTGCAAATAACCAACACACTGAAGAAGACACCAATCTGATTTCATACCACAAGTGAGAACATGTTGAAAATAAACTATTATTTACTCACTTGGTGTAATCACATTCTATCTGTCTATCATAAACATGCAGAGAAAATCACTGAGGCAAAACATACATTAGTTCTTTATGAAGAGGTTCATTATTGGGGCTTGTGGGAAAAAAAAAGGAGAAAAAAATTAAAAATCAATGTTTACTTCAGCAGATTATTCTGGGTCTTCCAATCAGTAATTCATTTAGAGGAAAATGTAAATTATGCAGTGATACATAATCTGACTGATTCTTAATCTCCATAACTGTAAAAGTCAATCTTTTTCTTCCAAAACTTTGGTAAATATTTAAAACTTAGTCCAGTTTTATACAGCACCAGAAGAATTATTTTTTTTAAACTAGGCTAATTCTGGTATTATTTTTTTTAACCTTTTATTTTCCTATGTGTGTCTAGTACCCTGTCACAAAATACATTTCAAAGAGAACAAAAATAGACAGACAGAAGTAAGATTCCCCTCCCCAACCCCATCCCCCCCCAAAGTCTTCTGAGTCAAATGCATGATATTTAAAGACTGGGAAGAAAATTTAAGTAAAGTCAATATTTCTTCCTTGGGATTAACAGTAATGGCTTCTAAACCAATTTTCATTCTACTTTACTGTAATACTGGTCCCAATGTGGCAAAGCATTTAAGCAGATGTGCAGTATTGTTACATACAAACAGACTACTCATGTTCTTAAATTTAAGCAAGGGCCTGAAAGATTTGTTGGAATGGAGCCAGTGTCGTAAGTATTCTGGTTAATGCTTGAGACTAGAGCTGCAGAAGGGCAGAAACTCAAAGCTTTCTATGAGCTATACATATGAGCTATCACCTGGAATTCACAACCAGTTCATACAATCCCAGTAAATGCATTCAATAACTAATTCAAACAAATATCATTGACAAATTTAATGGGTTAATCAGTAATTGTTTAAAATCCTGACTAAAGAAGAATAGGTGATATCCAGTTTTTTGCTATAGCAGTTACGCAGTCTCTAAAAGAACTACTTTGTTAATAAACAGTAACTGCTCGTGGTCTTAGAGTACATGCTCTTGTGGGAAATGTGTACACAAGGTGAATCTAGAATGATGCGAGTTGTCTGTCAGCATTCCTAAACTTCAGACATCTGTGAAGAATATCTCCACTTCTCCAGTGATAATAGGAAAGAACAGGAAAGAAGATGAGAGACCATCTTCAAACTGATGTCTTAAAGCAGCTTCCTATAAACTGAAAAATACTTTAATTGCTGGACATTGGATGGATTTATCCTGTTGCCACTTGTTTACACAGGGTTAGTTATCCCACCTGCCATGTGATTTGCATGATATAATGATTTGCATATGTCTGATAAAGCTACTTTCTAAACAGAAACATTGACAAAGTTACGTCAGAAACTGCCACAGGTTTATCTGATGCTATGAAGATGCTAAGGCTAACCGTGTACTTCAGTCAAGAGTAAATAGAAACAAAACCATACCACAATCACCTCATAATCTGCACAATTAGATAATTACAATGATTGCTAAAGACACTGCAACCCAAGATAAACTTGAGGATTTTAGTTGAAGCAAGACCCATGCCTGACATATTGATTTTCCTGTTTGTCAGCATTTGGAAACAGCCTATTTTCATTTCAACTTGCACCCATGAGGTATTTAAATTCCTTTGATTGATTGTGGTATGCAGCATTCATTTCTGGACTTCTCACAGCAAAATGAATTCTTCAGGAATGAGCCATTTCAACGTGCTGGATCAAAGGAAGCCTCTACAACTCACCCATTTAATGAAAACTGGTCATTCATTTTTATTAGATTTCTTCTCTTTCTACCAAAATAAATATCAATACTAGAGATTCATTGCAAAAGGTATTTCTGCACACTTGCACTAGTCTGGACAGAGAAGAAGAAAATGGGTGGAGGGCTAAATGAGCAGGAGAAATTGATTCAATCTCTCATTATCAGCTAAAAGTACTTGTGCTACTTATTTTAAGAATAAAATTAGACTAGAACTATTAGTGATTGCTACTTCTATAATTTTACTGTGACATAGGAAAATAATTCCAATGTGCAAACTCAAATAATATAGAGAATCCAGTAATAAAACAGACTGGTAAACTAGCAAAAAAAAAACAAACCAAGAACGATGGTTGCATTATGGTTCAACAGGATATTAAAATATTAAAAGATAGGACTGTTCAATTAGTGTTGAAAGTAGAAACGTTGGAGTTTAACCAGCCCTGTGGTGGTTTTGGCCCTAACCAAAGGCCAAATACCCACCAAGCCGCTCGCTCACTCCCCCCTTCAGCCGAAAAGGGGGAGAAAATAGATATTAGGAGGCTTAGGACTCGAGATAAGGACAGAGGGATCACTCTGCAATTAGTGCAATGGGCAAAACAGACGCAGCACAGAATAAAGGAAAGAAAAAGGTGATTTATTACTACTTACTACAACTACTACACCCAGTGAACCGGAACGAGATAAGAAGCGGCCAGGTCTTCAAGCACCTTCCCCCCACCCCTCCCTTCTTAGCAAACTTAAAACTCATCCCGATTTTACTCCCTTCTTCCCCCCCCAACATGGTGCGGGGAGGGGCAGGGAATGGGCAGTGGGGTTCCGGTGATTCCCAACAAGCTGCTTTTCTTCCCCAGATATTATCACTTCTACTTCCTCCCCCCACCCCTCGCCTCTTCGCACTCATGACTTTAATCAGAGATTCGCTCCCTTCTTCCCTCCCGTTCGCAGTACAGGGGGGGCAGGGAATGGAGAGTGAGGGGTTTCAGTCCGTTCCTCCCAAGCTGTCTTCCATCTCAGCTGTGGGGGGGGGGATTCCACATACACACACCCTTCCCCTGCGGCACCGTGGGGTCCCACCCACGCGAGAGTCGTGTCCACGACCTTCTGCAGCGTGAGTCCTCTCTATCGGGGAGTCATCCCCTCACCACAGGCCTCTCAGCAGGACTCTCCCCTCCATAGGGTGCTGACGTCCGGGTCCAGACCCCCCGGCCTGGTCACCCGCAAAGTCACAAGTCCCTTGGCAAACCTGCTGAGGCGTGGATCAATCTTCACAGGCATAGTTGTCTCTGCTCCCCGTCCTCGTCCATGGGCTTCGGGGGGACACCCGTTTCACCATGGACTCCACCATGAGCTGCAGGGGGAACTTTCTCTTCGCATTCTTCATCCCCCCCGCTCCTGCAGGCCTGGCCTTGGCATCTGTGCAGCTTGTTACATCTTCTCACTCCCGCTCCGGTGGCAAAGTGCGCCTGCCAGCAGGTTTTTTTTCTCCTATATGTGATTCACAGAGGCGCTATGACCAGCTCTGATAGGCTTGGTCTCAAATTTGGCCTTGACTGTACCAATGTTTTGAAAATATGGGGCTTGCAGAAAGCTGTAACTGCAGCTTACAAGAGCCACTGAAGCAGCAGTTACACCAAACTACAACAAGCCCTTAGAATTAAAATATAAAAATAATTTTAAAAATTGTTTTAAGCAAAGGTTGCAATGGATTTATTGCACTGTTCTTCAGAGAAAAAAAAATTGCAAAACATGACATAATTTTCTAATCATTAGTCTGTTAGGGGAGCTAAACTCTAAACAATCACAAAATACTTGAAGACAGAAAGGACCTCTGGAGATCTCATTCAACATCCCTGCTCAAAGCAGCGACAGCTAGAGCAGGTTGTTCAGGATAGACACTCTACAACATCCCTGGGCAACTGTTCCATTGTTTGACCACCTTGACCGTAGAATTTTTTTTTTTAAATTTTTAAATATTGGCATTTTTTAAAGAGCTAGAAAAATGCTGTAGGGCAGAAAGAGGAAGAAAAGTGGCCATTATAACCTTCAGAATCCTTAAAAAAAAACCAAACACGTGAAGAATGAAGCTTAATAGTTGAGCCCAAATAGTAATAAAAATCAACCTGGAAAACTGAACTTTTTGGGGGGACGTTTAGAGGAATGACATCATGCAGTGAGTGTTCAAATAGTCTTATAGCAGGTATAGGAAATGTTTTGAAACTGAAAGTTGACATAAAGCTTCTGCACAGAAAAATCTGGAGTATAGATTTGGGTCTTAATTATTTCCAGTTCCAAAGGATCCAACAAATACGTTGATTATAATCATGTGTTGCTATCGGTCTATTTGGCAGTGCTACATACTTACAATTTACACTGTTAAACTGTTTTGATATTTGGGCCTGACTGTGCTTGCCTCATAATACAAAATAGTAGGATAGTTGCCCATATTTGTATTAGCCCATGTGAAAGGTCTGACATAAACCAAAGAAATATTTGCTGTTCTTCATGTAATCTTTTAATGCCAAGGTGAACAACTCTGTATGTCTTCCATTTCCTAAAAGACAGCAGAATTTTTCTTTCTATGGTCTGAGGTCCGGAGATAATTCTCTGCACTGTCCGCATCATGTCTGTGATTAACGCATTTCAGGCACTGCAGTTTATATTGCTCAGAGATATTAAGAAGGCTATATGCCTTTCCCTTTGATCCTTTTCCCTCAACTCAGTTCATTCTGCTAAACTATACACTATATATTTAGCTCATTTAATCTTTACTTGCAAATTAATCCTCTGGCCTCTAATCGTTCTTGCTGCTCTTATCCACATCTTAAAATTTTTTATTATCTGATCCAATCACCTCTGAGATTTTAAGCTCAGATACTGATCAAGTTCAACATATGGGGAAGTATGTCACCAGTGTGACAGAGGACACTAAAAACATCTGCAGGAATGTAAGGGGGAGGTTTGCCCTCACCACTGCTGCCATCTGCTTTTAAAATGACACCTAATAACAAAGACACAGAAATCCTAACAGAACAATAAGAAGGTTCAAATTAGCCATTACCCCTTTATGAAGTCTTCAATTTGCGGCAGAAAATATGGATTGTCATTTGATTTTTATGGCTGCTATGAAAAAGCCACCTGACACATAACAGTAAAATCTGTACAAGCTTTCTTTCCTCTGCGATTTAGCCTATACTCGTATTCCATTTGCAATCTAGCTTGTGTTTGTATCTCCTACTGAATATAAGTTTCAGACATCATGAGGAGGGACTGACTTAATCACAATACATGACCTTTCAAGATGCTTTAAAAACCCTGGCAAATTAACATCTATTAGATCATTAACTCCTTGCAAGAGGTGATACATTTAAATACTTATCTAGAACAATTATTGTTAGTAATTAAAATAATGTTCCTGCTAGAAGCAAAAAATAACGATTAGCATACCTTGTCATCATCTACTTTTCAAAAATAGACAAGCTGATTCATAAAGTGTCAAGTGTATTTTTACATGACCAAAATGAAACACATCTGTTCCAATGTACCATACTTGTACTTTACACCCAAATCCTACACAAATGAGACTTACCACATAGATGAAGATGCATGAAGACATGACAATCCCTACAAAAACCATCCTCAGTGTCAGTTGGCTGTGTGCAGGTTGTGACTTCTTGCAAAGTAAAGCAACACTTTAAGGACAAAACTGTTCGTTGTTTGTTTTTTTTAAATATGTGAAGCAATACAAGCTTGCCTAATGGCATTTTTGAAATAGGCCAAGTACCAGTAAACAGGCCATACAGGGTACTTATTAAAGACAAATATGGTTAGTTTAACATAGTACAGACGGCAAGTGAACATTTCAAGGAAATTTCACAAGACAGCATTTACTGGAATAGCTCTTCCCTTCAAAACATGCTGAAAAGCATTTTAAAGACTTCATTAGCTCTTTTTATGAAAAGGTTAATCATTATAAAAGACTTTGAAGGAATCTGCTAGCTGGTCTAGAAACTGCAAGGCTCTAGCTGCCAGCAAGAATAAAGAAAGAATAGTCAAATCTGTTCACTTTGACCTGACATTCCCTGGACAATTTCTGAAAAAAGTAAACTCATCTTGAAGGAAAGAAATTGAAAAATCTGCTCAACTGCTGGTGATGACACCGGCTGAAAATCTTTTGCTCTGTCCACTGAAAGCAGTATGAAGATCTTGGGTTACAAGGAAGAGTCACACAAAGGAACAGAACAAAGCTAAAACTAGAGAAACCACTAGGACACAAAGAAACTCTGAAGAAATCAAGGATGAGAATAACACAGACTCAGTTGTTTGTTGCTCTGATTTGTCCAAAACTTAACATAAATGAGGTTGCTTTTAATTGACAGTAATTCTTTTTCTGTTATAAAGTGATTAACAAAGTAATTTTGATGCTGCTTCCAGAAAAGGAGAACTGCGAATTCTTATTGTATTTGAACAAATTTAACAAAAGATGATGTCTCATTATGCAGCATTAGAAAATTTTAATTATATTTGAGTAATTTTACTTTTGAATATTTTAAAGTTTTCTTGGTGAAATTTTAAATTAATTTTTAAGGTGCATTTTTTTGCAAAGTAAATGTATACCTTTCCATAAAATCTTAAGAAGCTACAGAATATTTCAGGGTTAATTTCAAAGAGGACAAAACCCCTTAGCTTTAAAAAAAAAAAATCCTGTTGAAATAGCTTTTATTCTATTTGTTACTCTAATTTCCTTTAAATGGTTCTTCCTCATGAAAGGATGCAAGATTATAAATACTCTGCATTACAATTGTTTACTTTTGTTTGTTTGTTCAATTTTATACATATCTAACCCTAGTAATGAAATGGCTGAAACCCAGCACAGGCAGAGAATGCATTTTCATAGTGTACAGAGATAATAATAAATCATCTTAAAGTCCAGGTTTATTAGAAATGACTGAAATACATTACGAGGCAGCAATAACTTCAATGGTTGGTTTGCCAACCAGTGGGGTGGAATTAAAAATGCATTAAAATTTATAGAAAGGAAAGTAAATAGCAGAGAGTTTAGATTGGTTTTGACATAGTTAAATGAAGCATTATTTCTCTTTGTGTGGCTAATAAAATAAAAGTCTACAGAATGGGAGAAACATTCTCTTTTGGAAGCTGAAAGGTGGGGAAAAAAAAATCCATTATTAATTAAATTTACTGCTCATTCCCTCCACTGCATGTCAGTGACGCATTTCAGAAGAAAAGTGCAATGAAAGGTGCTTCTCTCTGCTTCCACAGAACATTAACTACTACTTTAGATTTTAACAAGTGGGTTCTGTTCAACCTCTATAATATACGTGTAAAACAAACACACGCATTTGCACAGGAAGATGATCTGACCTACTGTAATAATATCATCTCACAAGCTACCCAGGTGCCACAAGATTCCCAAAGATTGTTAGACTGTTGGCCGAATTCATGGAAGGAGCATGAAACAATAAGAATGGAGATATAGGAAGGACCTGCTTGAGAAACCCTTCCTGTGTAAGGAAAAAATGTAGGGAACTGGGGGGAAGGTACTTAGTTTTCTAAAGGGTTAAGTGTCCTGGTGAGGCAGGGGCTGGCAGCGAAACTGCACAGCCATGCAGCTGCATACCTGAGCACATAGAACCACTTATCTTTCAGTTTCTCTAGAAAAAGGTAAAAATGCAGCTGGAAGGGTGCTTTGTCTCATGGCAATGCTTTATGAAGATACAAAACTCTATACAGTAATGTGCGGCCTACATCCAAGAGCTGTCATGAGATAACACTTTGTGTGCCTCAATAGTTCTCATTGATGACAACAAGCTAACAAGAAGTACCCTTTCTGTAGCTAAGGCTACATGGACAATGCGCATAAACCCCTTTAATTTTCAAGACTGCTCCAGCTATTGCTGTCTAAAGTAGTTCTTAATTAGTTTCTAAACTACATAGACAGTCTTACCAGAGCAAAATGAGGGAAAAACTCTACTGCTCTGACCTGGGAGACTTTTATACTCACTTTGTATTGACCAAGCAAACTGCATAAGGAAGAAAAAGGACACATTGTAACCAGTGGAAAGAGCAGGATAGAATTCTAGAGCCAAAATATAATTAACCAAGTTGTATTTGGCCATCACATTAAAGTTACCAACCCAACATCTACAGTGTCAGTTTTATTTTAGCTTCAGCATGGTCAAGACCATCTCTACCTGCATCTCTAGAAACACAAAATAAAATTTCATGGAAATATTCTAGAAATACTCCTAGAAATATCCTTACCATTTTCAGAAATCTAAGTTTCTCCCCCACTCCATAACACTTTCAACTACTATCCAGACTTCGCCTGTTCACTTTTACATTCTCATTAGACCCTTCTGGTTGGTAGAGAAATTATTGTAGCTGACCAAGTAGTCAAGTCTTCACTATTTTATAGACTGGCCTCTATCCCAAGTTAGATAGCTCTTTGTCATCATTTTCCTGCCCAACAGAGATTTTAGGTCATCTCTTTGATTTCAAGCAAGAGAAGTCCTGAGCTCCCAATGAGATCATATGACAAGATCATACCAAATGGCACTGCATTGACTTCCTTACCCAGTCCTTTCTTTTGGCAAATAAGTAATTCAGAAAAATCCTGCATAGAACCAGTTCCTAATTCTACTCTCACTGAAATAAAGCAGATAATATATGCAGGTACAGTGAGTACTTAAATACTGGACTGAAAGACAAGTGGCTTTTGCTCATAGCAAATAAAATGAAAGCTTGTCCTCATTTAAACATACATGCCCATATGAAAAGACATCAGACACATAAGAAAATATATAATGAGAACTGGCTCTATGTAGCTTTAGAATAAATTCAGACTCAGTTTATAAAAATATAAATAAAATTTGAAACTATCATCATAGCAGCACCAGAACTTTGAAGATCTGTTTAAGACGTGAAAAGGCAAGTTCTCTCATTACTTTCGCTCATACACTGTACTACGAATAGCATAAGAATGAAATAAAACCCCAAACAACCTTAAGTAAGGAATGTATAGTCAACCTATAGGACATAATTACTGAAGCTAGTTTTCAAAGCAAGGATGCTGTAGTCATGTAAGTTGCAGTACCACTCTCTCATGCTTGAGGAATAAATACTGCCAATCTCTGCAGGTCACAAAGAAGCTGCTTCTTTAGAGCAGCAGTGGTGATTAGACATACTCGGCAGTCACTGAATTATTTAGATGCTGAAATATTTGAAACTTACCTTCATCTGAAAAATAAAAATTAAAGCCCAAAAACCCAAGAAAATACAAAAATGTCCTAAGTATCTGAAATTTAAGTTTTTCAGATGTATTATAGGTCTTTTGGTCAGAAATCTAACGATGGAATATTCCAGGTTTAACAGTTACACCTCCAATTTTCATCCAGGAAAATTTCACAATCATGTCTTGTTTTGTCTCCATTTTTGTTACAGTATTTTACAGGTTTTAAAGAATAGGGATCCATAACACAGTGTTATGGATAATCACCACAAACAAAGCACGATGTATCCATCAATTTTTTAGAAGGCCAAACACGTGACATCCATTTTAGAATAGATCAGTATTAGAATAATATTTATCTCTTAGAAAACCCACATTCCCACCTACCTTTGCATTCTCTCAACTTTTTCAGTTTCCAATAAAAAGGAACATTTATCCTTTGATATTAAATACAAGGTCAGGCAGAATAAGTGACTGTAAATGGCCATTAATTTCCTGTCATCATCCTAATTAAGGTTTCCAGCTGTCAGAATCTAACGCTGCACCATTAAAAATAAAGGGACATTCAGATGCATTGATCTGTCTCAATTGTGCTTTATTGGGGGAAAAAAGAGCAAAAATTATAATTGTCATACAGTGCTAAAATATTAGATGAAAATGTTAAAGAAAGGGAGAGAGAGCTCCTCCAGAGTTGCCCAGACATCAGTTTACGCAAATGAGCTAGTTATTGCTACACCCATCATTACTCTTAACCTTTGATCAGGCATCCTCTCTTCAGTCAGAAAGGAAAGATTTTCTAAACTATCCCAGAGTGCTTATATGCTCCACCAAACCTATTGACTATAGGGAGATTTAGAAGGTTTCCAGCAGAGGTATAAATATTTTTCAAGAAAACAATGTTTTCATTTTTGACACAAATCCCGCCTCCCCCTCCCCCCAACCTGACAGGTGTAAACTGAGGAATAAAAATGTGTAAATGCACTGGAAGCATAGAGCATTACACAAAATCAAGCATCACAATGGAAAAATTTCTTCATGTAATGACATTTGATTAACCTTTTATTTTGGAAGTTTTCAAATCAATTGTAACACAAATATCCTTTTATTTTTTTTTAATCACATATGAAAAAAAAATCTATTTTTTAGCAAGCACTAATATAATTGGCCTTAAATAAAAAAATTAGTTACCACTTATCTAATAACATATTCCTGTCCTTTCTCCTTTATCACTTTTACCAGGCTTTATTTGTTTGGTTTTTTGGGGTTTTTTTAAGTCCTTTAAAGTTTGCTTTTACAATTTAGCAGCAGGAAAAAGTTATGTTTTTTCTGTATGTTGCAGTTTGGTGTAACTGTGCTGCTTCAGTGGCTTTTCTAAGCTGCAGTTACAGCTTTCTGCAAGCCCCATGTTTTGAAAACATTGGTACATTCAAGGCTAAATTTGAGACCAAGCCTATCAGAGCTGGTCATAGCGCCTCTGTGAATCACATATAGGAGAAAAAAACTGCTGTCAGGCGCACTTTGCCACCAGAGCAGGAGTGAGAAGATGAAGCAAGCTGCACAGACGCCAAGGCCAGGCCCACAGGAGGGGGGAGGATGAAGAATGCGAAGAGGAAGTTTCCCCTGCAGCTCATGGTGGAGACCATGGTGAAACAGGTGTCCCCCCGAAGCCCATGGATGAGGACGGGGAGCAGAGACATCTATGCCCTGTGAAGATTGATCCACGCCCCAGCAGGTTTGCCAGGGGACTTGTGACTTCGTGGGAGACCAGGCCGGGGGGTCTGGACCCAGATGTCAGCACCTTATGGAAGGGAGAGTCCTGCTGAGAGGCTTGTGGTGAGGAGATGACTCCCTGATAGAGAGGACTCGCGCTGTAGAAGTTCATGGACACGACTCTCACGTGGGTGGGACCCCACAGTGCTGCAGGGGAAGGGGGTNAAGAGGCGAGGGGTGGGGGGAAGGAGAAGCGATAAGATCTGGGGAAGAAA
Organism: Zapornia atra; assembly: GCA_013400835.1. Classification (NCBI taxonomy): domain Eukaryota; kingdom Metazoa; phylum Chordata; class Aves; order Gruiformes; family Rallidae; genus Zapornia; species Zapornia atra. Next base: position 32,999 of record VZTU01011442.1, read on the forward strand.
AGCAGCTTGTGTGGGATCACCGGAACCCCACTGCCCATTCCCTGCCCCTCCCCGCACCATGTTGCGGGGGGAAGAAGGGAGTAAAATCGTGATGAGGTTTAAGTTTGCTAAGAAGGGAGGGGTGGGGGGAAGGTGCTTTAAGACCTGGCCGCTTCTTGTCTCGTTCCGGTTCACGGGGTGTATTAGTTGTAGTAAGTAGTAATAAATCACTTTTCTTTCCTTTATTCTGTGCTGTGTCTGTTTTGCCCATTGCACTAATTGGAGAGTGATCCCTCTGTCCTATCTCAAGTCCTAAGCCTCCCAATATCTATATTCTCCCCCTTTTTGGCTCAAGGGGGGAGTGAGTAAGCGGCTTGGTGGGTATTTGGTCTCTAGTTAGGGCCAAAACCACCACACTGTACTAAGAATATGTTTAACATAAAATTCCAACCTCAAAAAATATATTGCCTTTGAAATGTAGCAACTACAATAAAAATCTAATAAAAAATCCTTCTTGCACCTGAAAAATAAGTATAAAAAATAAAATAATGAACAATGTTCCAGGATCCTATGTTACACATTACTGTAACAGCTAAAAGAATGATATGTTCTGCATGTTTTCTGCGTTCGATACAGTCTGTAATCTCAATGTCATGTAATCTCAATGTCATCTGTAAATTGTTTGTTTTCTTAAAGCTAATTGTTTCCTTAACTCATTCTACTTCAATTTCATGGCAAGAGATCAGTAAGAATTTCAGATCTTTGGTCCATAAGGATCACACTAACTCATTCAGCTACAAGCAGACAGGAAGCCAGTGAGGCTTATAAAAGATTCAAAACAGCTAACACCTCTAAGACCTTGAGGAAAACAATAGGATTAGTTGTTCACTAATACTGTTTTTTTACTGCCCAAATACCTTTGCATATCTGCCCTGTTGCTTTTGAAAATTAGAAGCCCCTGAAAATGGATATATTAATTAATTTGCCACCTCCAGAGCAGGAGCTACACAAAAGGGATAGTCTGCTTGCATTAGTCAAGGTGTCTATACCCTTCACTTCAAGTTCACAGTGAGGGATAATGCCTGCACTCAGGTGTGCAAACCTAGAGAACAGACATCCTTTTTATGTTCTCCAGGTTTCTCAGCTACCAGATCAGGTACTCAACTTGCTGACAAACACTGAATGCTTCACTTTCTTCTTAAATGATAAATACAAGGGAAAGAGATACCTGCTTTTATACTATCAATGAAAGTTTACGTTGGGCTTCTTTCAAGGTCAGTGGAGGGCAGCTGGAATGAAATAATTTCTAGTTAACATTCCAGACTTCTTATACATCATCTGTGCATGCGTATAGCTCTTTTACTAAATACTTTAAGCGATATTGAATTCACTTTGATAAACTCTACCTCCTGCGTTAGCAGATTTTCTTTCATTATGGTTGGTTTTTAAAGTGAATATAGTGCTTTAAAAAATACAAGTCAGACTATTTTGAGTGTAAAAATCTTGTGCGTAGAACATGCTTTCTATATATTTAATTTAGATATCTAGTCAGATGCTGAACAATTGATGTCTTCTTGCCAGATCATTAAAGCCTTGGAAACCATTCTGATGCAACTGTAACACATTATTAGTGACAGTTCTGTAAAAAGCATAAAGATTGTAAAATACTACCAATCAAACCAAGAGTTGTAAAACCTTAAAGAAACCCGCAGAATTAACATCAAATTTCCATTAGTCTCAGCATTTTTACAGATGCTATCTAAAGAATGAAAGATTTCTTAGATACTTGAACTCCACTTTCTAGTTTGGTTGTGTGATGTGTTTGTCTCTGTGATACGATCTGATAAAACCCCTTTTGGTATGGGATGCAACCCTGTTAGGAGGAACATGAAAATAAGACTGATATTTGTTGGTGTCCTACATTAGGCACTAGAATCCATTCACCACCTGTCCCACAGAATGATAGTTTAAAACAGTTTTATATACAAGAGAAGTGGTTGAGTGACTGTTTCTGGAGGTATTTAAAAGCAGTGTAGATGTGGCACTTAAAGACATGGTTTAGGGGTGGACTTTGCAGTGTTAGGTTTGATGATCTTAAAGGTAGATTCTATGGTGTTATGATCATGCTATAATGACAATATATTCTAGCCCCTGGAGTAGACAATATGGATGGCTGCTTTGCTCTTTTTTTTTTTTTTTTTTTTTTTTTAACCCCCCTAGAAAAGAGCCAAACAACCCAAAATGATGTTTCAAACTACAAAGAGAACCTGATGCAGAGATAGGAACTGAACTCAATCTGTCAAGGTCTGACAAAGCTGCTGGTCCTTACTTCCACACTGTACTATGCATTTCAACCTCAGACAGCATCCTTGCCCACAGACTGGACATTCACACTGATCACTCCAGATCAAGGATGCTCTGTGAATGTAAATTACCATGCATATACAGCCAAAACTAGTAACCGCTTTGCAGTGTAATGAGTAAACCTCATATTGCTGCTATTTGTCTTCTGTACTGTATCTGCTCAGAGAAAAAGTTGGCTCATTGTTCTCTGGTCTTGCCTACTGCCCAACATACTCAACGTGTCATTTCAGCACTCTTGTTCTCCAAGGAGAGCAAGCATGTTTCCATGCTATGGAAACAACAGGCAACTGTATATTGTAATGTAGTGCATTCATCTCCCCCCTTCTGTTAAAGGCAAATTGACACTTAAAACAGCTGAAATGACACTGGCTGTCTCAGTAGTAGTCTCTCCCCACAATTTCATTCTAGAGTAAATGCAAAGAATCCATCACGAGGCAGACATCTCCCTTTTATCCAACATACTGAGAGTATAACAAAAGCTTTCTCATTACCAAATGGAGGTGTATTGTCCTGTAGGTAATAGAAGGATTAACGATAACTTTTCACTGGAGATAAAAAGTATTCTCATTTTAACTGTGAACATTTTTTTTTCCTCATTTAAGCACTGCTTTAATGGACATAAGGATGTTTTGAAGGTTTTCTTTATAGACCATTTCAAAATAGTAACTCAGCATCATAACACTGTTTCAACTTGAGATATCTTGCACGAAATACAAAATACATGCTGCTTTCACAATCTGCTGAGAAATCTGTGGATACTCAGCAATTTCAAAAATAAAGCTACAATTAGTTCAGGACAGACACACAGAGCCAGTAAATACTTATGAAACTTTAAAATCTGGTCTCACTGTGGAGAAATCCACCCCTGTTTGAGAGTGGGCACAGAACTACTACCTACTTGAATCCTGACAGATTTCTTCCTTTATGCACTGTGTACTAATGCTCTGTTAAACAATGACTTTCCATTTTTGTATCTCATTTTATCAACAAGGTAGGTATAAAGATTGCTCTCAGGACTACTGTGAGATATACTTTCTTGAGTCTGAAAGACATTGAGATTCATATACAGTAGTACCTGTCTAAATCCCAAGTATAACCCTTTAAAATGAAGGCTTACCTATGGGTGTCCCAGCAGCTTTCTGTTTTGGTACACTGTCCAACTGGGAAAGAGACTGTGACCCGGAGTTACAAAAACCACCCTTCCCTCTCCCTCCTGGACTGGAAACAAACCTCACTCCACCTGAGCAGCAGAGACGACATTTCCAAGGTTCTATCCTAAAGCACACAGGTAGTAAAGGGGTGTTCATAGTGACTGGTGATGATACACAGCTACTGACCAAGTTAGTGGGCAAAGCAAAGGCACAGAGTAAGTGTATGTGTAAGTACAGGGATGGCTGGGTGGAGAACAGAGTACGCAGAGGTGGGCCAAACTCTTGCTGATTTCTTCATTATTTTGTTATTTTCAACAAACACCCATCCTTCTATCATTGTGCAGTAATTCTTTTTATGATAGGCTGACACTGGGTTATTAGTTCACATTGACATTGCTTGAGTAAGGGTCACTGAATTTTAACTGTGGCCTTATAGTAAATTATTAATGAGATGAGCCTAAGCAAGCACAGCATTATGAGTCTGATGTTCTTTACATTACTCTTATAAAAGACAAAGGTAGATACTTGAAGCAGGAAGCCCCCCCTTTTTTTTTTCATTATGAGAGAAGCTGATTAATCTAGTCTCATATTTACCATGATTAAGACTTTCTACCAGCCTTTTCTTCGCCCTCCCATCCTTCAGCATGGGCATGAATATGAAGCCATAAAGCTGTATAGTATTTTGGAAAAATTCAGATTTTAGAATCAGAATAAAGGGCTGATCTGACATCACTCCCACAATCCATAAGAGAGAATGTAGACAGATCACACAGGCAATTAAAAGAGCTAAAGTACTGGAATCTAGCTTCTAGCTATGTCTTATGGATACCACTTCGAAATTGTAGCATCCATAAAAATAATCCATATTCTATTAATAGGCCTAAGCACTGCTGGGCAGGCTAGTTTCGTCCCTATCTAGAGACTGAACCACCAGTCTTCCACATAATCATTAATTTAAAAGAAATGACCATTAATAGTTTCTAATCAGCATAAACTCCAGGCAATAGGACCAACTTTAATTATAACCAAGACATGAATTTCCACCCATTCAGATAACATTTTACAATTTAACTAAATGGGTTTTGTCACAGCTGACTGCATGCTTGACGCTTAACGTTCCTCCTGTCCTACATTTTTCCTGCTCATTGTGCAGGAAATCATGCCCCCCATGATTTGTACACTTCCACTGACCAGCAAAGAAGAGGAGCTGAAAACCCATTTGCATTGTCACAGTCAGAACCTGTCAGGGTACATATAGTCACCTCCCTTCTCAGGACACCCACAATTTAAGTCTGTATGCAGAGTCAGCTAGAAAACCAAGTACTTCAAAATGAGACAATGCTACCATTCAACAATTATTCATGACAGAATGAATGTTAAATTATTCCAAGCAGATATAAAATGCTATCAAATTGTATTATATTACTGTAGATCACTTCAAGATTTTTTTAAAAAATGTTTTAATTTCAACTCACTACAAAGGACATTACAAAGTGAGAGCAAGACATTAAAAATTGTCATAATGATCCTGAAAGTAAGGCATAAGTTTAGTAAATTACTCATAGCAACACTGCAGAACAACCAGAAGTTAAAAATGAAGACTGTCTCTTATCTGGAAAAAATATAGGAAGAAGCACATAGGGACTAAGAATACAGTTATTAGCCAAACTGGAATTTAGACAGAATTAATAGCACAGTTTTTAACAACCAAAACACTACAAAATTTGCATGTAAATATTAATGAACACAATGAAAGCCTTGGATTTAAATCTCATTTGGAATTCATATAATATTTCCTATTATTTTTAAAAGCAATTTCAGGAAAACACCAGATTAGTATTTCCTCAGTCATCTGTTATCTCAGGTATCAATATGATTCAAACCTACAGAAAGTTACGGATCTTTCAGTTTCTCCTATGGAAATAGGATGAATTCAATCAGAACTAGATAATTCTCTCAACTGTCCCTAAAAAAAAAATAAAAATCAAACCTGCAAATCTATAGCCATATGTTGTAAGAAAATGTCCAGCCCCATCAATCACCATGAAGCTTTACTTACACATGACTTTAATGGGCAAATGTACTGTAACCATGCAATAGACTAGCAGCATATGCTACCCAACTGCTACCACCTTCATGCCATTATAGAAAGCAGCATGCATGCACACATGCAAGCTGTGTCTGATCTAATGATCAACTTGAGCATCAAGTAAAAGCTACAGGATATCCTAAAGAACAAGATCATCAGCTTTCCAGAAACTGAACCTAAAAATTTCTTGCTACCTTTCTCCATCTTTTATGACAGTAGAAGAGAAGAATGGTTCAAAAATCCTGACTTTAAATTAACTCTTTAGCCCTCAGTATAAAAAGGAGTGTATAAGATGTGTTGCCTTTATGAAAATAAAACTCTTTTCCTTAAATAGGTTGTCTTGTGATAAGGCAAAACATAAGAAACTGGCTTCACAGTCTACTTACATCATTATTAACCAAACTAAAATTTTCTGACCACCACTATTTCTACAGAAACATATTTTCCTAGTCAATTAATCCAGTTTCTGCTTCTCTGGCACTATGAAAACATCTCATTCAAGGACAATACAGAATCAACGAGTTCAGCAGTAGGTTTGTCTTACGTGTCAGCAGATTAAAATGGAAAGGTATTATGGAAAGCCTGTATTTTCAGATTTTGAAGTATAGATTCTTAGTGGAAATGTAAGCAAACAGAAAGCTCCTGGCTAACCACCCACACAAAGGAAAGAAACAGCAGGAGTGCCCTACTTCTTGCTGAAAAGCTCCTTCACAGTATCTCGCACGCCACATCCATTACAGTGGATTAATCCAAGTTTAATCAACAGAAAGTCTTCAGGTATGGAATAAGGATATCCTGTTACAGATTTGATGCCAAAAAGGCGGGGGGGGAGAGTGTAAATTTTGCACTCAAATGCTAGCTGTATGTTTTGGGTTTGTACAGCAATGTTTTGGTGGTGGAAGGGGTGCTGCCAGGCTGGCTTCTGCAAGAAGCTGATAAAAGCTTCCTTTATCTTCGACAGAACCAACACCAGCCAGATCAAAGTCAAACCCGCTGTTGACCAAGGCCGAGCCAATCAGTGACATTGGTAACACCGCAGTTTTGGTTGGTCCTGTGTGGAGCCAGGAGTTGAGCTCTATGTTCCTTATGCGCCCTTCCACCTCTGTATATTCTATGATAACATATTTAAGAATGAAAAAACCCCACCCAAGCATCAGGAGTGAGATGTGAGAAACTTTGCATAAACCATATTCAGTGAAGGAGGGGTGGGAGGTGCTCCAGGTGACGGAGGAGAAATTCCTGTGCAGCCTGTGGAGAAGACCATGGTGTAGCAGGTTGTCCCCTTGCAGCCCATGGAAGATGATGGGAAGTAGAGATTGTACCTGCAGCCCATGGAGAGAGGAGCCCATGCTGGAGCAGGTTTTCTGGCAGCACTTAGGACCCCATGGGGGACCTATGCTGGAACAGGAGGAGACCCACAGAGGGGCAATTCAAAAAGCTGTAAGCCCATGAGAAGGACTCATGGGAAGAAGAAGTTGGCAGAACACTGTTTTCTGTGGGAAGGCCCCTATGCTGGAGCCAAGTGTCTTCTGGTAACTCATGTCTTAGAGGGTATTTACAGTCTGATAATGACTCCAAAGATACGTACCAAGTAACTGGGGAGTTTTGGAGCATTTGATAAACAGGATATAACAACAGTCCTCCTGCTCTGCTACAAGATGTCATTGGGCTAAACATATATTGGGATAACAAGGTTCATAAGTGAGAATCAGCTTTTGAGCTGTTGGATTTTTTTTCCTCTGTAACTGCAGTTGCTCAAAAGCTGATTCTCACTTATGAACCTATAAATTGACTATCCCTGTGCAACAAGTGCTTTGGTCTCAGCCTGATGTTATGAGTAAATGGAAGAGTAAACTGTTCCCACCATTCACTCCTCAGGCAGTAAATACCATGTTTAAAAATTTATCAAAAATTTCCATTAGCTATATGTACAACTAGCTTTCAAAAGCTCTTCTCTATGTGATGCCAGTGCTTTCTTCAGATCTGTAATTGAAATAAGAAGTGCACAACTGTACTTAGGGGGTGGATTTGGTCTCTGCTGGCCAATTCATTTTATCTGCAAATTTAAAGCAATTCAGTGATGAATATTAATAGCACTGTTCCTATGTAAAGGCAGGATTGATATTGATGGATGGCTAAAAGCACAGAATAAAAAAGAGGGATATTCCCTCTCTTCAGTTAATGTAATTTTCCCAGCCCCCGCTCCCCTTCCCCCACACTGCCTTTCATAGTGTGTGACTATTTTTATAAATTTCTCAAGAGATAGGTACTTATTAAGTCTTCATAAAATTTTCCAGTATTAGATCAGACGTTTATGCCCATTTTCTGTCTTTTACACTGCACATAGAACTTAAGGAGCGAGGTGAGCAATTAGGATCATGTGTTGCTTTTGGTAGCAGATTTAATGTATTATGTAAGTCTACTGTGAAGTAATGATTACACCATACCGTGAACTTCCTAACAGGAGAGGTTAGATTCCTTTTGATAAGAAGCAGCTGAACTTACACTTTAAAAGAAGCCATAATCTATAGCTATCCTGATGATGGGTTTATATAATCATCAAAACAAATAAATAAGTTTAAACACAAATCCATGATCACCTCCTAACCCCCATCAATTTGGGAAACTGCAGTACTCTGCATCACAAGCATTTACTTCAGAAGTAGAGAAAAAGATAAACACATCAGGTTCTTGTGGTTCCAGACATTCCAGGGTTATCTTTAATCCATACAGCGTCTGAGAATATGCTCTGGAATAATTTTAAGCAGATGCAGATAATAGCTTCGTATTTCAATGTCTCCAAAGAATCACTAACTAAATCTGGTTGCTATTAGTCATAGGGTAAATGATCAAAATGAACGTGACAAATTAATAGCAAGCACAGATAGACATCACCTTCAACTGTCACAGGCATTACAACTTTCAGCTGACACTTCTGGGAAACACGCAAGTGGATCTAAAATCCAGGAGACAGTTCCTGCTGTCCCTTATCTGAACTGAGTATCTTAGCTATCCATTTGGACTTTAAAATATAATGTCTGTGTTACCTTTTTCCATGGTCATATTTTTAAAGTAAGGCAGCGGACACTGATCCACTGCACATCTGCACCCCGCAGATTCATAGATTCAGAACATTTTATTAACCTGGGTTTGGTTGACCATACTCATTAGAAAGCTTCTTTTTAAAGAGGTACAGGCAAACCAAGTATGACTTGTCTGCAATATATGAATAAAACAAAGTTCCAAAGACAACAGTGAACTTTTATCATCACCAGTGTCCATATTTTACTGTTGGAGATCCAATACATACCAATGCTGAAAGATGCCTGTAATTTCTAATGGCCAAGTCTTCCAGTGCATGCATAATAGAGAGTGCAAAATTTCAGTTATGATGTGTTCAGTATGTTCAAAGTGATATCCAGAATCTGAACACTGAAAACATGTAGCATGTCAAGACAGAAATGGCTGCTCTATCTTTAAAACAAAAATGCCAATAATTTAACAGATACTTTAGCCTACAATTCACAATTTAACATATATTTTTATTGCAAGTTAATCTTCCATCCAAAAATGAGATATTTTCAGTTTAAAAACCTAGTTATGTCTCTTAGAAATTGATTTTAAATATCTTATTCTCATTGACACAAGTTTGCAGCATAATCATCTTCAGTTACACAAATCCCCATTGTCAGTTCTCAGGGACCTGCCAGTCCTGTTCAACTTCCCATCTTCTGTCACCAGGCAGCAAAAAGAAAGCATTACACCTTATTAAATGACATTACAAATAGAAACTTTATACCAAACTGAAATGGAAAATAATTTTAAAACAACACTGGCAAACAGCCTCTCGTGGCTTTTCAAAATCCTTTATATTTTACAGAATCTGAAGTTAATTATTTTTACAGCCACTCAGGGAGAGAGTACCTACTTTTCTTAATTCTCAGGCACAGAAATATGGTAAAAAAGGCTGCCGCTGTGAAAATTAGTCCATACAGGATGACACCCCTGCTTACTGTATCCTAATTAAATTAGTCAGATTCCTGCCAGATATAACGGTGCATTTGTTTGTTTTGTAGTTGGGCCTTAAGCGAGCAAATATTTCAAGCAGTTGATAGCATACTAGGACAGGGATTTATAAAGGGAGCTGAAACTCATAAAACCATCTCAGAAAGCATATCTACGTTCCCATTACAAATCACACAATAATAATTATCTCCCTAACAGCAGAGACCTTGCTAGAAGAGACTGACACATTAATATCACAGTTAAAGGAAAATATTCAAGTTTTGATACCAAATTTTCTTGCCAGCTCCATAGGACAGTTGACTGTAGACACAGCTAATCATTCCACTCATGCAACCATCCACTCTTCATAAATCTGCCCTTCCCCACATGCACAACATTTATAAAAGGGATTATATGATTTGACTGCTTACAATTGCAGGTGCTGGATTTTATGACCCATGCACTCCAACATGGAGTTGTGCTTTTAAATGCATAATCTGAGTGCAAAAACTTTTGAGCATGCTTTAAACAGCTGGTAATATAGGATTTGCAAGTAAATCCTAAGGATCCTCCTTACCGTAGGTCTCAAAAGTATATAGATGCTACTGCCCTGCCAATCAAATTTCTAAAATCTCAGCTAGGAAGGTAAATTTAGATGCAGAACTGTGCCCATGCAGCTATATATCATAGAATCATAGAATCATAGAATGGTCTGGGTTGGAAGGGACCCCATGGATCATAGAGCTCCAACCCCCCTGCCACAGGCAGGGCCACCAACCTCCAGGTCTGGATCTACACAAGGTTGCTCAGGGCCCCATCCAACCTGGCCTTGAACACTTCCAGGGACGGGGCATCCACTACTTCTCTGGGCAGCCTGTTCCAGCACCTCACCACTCTTTCTGTAAAAAACTTCCCCCTAATATCTAATCTAAACCTTCCCTCCTTTAGCTTTAGTCCATTCCCCCTTGTCCTGCCATTATCTACCCTTTTAAAAAGTTGAATCCCCTCCTGCTTATAAGTTCCCTTCAGGTACTGGAAGGCTGCAATGAGGTCCCCCCACAGCCTTCTCTTCTCCAGGCTGAACAAGCCCAGCTCCCTCAGCCTTTCTTTGTAGGGCAGGTGCTCCAGCCCTCTAATCATCCTTGTGGCCCTCCTCTGAACCCTCTCCAACAGTTCCACATCTTTCTTGTATTGGGGGCCCCAGATCTGGACACAGTACTCCAGATGGGGCCTCACGAGGGCAGAGTAGAGAGGGACAATCACCTCCCTGTCCCTGCTGGCCACCCCTCTTCTAATGGAGCCCAGGATCCCATTGGCCTTGCGAGCTGCAAGAGCACACTGCTGGCTCATGTTAAGTCTCTTGTCCACCACAATCCCCAAGTCCTTGTTCTTGAACTAAGTCAGCATTGACTCAGGTGTTACTCAGGCATTTTTATGCTCACTGAAGCTATGTCCTATGTTACTAATAAGTTTCAGCAAACAGGGCTTCCTTTCCACTTTGTTCTTGTCCATTTTTTATATATTGTCCTCGACATTAAAAAAGCCATTACTTTGCTGGTAAATCCTCAGAAAGACAAGCAATAGCTATTGAGTCTCACCTTCCTGCAAAATAGAATCATAGGATCATAGAATATCCTGAATTGGAAGGGACCCACAAAGATCGAATTCCACTCCTGGCTCCACACAGGGACAGCCAAGTCAGAGCATGGAACTGAGCGCATCGTCCAGACACTTCCTGAACTCAGCCAAGCTGAGTGCTGTGACAACTTCCCCGGGGAGCCTGTTCCAGTGCCCAAACATGCTCTCAGTACAGATCCCCTTCCTAATATCCAGCCTAAAACTCTCCTGTTGCAGCTTCATGCCGTTTCCTCTGGTTCTGTCACCAGTATCTGAAATCAAAGTTCCTCTTAAAATAGCTTCAACAATGAAAAAGAACTGTCCCTCTCATATTACAGTACATATTATAACACTAATCTTGCAAGAGGGACTTTTTTTAGTGGGGCCTTTTTTTTTTTAAGTACTAAGACCTGAATGTTATTTTATTCAAGTGAGCGCTTTTCTGCTTCTGGTTGATAGTATCACATTTCCAAGATGAAAAGTAAAACATTATCTTTCTTAAATGTTAAATTATAATGATGACAATTTATTGTCAACTGTTTCTTATTATTTCTCATTAAAACAACATCTAAGCTCAATATTAGGTACAATGTATATTGTGGGAGTACAGTGCGCATTATTCAGATCTCCTATTCAGAAAATGCATTCAAGTACTGAATTTCTGCAGACTGTCAGTAATCTAAGAACACCCACATAAGTTCCCCAAGATTGTATGTTATTATATAGAATGTAGGGAGAATTATCACACATAATTAAACACAACAGATACAAAGAACTTTGTTTATCTCTCATGATAACCTTGGAGTTTTGAAGTGCATCTCCAAGCTACCTATTTATGAATAAATAAGGTCTGATTCTTCACCATTATAACTATTTTATGCCTTTTTTTTTTTTTTTAAACTTCTTATAATGACCAGTCAGAATCAATGATAGGTATGTTGAAGCCCTGTTACAAACACAAGGTAGCAAAGAATTTGATTTTGGTAGTATTATATACTCAATTCGTGTTCATTTTTCTTGGTATGCATTGCAACACAAGGTTCTGTGGGAAGCAAAGTTGGATTAAGCATGACCTAAAGGCTACTGCTGAGTGAGACATCCAGAGTCTAGCTCCCAAATATACAAGAACTTCTGGGTCACAACATCAGAAAATTGTCTTGAAGGGAAGAATGCATATTACAAGGTTCCAGTAATCATTGTGAAACCGATGAAAAATACTGAGTGTATATGAATTACTGCTGTTCTGTTCTCTTCATTTCCTATAAATACACCCTAGACGTCTCTGTATGACATGTGATTTGCTGCTTACTAGTTTCACCATTGTGTCTGAGGTCAATGCTGCATTGCCAGATTTGTTTTTTGACTCTAAACAATTGGCCCAGAGTCAAATACATAAAGGGGAAAAGTTTAGTGTATGTGTACACCTATGTGTAACTGCTATGGGTGACACTTATAGGTCATTCACGGAGGAGGTGTTGTCATTCACTGCCTACCTTGGTTTACTCCTATGACTGGCTTTTGATGAGGTGACCAGACTACCTGTAGGTATCGCACCACATGGAAAATTTTTGTTATCTACTAATTTCAGAGAGGTCTATCTACTCTGAGAATCATTTCTGCAAGACTCTTTCTGCTGGATCTTCCTTTCTTGAGAATTTTCTAATAAGTCCCACAGGTATTTTGTAAACATGTATTTCTAGGACACTATACATTGATATTTATATAATCTTACTAGATACACCAGATGGTTTAACTATAAAAACAAAATCTGCGAGATAAACATCACTGCTTGTTTTATACATGCATTTTCCTGTCAATAACTTGTCTTTCCAAGCTAAACACTTTTGTGTAATAGCTAATTATATTCTGTGAGAAATAAGTAATCCTTTAACCCTGCAGCATTTGGGCCATTGTGATCTATCAACCACATATGCTACAGCTGACACTACCAAATATCCTTTTGGACAGCTGAAAGAGAAAAACATACCTTTTTCTGCTACAAAATAGTGCATATAGCCTGCACATTATTTGTTATTTCTGAAGACACTCCATTTTAAAGCTACAAACTGAAATAACTGAAAACAGTAAATGGTACATGTTACACAATACAGGCTATCAACTAACTCTTTGCCCTTCAGGCAAAAGAAGTTATTAATTTCTTATTTTGCAGTTACTTCCCACACTGTGTGGCCGCAGAATTTATCAGTTTTGCTTCTGAATAACCTTTTACGTCTTGATATCTTTTTCTAAGTATAACTTTAAAAGCAACCTGCAAGAGATACACAGCACACAATAAAGGGGAAAAGTACTAATCAAAAATACTAGAGCAAGCCTTTTATCTTTGAAAAATGCCCCTACCCTGGAGCATTAACTGTACACAAAACACAGACACGTGAAATGTAAAATCTCATGTGTTTTACCTGAATGATTATAAGCTGGGTCTGACCTCATTGGGATTCCAGCCTATGAATCAAATATTCACTAATATTCATGTCTCTCTACACACATTTGACCTTTAACATTCACACATTAAGTAGAAATTAATTACTGGCTCTACAGGAATGAAAGGGATCTTTTTTTTTTTTTTTTCTTAACAAGCTACTGTGTAGCTTAAGTAAGACACAAATGCAGCATCACAGAAGATAGAGGTACTTTGTGAACCACTAATTTAGTCCAGAGCTAGAGAAGTTTTTCAAAACTTGCCTTAGTACCTTCATTCCCTACAACCCTTAAGTTCTACTCCAACAGTATCACAGCCTGTCACCTGTGATTTTAAGTACCTACATAGCTATGCCTTTTCTTTTTTTTTTTAAATCAAAAGAAACCAAATACAAAAGTAGAATACTAGATGCTAAAACTTAATAATTTAAAGTTAAAAACTAGAGAAAAACAAAGACCAATTAAAAATAACCTATTCTTTCCTCAATTTATTGCCAACAAAACTGACACTCAGCAGATTTAAACAGTAAGATATGATGCAGCAGGCTTCCAACATCACATTGCTTACAGGATTTTTATTAGGAAAGAAACATGCAGAAAAGCAGCCAGCCAAGAAGAGATACATACTCTCAAACTACTTGGGGAAAAATCACTTTCTCAGCCACTCTCCCCATGCCATATTTCCCACTGCATTCCCTAGAGCATGGAAGCTTTTTATTTAGTAGAGCTCCTTCTAAATCACCCTCACATTCCTTTTCTTCTGGCTATTACATGAACACAAGCCTTTTTGCATCACCTGCCATAAACATTTATTGCATTTATTTCACCCCAGCAGCATTTAGAACTCCCCTACTGAGGCTTTGCTTATGCCAAACAAAAACCACAACCAGAGATCTGCGGTCTTCATCAGAATCACAGTGTCTTTGTGTCTGAAAGCAAAAAGTGGTGTGAGCTAATTACTGCTAGTTGAATTAATTTCCTGGGTGCCAAACGCAGAGAGATTACCTGACAATTTTGCTCTGCTTGTGGGGGGAAAAAAACCTAAAACCACACAATACACAATCAAACAGAAAACAACGATAAACCCTGCTTAAATTTTCCTGCTCCCACACTCTGCTAAAGAACTTTTAAAAGTCTGTAACTGTCCCTACCTCATACACACACTTTGAATGGAATAAGGAACATGAATGAGAAAGGAATGGGAGACAACCAAGCACACAAAAAAAACCCAACACATTTTAAAAGGGCAATTAAAATTCCTTGACTCCAAATGTAATATTTTTGCCACAGTAAAACACATTTCTGTCTAGTTGGATTTGGACACTTGCTAAGACTTTTGCTCATGTGTGCGCCCCAGCCAGGCACACGGGCATAGTGCTCAAAGCCACTCAGCACAAGTGAGTTTTCACCCAGTAAACAGAATCAAGACATAACAATCCTCATTACTATGCTCACCATACTTCTCTGCCTCTTCTCATGATGCTCTGCCACAGAGAGTTTCAGAGCGCTGTGTGTCACGTGTTCTTCACTTCAAGTATCAGAGACTTGACAGACTGCAGGAACGCATGGTGTAGGGAAGCCCAGAGTGTGGCACGAAGGACAAAGCAGCTACCTGTCAGCCATCCTCAATCAAGGCAAATTCACAGGGCTGATCTGTACATTGTCCTGATTGTTTTCTGGGATAGAGCTAATTTTTACAAGAAGCGAGGAAGGGACACAGTCAGGACAGGTGACCCAAACCAGCCAAAGGCATATTCCATATCATATGATCTCATGATTAGTATACAAAGGAGGTTGGCCAGGGAGGGAAGGTTGCTGTTCAGGAATGGGATAGAAAGCAAGCTCTGAGGGTGAGCAAATCGCATTGTGTATCACCATCTTTGTATAATCTAATATCCATTAGTGCTGGTGTTATTTTCATCTCCCTTTGCCATTCTAGTAAACTGTCTGTATGCCAACTCAGGAGTTTTACCTTCTCCTTCCAGTTCTCCTCCCCTTCCAACAGTGTTAGGGGTGGGAGGAGTGCAGGATCAGCTGTGCGGTGCTTGGTTTTTTTGGGTTTTTTCCTCCAGAACACACTGAACCAAGTGGAATCGGCATAGCAGTTCTTAGTCATGTAACAGCTTCTTGTATGCACTGGTAGCAAGCATATTGTGTGAATGACATCAGCACTGGAGAAAGGCTGAGAAAATATTACCAAAGACAGACATTTCTTTAAACCTCTCAAAGATTCACAGAGTTTCCAATTAACTATTTCTATCTTTGACAAATGTGCACATTGACAAAACACTCAGTGTACCCTAAATAATTCCTGTCGTCTCAGCTGGAGATCAGATTATATCTATAACTTCCTGAAGGGAGGTTGTAGTGAACTGGAGGCCGGCCTCTTCTCCCGTGTAGACAGTGACAGAACTAGAGGGAATGGTGTCAAGCTGCGCCAGGGGAGATTCAGGCTGGACATTAGGAAGCACTACTTCTCGGGAAGGGTAGTCAGGCACTGGAATGCACTGCCCAGGGAGGTGGTGGAGTCACCGACCCTGGGGGTGTTCAAGGAAAGACTAGATGTTGTATTGAGGGACATGGTTTAGTGGGAGCTAGTAGTAATAGGTGAATGGTTGGACTGGATGATCTTTTAGGTCTTTTCCAACCTTGATAATTCTGTGATTCTGTGATTCTTCCAACTTTTTTCCGTAAACTTTGTAGTAACTTTTCATTTAACCATCACTTCTGTCCCAACCTCATCTGCTTTCCAATATTTTTACACAGCTTTGCTTAAAACAGCAAGACTACTTCATCTGCATGTTTCTTAGCCAGTCGGTTTTCTTCTAAATGACCTCATCCCAAACATACATTTTGCAGAACAAGGTGCTGTTGAAACCAGAGCAAAGAAAAGAAGAAATCCCCCTCTAGAGTATGATTCTAGAATCCCGCTCAATTAATCAATTTAGACATCAACAGGAAGGACAAAAATGAAATCTTACCTGAGATCCTATGAGCCCTTCACCAACAAGATCTACTGCAGGCCTGAGCAAGGACTTTATGAGCCGGTGCTACTGTTATCATTATGTACTATGTCTTCTTAGACTATGTGAATCTTTGAGCGGTTTGAAGAAATGTCCATCCAAGATAGACTTGACATATCACACACAATGTATTTGCACTACAGTTCTATTTCAGCTGTTGTTCATATTTTATTAATATATCTTCATTTAAAGAAGTGATTGAGAATCACCGCATCTGTAGAAACGATCCAGTGTATGATGGTTTATTTCTAGCAGAAATTCAGATTTTAACTAAATGTTTCAGTACCTACTTGTATATACTCCGATATCCAGAGTTATTAGGCCTTGTTAATTATTGACGTAATGATAGTTCAGTGTGGAGAACTTTAAAGACTTTTGGGGATTCTTGGTCTCACTATAAAACATGGTGTAAATGTATGTGACTGGAAGCTTGCAAGGAAGTCATGGAATCTTAGATCATCTTGTTTAGTGACTCAGCTGCAGGCCAACATGGTGGTTGGTAAGCATCTCAGACTATATATAAAACATGCTAGAAGAGTCAGGAGGATTGTCATTTTCCAGGGCGTTAACAGTCAAAAAAGCATTGCCAATTCTTAGAATCACCATTTTAGGAAGAACTACAACTAAAGACAAAGGTTATACCATCAGATATGAATGATTCACAGACATAGCTGTGGGCTATTTTCTTCCTGTCTATCCAGACCATGAATTGAATCAGTGGGCAGCAATTGATCATAACTCTTCCAACTTAAAAAAAAAAAACAAACAACAAAACACACAACAAAAAACCTACCAACCCCCAAAAAAATCCACCAAACCACCACACAACAAAACCCAAACAAAACAAAAGAAACAAAAATTGCTTTTCTGACTGAGTGAATTCCCTAAGTGGCAATACATCCCCCTTCTTTGTTCCTGAGGGAACTGTGGAACAGGCTTGTTCAGGTGCTGCTGTCTTGCCTGGTGTGTCCTGCTTTCACACAGAGACAGTATCACCTACGAGACATCAGGCTGGAGAGCATAACACTGTTCACACCTCTCTCTCTCACTCTAAAGCACTTCCTCCCACTTGCAGCCCTGTGTCTAGGCATTGTTTGTCACATATGAATGTCAGCAGTTATGAAACTATTTCTAGAAACACCAGCGATTATTAAAATGTGTCTCATTCTTCCCACACAGGAGCTATGAAAGCGCAATTAATGTGATGCTGATTCTAAGCCCTCCTCAGAGCCAAGGCACATTGTGTCAGTTTAGGCTCAACATCACACCAAGTTCACATGATTTCAAATTAATAGAGAAGCAATAGGATTACTTTTGGTTGTGCACAAGATGCCTCATATTCGTATTTGATGTTATGTGCTGCAATGGATTCAGAAATCTGTTAATACTCCTTTTTGTCAACATTTCCAAAGTATGTTTTATTATCTTAGCTTAGGTTCAAAGCAATACAAATATCAATATGCTCATTCCCAGTCCTAAATCAATACTTCATGTCAGAGGGTCCAAGTCTGATGATGTGAACACTGACGTTTCCCTGCTATAGATCTATCAATTGTCATTTCCAAGCAGAAGCAAGATGAAACAGAGAAGCAGAATCTAAATGAAACACTACTCAGAAGGAAACCCCAGATTTCATTGATGTATTTATTATTCAAACAATTATGACTTTATCCCTGCTACGTTAGCTCACTGCAAACTACTTGTACAGCCCTTGATTAGCATGCCATTGATTATGCAATCTTGAAATGCTTCCTTCAAGGGAAGTGGTTTCCCTTGTTTGTTTACTTCTGTTCTTGAGACACTCCATTTCATTTAACAGATCACAGGAGGGGTTTGTTTTCTGTCATCTACTGAGAAATATAAAGTATAACAACCACTGGTGGCTGTACTAAAGTGCAAAAAACCCACTGTTGGATCTACTGAAGTACAAAAAGCAGCACTATTGGCTAGAATAATTTCCTTTCTTTTAAATGCAGAATCTTTAAAAATGCATGTTTTATATATTTTTATCATTCTTTCACTTGTCCACTTGTTCTCTTTTCTATGGATTTTGAAACCATTCATGCAGAATATAAAAATACTGTTGTGAATTAAAGAATATCATAAGCAAAACTTTTATTTTTTTTTACCTGCCTCCAGTTTAAAGACAATCAGTAGTGTGAATTATTTTCATGTGGAAAGTATTTTTAAGTTCCTTCAGGCCTTTACATTTTTATAAAACATTGATGGTTATAAATGTTCCACAGAAGATATTTTAGACTACCTAAATTATTTTTCCTTTCAATCAAGATAAAAAAGTTCCTTTTTTTTTTTTTAATTAGTTGTATGTAGTAGATAGTTTTCTATTGAATTCTCAATAACTTCTTTTGATTAGTGCAGTGGTTTTGTTTTTCGAAAACTTGCTAATGCATCATATATTATCAAAGTCTTACCATAGATGGAAAATACAAAAGTAAATTCAAGATCAGGTCCACCTTTCAAAATTTAAAAAAAAAAAAAGCTAATTAAATGTAAATAATTTAACATTGCTGTGGAAATTGCTAGTTTGTTGGCTCCTCATACTCAAAGAACAGAATCGTTTCATAATATGTTTGGTTACTTTGAATTCAAAGCTTGGCTTAAGAAATTAAGTAAAAATCTACCTAGTTTTAAAGTCTTGAGTATCTTTATATAAAATTACTTGATATTATGCAAGTTAGATAAGGTATTTTGCCTTCTGACATAATTTAAATGCTATAAATCCACTTAACTGATTCCATTGACTACATTAGGACTTATATTTTGATGCTTTTAGTCACATTAAAGTCTATTAATTAGATGCCTGAGTAACCTAAAATTGATAGCAAGAATATACCCTGAATTTAAATTTCTCTTAATACTGAAGAAAACACAATTTTTAAAACCTTTTTTTTAATTTACTGATTAAAAGAAAAAAACAATTTTAGAGTTTGAAAACTGTCTTTCATGTATAAAGGTAATTGCAGCATAGGCATTGAGCAAAAAATGCATATTCATACGAGGTCGTACACACTCTAGACTAAAAATGTTAGTAATTCTACAGGTAATGCATTTAGAAACAGAAAACCTGGAACATCTAGCTCACATTTTTCCCCACTGAAGTTAATCCTTCTCTACCTCAGTGAAGCCAAAAAAGTCACTCAAGCTCTATTTCAGCAAAGTATTTTGATATTCAATATAAATTTAATATCAGACCAAGCCTTTTATGAGTAAATATAAATTTTAATTAAATTCACTGCTAATTCCTCTGCTATTGGTAGAATAACACTAGGAAGTGATTAGTGTAAATAAGATGAGAATAGGTGTTAAGGAGACTGAATTAAGAGTGCTGACTAGTTTATTATATGGATCCATTAGATTTATATGAATAAACGCATAGTGGGATAACATGAACACTTTTAATATTTACAAATAAGAATCAAAGCACTTGTTGGTGTAGGACTGTAACCTGGGCCTCAAAACTTTCTGAGTATGACTTTGTATTAGAAATGTAGTCATAAGCATCTTTGATTTTAAAAAAAATTATTAGCTGCTCAAAGCTGTGTCACAAAATTGGATCTTCTTTAATCAGGTCTTAGAAGTAAAGTTACAGATACTCTATTTGCTGAAACTTTTTGAGTTTACTAATATTTATTTTCCTTTGAACACTTGTACCCAACCTCTACAACAGGGCCAGGGACCATATCGTTACAGGGAACTTCACATGCCAACCAAGCAAGCAATAAATCCAAGAGCTGCAGTTTGACAAGGGAACAAAGATATTTAACTGATAGGTTTTGACAAACTGAAGAACTACAGTGCCTCTTTCAAGTCTCCTCCACCTGGCTTAAACCACTGCTGAATGACAGCTATGCTTTTGAAGCCTTTGTTAAACCCTGATTAGAACTAGATGGTAAAAAATTAATGTTTTCAGTCCTGGATGACAATTATGGTTTGAACAAAAAAAAACCCACCCTCTGTTCCATGGGAAAACCTGTACAAAACCAGAACAAAATCACAAAATAAGACTCGTTCCCCAGTAGACACTACCATGCACAGCATAAGCTCATCATTCTATACAGTATTGAGCTATTCTCCAGATATTTCAAGGACATTTTCACTTTGAAGACTCTTCACTGTTAAAGTGAACACCAATAAACTCTATGTACTCTTCATTGCTAAGTCACAGTGTCAAGAGCTGTGTATGTAATAACATCCTATAAATGCCTGCAAGGGCTCACCTCTGAGACACTATCCAGAAATGTCATTGATGGAGGTAATTTCTAGACATGCCATGACCACAACTATGTATGCATGTTCCTACTTTTTTCTATGAATCTATGATTCATAAAATGGTTTGTGTTGGAAGGGACCTTAAAGATCATCTAGTTCTAACACCCCTGCCATTGGTAGGAACATCCTCCACTAGACCAGACCAGGGTGCCCAAATCCCCATCCAACCTGGCCTT
Organism: Zapornia atra; assembly: GCA_013400835.1. NCBI lineage: Eukaryota > Metazoa > Chordata > Aves > Gruiformes > Rallidae > Zapornia > Zapornia atra. The sequence goes on from VZTU01011442.1 coordinate 54,132, forward strand.
GAGCACTGCCAGGGAGGGGGCAGCCACAGCTTCCCTGGGAAAACTGTGCCAGGGCCTGACCACCCGCATAGTGAAGAATTTTATCCTAATGTCTAATTTAAACCTACCCTCTTTTAGTTCAAACCCATCACCACTTATCCTATCAGTACACTCCCTGATAAACAGTCCCTCTCCATCTTTCCTATAGGCCCACTTAAGGTTCTAGAAGGCTGCAATAAGGCCACCCTGGAGTACTTTCCTCTCAGGATCACTCCTTTCTCTTGTGCACCATGGCGCAATGTTTTACATCCAGCATTTAGAACATCTGAGTAACTTGGAGAGAAGTGATAGTGCAGCATTGGAAGGGCAAATGGTAACCAGACTCCAGCAGACGAAGTAGAGTGGTATAAACATTTCCCTAGATGAAGTCACATTTTTAATTCCATGCTCATTAGGCAACTCCTTAGTTAATGATGTATTGTCTACAGTGAGCCAGTTCAAATCTAGTTAACTCAAATAAACATTAATGATCTGTTATTAGCCAAGACTAAAACTGAACCACAACAGCTGAACAATCACAGCTGAACTTGAACTGAGACTGAAGAATGTGCTTAGTTTGATTCCCTAAAAATGAGTTGTTTCATTGCCTATGTCTAATTTAGATCATGAAGCCCACACTGAGTATTTTGGGAGCAATCAGATGTGAATAAAGGCTATAGGAACTTATCCATCATCTAGACTCATAATCTTCATGGTCTCTCTAACTCAGCCTTCACAGCAGCGAACTGTAGGATGCTCTAATGCATTTCTGAGCTTTCAAAATATTTCCACAAAAAGGAAGAAGGGAGTTTATCAAGATTCTGTGGCCTCCTGATGAGAACACAGGCATGAAAAGTCAGAATCTTTGGATTCTCTGATTTATTGGAAACAATAATCAGAATTGGAATCATTTGAAACAATAAATCAGAAGTTCCTTCTATACAAATACCAGAGAAAGAAATTAATTATTATGCCATTCAAACTGTTCCACCACCACCACACACAGTTCCTTACATGGTATTTTCAGTGTTTTGTTCAGTTGTAAACTTACATATTTCTGTTATTATAAGATGTAGGCAAAGAGAGAAAAGCTAAAACTAAGATTAATGTAGAAAAGTCCAACTTTATAACACAAAGTTGCAGATACATTTTTCCTTATTCCTTTCAGTAGTGTTTGGCCAAACTCCCATTAATCTCCCAGTTATTATTAGATGAAACATTTATCTGTTTTTTCACCACTCTCACAGGCATTACCTTAAATAAGCTGCAATTGAACATGACATTTAATGTCAAGCTCAGCACTGCTAACGCAATTGTAATTGTCTCTAGAACAACCTGTAGCATGACTCCCTTTCTGATGTACGTATGCGAGCTGTATATCCCTCTTTCCATCATATTCAGTATTCCTAGCCCAGACATTCTGCATGGCTAGTGCTGAATAGCTTTGTTTCTTCCATCTCCAAAGCAAATTGTTAGTGAAATTTCCTCACTACTTTTTTTTCCTCTAGGAAAAGAGATATGAGGAAATATGAAAAGAAATTATGCCCTTTCCCATGAATTCTTCCAAAATTATGAACACACTTTAGTCTGGCAATAGCAGGGAGGGTCCAGACAGTATATGAGGTACACCAATGCAAGGAAAAAAGTAAGTAAGACTCCCCTGGATTGCAACATCTCAACAATTTCTGTTTCATGGGGACACACAAATAACCTTTCTGAAAATGCATTTTGTGACAGAGTAAGATGTATTTTTATCAAATTATGATCTTATAGTCTACTGCACTGCAGATGGTACCAATGGGAAAGTGCAAAGCACGCTGTTGGGAGACTGTCAAAGAAAAGCTGCTTTTGGGTTACTTGGTTTACTCACAGTCCACCACCCTTGAATATCAGTGTCCTGGAACAATAATTTTTACTATTTATAGATCTGCAGTAATGATAGAGTGCAAAGAAACCCATTAGTGCTAATTAAAAATGAGGCTGACTCCAAAGAGAAGGAGTAAGATCCTCTTATTCCCATTTCCAAGAAAGAACTGCAAGATAGAAAACAGGAAAGACAGCTTGACATTCTTTACAGACTCTACTTCCAGACAGATAAGATACCTGCCTGTGAAGCTGTGGTTTTATAGTTTGATAAAAGGTTAAAATCTCTCAAGGCATACCAGCTTGCCTTGTTGTGAGACAAGGACAGCATTCATCTTAATTGTACCTGTAATGGGGACATGATAATAGCTGGGGTGTCTGGTTACCAGTTCTTCATGAAACAAACACTTCAGGTGGTTCTGTTGAAAAGACTATAGAAACCTCAAAAAATTTCAGTAGTCATTGTGTATAGTCCTTTGTATATTTTTCTATTATTCTAGGGATGAATATCGTGGTAAACAAAGTAGAGAGATAAGAGATACAGAAAATGATTTGAAAAAAAAAAAAAGCAAATTGCTTTGGCCAATAACGACATAAACTCAGAAACCTAATGAAACAGTTCTCATAGATGTCAGGAAATAAGTAACACTTTCAGTAATAACTTAGACCTTTACAAGGGGATGATTTTAGCCCTATTTAAATACCATCTGGGGACTAATGTCTGATTTAGCACTATGTTTGCCTTTGGAATAAAACAGATTTCAGCCTATTCTCTCAGTTTCTGATGTCCCACAGAACAACATAATGTGGTCAATCAGTATAATACATTAATTCCACCAAGGACAAAGCCATACTCTTCTGCAACTATTTTTGTGTTTCATATTGTTACCATTCACCACCAGAGGATTTAAACAGAAAAATCAATACCTACAGCAAAAACCCAGCATGGCTATGATGTTGTTTATCCTGCTGTAGGTTAAAACTCAGCTTGAAGGGATAATGACATGATGTTGAGAAAAAAATGGTGGTGTTGGGTTTTCGGTTTTTTCCTTCTCATTGTCAGCAATGTTGGATGGATAACTCGGAATAGAAAATAAGAGAAACAGCTTCTTCTAATTATAATAGCATACTGAAGTTGCCTGGACTCCACTGGAAGCCAAATCTGACTGAGAATATATCTTGCATAGCTGTTCACAGAGGCACCACAGAGAAACCTACAGGGACAAATTTGGTCTTTGATGCAATCAAGACTAATTACCTTTAGAAGTAATGGATATGGCTTACTGGAGTCTGGAGGAAAGGTAAACATTTTTTTAAAGTCTAAAAGAAAGCATGGAAGCTATCATAATCAACAGTGCACCAAAGCTTACAGCAAAGCTTACCAAGGAATCAAGTGAGAAGCTTGAACTACAAAACCTTTGATTAATGTGGACTCGGACTTTTGTGAAAGCTGGGGACAACAACTTGTCCTCTTATTTGTATTTTCTGGTTTTACCAGCATCTTTCTTGTTTCCTCAATTTAAGCCAACTGTTATTTATCAAGAAGCTCACTTCTTGTAAACATTCTGTTTTGCCCTTAGTCACGACAAGTTATTGAATATATTCATTGGATAATTTGGTCCAGTTCACTGAACTACAGCATATTCCTGAAGGCCACTGGTTTGAAGTATTTCTTTTCCCATTTCTTTGCTTATTCTGTGCCTCACAAACTTTTTCCCAACTCTGTCTGTTTTTAAAAGAACTTCCCCTTTTCATAAGTCCCTTGTCTACAATTCTTTTAATGTCACTGTTAAACATAGTATCAGCAATTGCGTGAATTCTAGTGACAGGAAGACAGTAAGTAAATATTTAATCCTTAAATGAGTCACCATCTAGCATTATTGTCACTAGACAGCAGCTTTTAGCCTCCACCCATGGACTCCACTAAGGGGGTCTTCAGCTGAGGGGGCATCCACCTTCAAAAGTACAGATTTCTTAAGTATATCAAAAAAATATAGCCAGATTCTTATCTGACCTAACTATTACAGTTTCATATAAATCAATAGCATGAAAATGGTTCCACTAAGGGTAACAAATTCATGTTTCTCCAAACTTTATTTCATTAAATATTTTCCAAAGAAATATTATTTTTTTTCTCTTGAGAACTTAACTACTATGACAGTAAATATATATTTAAAAAGATAGTGTCTGTTCTTACCTTTTCACCAAAAAAACCCACCAAACAGAAAACACACCCCCAAAAAACTCTAAACCACATTAGTATAGGAAGTAATGTATTGCCTATTTTTAAGGATTACAAAATCAGTTACAGCACCTTCAGATACTCAGATATTTTCAGGTATCTGAGAAATGAGGAGCATTTGCACTGAATGGAAAGAAATATTACTAGGTTTACTTATTACTAGGCATAAATAAGTTAAGCAGGAGTGCATAACTGTGTTATATGTGATTTCTGTATGTTAGCATTCGAAGCATCCAGTATTAGGGTAAGACGTGGCACTGGAATTTAGCAACAGAAAAGTATGAGACACGCCAGAAAAGTTAGGCTGCAAAAAGATCATTTCAGAAGCTATTTTTAACCAGGCTCAATACTCAAGAAAGCACCACTTTCTCTCCGCCCCACCTCCCCCATCCAAAAGATGGGGAAAATAAGATGTCAGATGTCAGCAATCACAGAGCCAATACAGATTTGATGTAGCATCTGACAGCATTTATGTTAATAGCACTTTCTCGTCCTGTTGTCCAAAGAAATATGTTGTCAAAGCTCCTTATGCAACTGGGACAACATCTCACTATAGTTGTCACATCTTCAAATAAGAATCTCCTGACAAAAATTTGTACTACAGAAAATGCAGTTAAGCTTTCTTGTTTACCAGCGAGTTCAATTCTTCAGGAATCTATGATCCAGACTTAAGTTAGAGCAGAGTTTATTTTGCAGCCACTTCTTTGAGACAATTAGGCATATGATGTTCTATTAAAATTTCAGAACAGCTGAAATTAAGGCCTTTAAGATTTGATCCCATTTAGTTTCACTGAACAGTAAACATTATATTTCTATCCTCCTAAAAAAAGTTCTGCCCAGATAAGTTTTTATGTCATGAAAGATGTTTTAAGTCAACATCAAAATAAGAAGAAAAAATATTTCCACTTATTTCAAAGCCTTTTACTTAAATGCCATAACTCGATGGTCAGCTTTTTGGAGAATTATTTTGGTTTACACATACCAATGGAAGCAGAAGTATGTCACTATGGGGTCAATGAACACACAAACATCTCCATTGGACTAAGTAGAGGCAGCGAATATGGACTGTATTAAATACAGGATGTGAACACTGACTTTCCCATCAATTTAAGATTCTCCTACTAAATAACAAGAAGCTTAATAAGTATGTAAATAGCTTAATGAATACACTACTTTTTAATGGTAAGTTAGGTTACTTAATTATTCTATGAGAAGTGATTTAAAATACTGCCGTACATTATTTTTAAGGGAAGACGATGCACATGAGAAGATCCAAGTTTTTTGGTTTTGTTTTTTTTTTTAATCAGATGCTATATTACTTTTGGAAGAAAGAAGAGGGGAATAATTATTCAAGTCATATGTTGATTTTTATTTGAAAAAAATGTTTTTGAAAAAATAAGTCTATTTCACATACAGATTATAAATTGTTCTTATTTTTACATTATTTTCTGTACAAATGTGTCTAGATCTAAGTTCTGAAAAGATAAGAAACTTCAGGAAGACAAAGTGAAAAAGATCAGTAAAGTTGGTTTTATTTTCATTTCCAGTTTGTCAAGAGGAGCAAAAGCAGGAGTACTGCATAGCTCTTGATTCAGTGAAAAGTAATTATGCTGAATAGATTGATATAGGTGTAGCTTAAGAGACAATTAATATAACTTTAATATAAGAATTTTCATAGTTTTAAGAATAGACTAGTTTAAGACAAAGCGATAACTGTGTAAGCTGCTTGTGAGAGCAGCTGCAAAACTTAACCATAATAGTGCAACAGCCTTGAAACTAGAGGAAGTAGGAGATAGAGGAGTCATAAATAATGAGACTAACGACCAATTAAAAGACAGAGTCTATCTTGTTGTCAGTGAAAAACTAACTACTCGGTGCAGGTGTTGGGAGACCAGATAAGCACGGAGAAACCCGTGAAGAGCATGCGCTGAGAGAGAGGAAGACGTCCAGCCTTCATCCCTGAAGACCACCGGAAGACCCCCTGAGTGTTACTGAGCATGCTCTATCTGGGAGCTAATGTAAATAACTTCCTGTAAATAATTTGCATAATCCTGCCTTTTCTTAGAAATTGTAATGAATAAGTATAATTAATCTCTATAAATATGAGAAAATCGGCTTTAATGGGCGCTCACATTTGGAGGAGCGATCCCCTGCGTGCCCAGCGCTGCAATAAAGGATACCTGCTTAATAGTCACCAAAGGCTATTGAGTTTTGATTCTGGCTTTCCAAGGCATCACTCTGATCTGCAAATTTAGTTATTTTTAAATTATGTTTAAAACTGTACAAGCAAGGCAAATCTTCTTACCACTATAATGAGGAATGTTGCTTTTTCTTTTTCCACTGAGCAGAAACAGAGTATCTTGGGTAGAGGAATCCTGTTCTCATGTTAGCCTTTTTTGACATTGTGAAAATCAGGAATATTTGGTGCCTTTTTTCTATTGAAAATGCACTGGAAATATAATCCTGATAATATAGTATGCTTGTATGTTTCCTAAGGTGCCATATGGCTAGAAAACACAAACCCTTTTAGTGTCAGAATCTCCCACAAGAACATTGCTTGCGTGGTGCACTTGGAATACCAAATCAGAGCTTTTTACACTTAACTCTTGAAAGCTGACTGAAATGTGTACTTCAGGATATCACTAAGCAGAAATTGTCTCACGCAATTTTAGTACAATCAGCAGCATTGATTATATGAATGCAATAATATTTTCCAACCCTGTGAATAGGTAGATTTTGCTTTTCAGATCCAAAGGCCCATGGATTTTCCTTCCCATGGATTTCAGTTGATCTGCTTCAATGGTTCTGAAACATCTTGTCACAGACGAACTGCAAGGACTGGTTGAGAATTTTTCTTCTTGCCCTACTAATATATTGCTTTTCTCTCTTCAAAAATATCTTAACCAAACAATGAAGAACTCAGCTGGGGACAGCTCAAGTATTTACTTTTGCCATCTTTATGTTAATTTTTTGGGGTTTTCTTAAGCTAAATTTGCCTATATTTCAAACTAAAAACTGCTACTTAAAAGATGTTTTTAAACAGGCCTTTTTAACACTTTTAGAAACCCTTTTCTTTCTATTCTATATATTATTTTAAGTTGATTAATTCATCAAATATATTTCTGGTGTATGCAATTTAGTTTCAGCAAATAAACAAGTTTAGCAAAAATGCAAAATGAGAGTAAATTTCAGGTTTTAAGAATAAACTTTTACCCTCTGAGAAATTAAATTGTAAAACCTATTTACCCATATGAAAACAGCAAGATTGGGGTTAAATACTACTTTAGAAATATCCATGCACTGTATGAAGTATCAAGATTAACCTCTCACACCAGCCCATACTGCAGATAGTCACAAGCAAGAAGTGCTCGAAAGCTTTAAGTGAATTTGAAACTTACAATGCATAAACATAAGATTTTGAATATTTGCTGAGTCTTTTGATTTGGAGTCTATTTGCTCAGTACCTTCCAGATGATGTGGCTACCTACTGTAGCCTCTGACTGCATCCATGATGTCTATACTGAGTAAATGGACTGAGGCAACCTGCTAGGATATATTCTGTTATTCAACTAGAATGGGTTTGTGCTAGTAACTAAAAAAAAAAGAATAATTACCATCTCCATATACTTTTTGCAATTCCCCAATACACTGATCCCTGTTACACTCTTCTGAATGCTACCTCACAGTAGGATTCTACCTAAACAGAGTAGGATTCCTTCCTAGATTCATCTTTTCATGAAGTGTAAAAATGCTGGAAGCATGAAGGCTTTGTGTATCAGCCTGCCTTTCATCTGAGTTTTGTCTGAAAAGGTAAAAGGCAGGCTATGTAACTCAAGGTTTATGCAACTGAAGTAGCCCATTCACTCCATGCAAATTCTCAGTGATTGCTGAAACACTTGTTAATGAGCACAACTAAGTGATTAGAGCAACAAGTTGCTTAAATCATAGAATCTAGTCTGTCTGCTTCAGCAGTCATCGGCACCATACCCATTGTTAACTATTGTTAACACTAACAACTGTTTTACCCCACCCTGAGAACAGAGACCTTTCAAAAACATCCCTTCACTCAAAAATTACTTCCTACTGTATACAGTTACAAACTGTGAAAGGACGATACACAGCAACAGAGTAGTAGAGATTCTATGTGTTAGTAGTGTGGAATCTATTTCTTAAGAGGATCTGTAATACTAAAACCAATTATATAATACATTTATAAACAGTATTTATGGTTGGACCAGAGAGTAGTAAATATTGTAAAATTATGTACATTTCTTTTATGTCTTTGCACCTTAGCTTTACAAGGTTTTGAAGGAAAAAAAGAGGCACAGAATGACTTCCTACACAAGAACATCCAACCTTGGATGTTGTTTAAAAGATAGTAAATCTATTAAGTTTTAAAATCACTAAACCACAGAATGTAAAAAAAATAGTCTTTTGCCAGAGCAGAGCAAAGCATGAAAATAATTCGGAAGTGACTGACCTCCCAGTAAGATTTGCAAGGTTCTGTGACATGGTATCAGTGAGCACTGGCAGGAAACTGGGAAGTGTCTCCATAAAGGGCAGTATAAGGTCCTTACATAAATGGTCAGATACCCAAAAATTAGGACTTAAAAAAAAGATAATTGTTTAAGCTAGGCTCTTTTGAAAATATTTTAGCATTAAACAAATACAGCTTTGCCTTAATTTATTTTATTATAGACTTTCATGGTCATAATTCAAGGGGGAAAGGGAATTGCAGAACCTGGACCTAAATCAGACCTGTTGAACAATGTAAGCTGGAGAAACACAACTGCATTCCATGAACTGTTTCAATGACACAGTGGACATCATCATGCTGCTAAACTTGAGACTAAGGGAATTTGAGGACACACCACAGTATTTAATCCAGTAATTACAACTCTTACATGCAGTCCCGATATCTCATTGGTTAGATTAGACACCCAGTTGAGATTCTCCATGCCTTTAGGTAAAAAAGCAAAGCTTACCTTCTCCCTACATGTTAGCATGATAAAAATATCAGCGTGTATTAAGTATTTTTATTCTCTAGGAAGGTAGGAAAAAGCATAACCACTCTATGTCTAAAATCAGCTAGTTATCAAAAGTGACTGATGATCTCTTGACATTAATATCTCTTCTCACTTAAGGAGATCCAGTATACTTTTCACAGTTGATGCATACTGGAATAATTATTTTACCACTGAATGAAAACATAGTGACTATCTAACAACATCATACAATAGAAAACTGATAAATATGTTGTCAATGAAGTAAGACTGATGGGAAAAAACAACCTTATGACACATACAATGCAATGGTTTGAACTTGAGATTCAAATCTTGTCTGAAATGCAGAATCCATTCTATCTGATGAAACCAAAATAGAGCAATGATAGAACACAGTTTACCAATTGCATCTTGCAAGTCTCATGTGTCTTAACTACAGCAGCACAGTAGTTCATGCAAACAAGAAAAAGGATCTTACTAGGCAAGAAGAATCTCTAAAATACTTATTTGTGTAGAACCTTCCACTGTGTAAAAGCTGTTTCCCTCACGTACCTTTCACCCAGTAATATCAAGGTCCTTACTTAAGTTCTTTTTACATATACCTTCAGAGGCTATGACATGTTCCACTTCAAAATATAGAAAACTAGAACAAAGTCATACCATGACTATTAGTTTTACCTAAACTCCCTCTCTGAAACAGACAAAAAAAACCCCTACAATAAACCAAAAGAGCCACAGATTTGAAATTACAAATTTGAAAACTCTGCATATGTCAGCTGAGATTTCAGCAGATAGCTCATAGAGGTAAACAGGTTCCTGAGTTCAGCTCCACAGACTTAATTCTGTGTGTTCATGTACTTCACCTCTTCAATTCAAAGCCTACCTGCATGTATTGAGGAGCAATTTTATTAGCTTAACATGGAAATGTCAGTGGAATAGAAATGGCCAGACTGGATGACGCAAGGCAGACAGTGAAGAACAGCAAGTGTATTTTCTGAGTAAAGGATTATGAGGTTTATCTGGCAGACCTATCTTATTTCCAAAGTCAGAGAGTCAAAAATCTCATCAGGTTACCTTCAGAAATTATTTTTAAGCCATTTTACCTCTGAACTATTTAACCTTACTGTACCTAGTATAACAATATCTATACCAAGGCCATGTACAGTTTATGAATTTAGCAACCCCTAGAATAACCAAGTGAAATGATTCTGCATGAGGAAACAATTCACTACATGGCTGCTGAACCCATGAATGAAATGAAGGGAAAAAAACCCCAAAAGCCTCAGAACTACAAATCATCCCTTTGCATACTCTTCTCAATTTTCTCTGTCACATCAACTGTCCTATTGTTCTGGGTTTAGCTCATTCCGGGGGCTTTCAGCAGCCAATGCAATAGCTCATTTAAGACAAAATAAGGAAGGAATCAAACACACACATATATATTTATTTGCCTGAACTAGATTGAAGCGGTTAATTTTCTGTTCTTTTTTCCTCACAACTCAGTGTTCTTATAAACCAACGCTAATCCTGCACTGAAATGGTCTCTTAGTTTACCCTGCTTTATTTGAGGAAGGATCAGATGCAAAAGGCCCTTGTCCCAGTGGAGCACTCAGACTTCATTAGGGAAAAGGACAGGCACATACAAATAACTGTTCTTACATAAACTCAGTAAATAGTTTGAAATTATGGTTTATGTTTGGAGCAGTAACTTTCCAAATCCAGAGATTGGATTACAAAAATACCAGAGATCTGAGTGCATTTGGAGAGTGTTTACTGTTTATATTTCATTTTCTCTGCACCAGATGAAAGGAAAAACAGCAGCTTTGCCATCCCCACATGTCTTTGCAATCAGCCTTATCACTGATTTAGTCATAATTCCTTTGTAAACCTCTTCAGAAAGCATTTATCCATTTTGGTGAGTATGACTTTGAGCATAACACACATAACCTGAAGATAGAAGGATATTTTATTTCTAAAACCTCTGCAAGAATTTTCAACTTACACTACAATTCCTATGGATCAGAAACACATAGACAAGATGCTGCTGAACAGAGCAACCTTGCACAAAGCTTTCATGACAGTATGAACCCTCAAAGTATTGTTTAGACAAGTTCAATGACACCATCAGAAATGCATGATGACAAGAGTTCCATCTATCTTCAGGTAATACATGCTTTCTTTGTAAACTACTGCAATCTGAGTGCCATGTTGATCTTTGTTATATTTATGTGAATATTTTGGAGAATCAAGCTGGTCAATAAAGTTCTTTTTGATAGAAACTCTGAAAAACTCCAAGTGCATCAGAACAATATTTTTCCTCAGTACTGATGAAATCAATAACAAGTGCAAAAGCTCAATCATTTTGATATATGATTCTGGTTGTGTGAGCTTTGCATTGAAATGTACAGTTGCACAGAACTAGCTATATTAATTTCAACTAAGTCAGAAACACAAAGAAAATATAAGTGCTTCAGAAAAGCAATGAACAAGAAATATAAATATTAGCTTTCCTTTGAATGAGAAAAAAATGATAGTTACAAAATAAATTTCTTATTAGGTATTAATGATATCCTGCAAAAACTAGTTTTCTTCTTGTAAAGAAATAATATTGAAGCTAAAATGAAAAGATTGACCACTGCATGCAATTAAATCTCCCAGGGAAGAGAATACTTCAAATGAGTATGTTGGTAATTTTTATGGAGTACATCCCACTTTTAAATATACTTCCAAGTTAGTATATTATTATTTTATATTTTGAAAACAAAGCTACCATTAATTTCTGTGTAGCAATTTGTTTTTATCTGGGTTCTGCAGTGCAGAGACCTGTCTTCTAATACTGAATTAATATGACACAGCAAAGTTTAGTTTATTTTCTCCTCACTTAAAGAAACAAAAATTCCTTTTATATGTTATTTGCTCCTATTAATGAAAGGTGACGTTTAAAAAACAAAAGCCACAACACACCCCCATAAAACTAATTGGGTGCTGATTCCCTGTGATATCCCTATAATACAATTTTCCACTGGCTACTACCAAATTAGAGAACACAGGAAAACTGAATAAAGCATAGTCTAAGAAACCAAACACAGACCTATTTGGAATTTATTTACTGATAAAACTGTGCTGACATCACTTCCAGGAATGCTGAACCCTTGTAAATTGAGTACTCAATGCCTCAAAGTAACTCGGTTTTCTAGAGACATCACGTTTCAGTGAGGCACTGAAAGATCTTAGAAGTGGAACCAGAAGCGTTTTAAGAGAGCTACTCTCAATTCCTTCACGTGAGAGCAGAACGAGGACCCGCAGCTTAAGGGGAAGTAAAGTAACACTTTGCATAGAGGTGCAGCCTTTACTCCATGTCATGAACTGATCTTGCAAAAAAGCCCACAGATTCAGATACACCATCTTTTGAAGCACTACATGCCAACGTGTTACCTACCTTCAGAAAATGTTCTGTAGACACAAGGGTTTCATGAGGGACATTGTAAAATGCTTTGCATGAGTCCAGGTAGATGACAGCTGTCACTCTTCCCTTAGCCACGAGCGCTGTAGCCCATTATATATACAGGGTGTATATAGATATAGATACATACACACACATATATATATACAAACATACATACACAGATACCCACCCACAAAGGTTTGTATGCATATATATCCACAGTTCCTAGTTGGGCTCCTTGGAGAAAATGACACTCACTATCTGGTTGTAGAGAAAAATGTCAAACCTCCTTTTCTCTTAACAAGACATGGGGGAAGGTGGGGATACAAACAAAACACACTTTTCAGGAAGATCTCATCCAATCTGTGGAATTGATGATAAACTGGTGAGCATATACCTCTCAAAAGACTTCCTCAGCTTCACATCCTCTCTTACAAGGCACTGCATTAGAAATCTGTATCACTGTGACCTAACTGGTTCACAACAGATTAATTCTTGTGCACTCATGAAAGGTACTTCAGTTTCTCTGTCTCGAACATGGAAATACAAATACTTACTCCATCAGGGAGTTCTTCAGCTTAGTTGCTTGTGGAATATTTGAAATAGTGAGGTAATGAACCATTAACCTTCATGAATAGTTCAACTATTTTTTTAAGTTTAATTGTATAGTTAGCATCCCTATTTCTTAGTAGGAGTGATGCTGTGTTTTGATTTTTAAAGGAAGTATGGAAACAGGATCAACAGGCATGGATCAAAGGCAAAGATCTCTATACTTAAATCTTTCCTTCTTTTACATCTTAGTTTAGGTTTCTCAGTAATCTTGACAGATATTATTTGTCCCATATGCGGGATTTTTAGAAAGCAGTAGACAAGAGAGGAATTGCAGTCATTGAAACCGTAGACATTAAAAGGACCTGAGACCCATGTCTAACCCATCTGCGTGCATATGTATATATAAAACATATATATAAAATCGCTTTATCATAAGTAAAATTAGACCCATACTATTTCAGCTCCGCCTTATGGAAGCATTAACATGCTCCCCAGGCAAAATTAAGTTCAGTGCAAGTGTACTCACCAAAAGAAACAGCTTCTTTTGCAATCTTGGAGATGCCTGAGCATCTCATGCCCACAGTTTTGTCAGTATCCTGTATCACATCACAGATACATAAAGTTACAAAGACAACTAAAGAAAAAGGTATCAGGGGCATTGCTTGAGGCTGTGCATTTACTAGCTCAAGCTTTTTGCTTGTTCACGGAACTCATACAACTTTCATGGCTGACTTGTTTGGGAAACTACCTATGGATATTAAAAGAAAATGTAGGACAAAAAGTGCCTGTGCTTTGTAGGAGATGAATAGACAAAACACCTACTGTGTTGCCCATCAACAGAAAAGTAAATATACACATATTTACAAGCAGTCATCCTGCATCGATCCCGAGGTCACAGTCTACACATACAGCTTGCACACTCACTTCAATGAAGAACTGAACCCAGGCCCTAGAGGACTGTAATTGTCTGCTCTGTAGCTGACTGAAGGAGCCTGTCCCCAATCACTTAGAGGAAATAAAAACCTGAACATTATGGGTGGATTTTGTTTTGGTAGGGATGCTTGGGTTTTGAATTGGGTTTTATTTTTTTGGTATTTGGTTTTTGTGTGAGATTTTTTTCAGATGCTATTCTCTCAGTTGCTGTTTTGTAGTTATTCCCGAGCTATTTCCAAAAGCTGTCTAGAGGAAATTAGCTCTGTTTTTACTTGCAGTACTTTTCCTTCTCTATTTTCAGGCTAACTGCTTTCTGATCTCTCAACTACCCTGTATACCATAGTATCGCTATTTCAACTTTGTTTACTGTCCTAATCTCACTTATTTTACTGACTCCAGCCATTTACTCCACTGCAACAATTTTAAAGCTTATCCTTTTCTTCCCCTCCCTGCACTCCAATTTATACAATTCCATTCTCAATAATGCATTACATATTAAGCAAACTCTCCTGATACTCATACACATGTACATTAATTACCTTTTCAGGAAGTCTGTACGCATTTAAGGTGGTAGTTCTCATTAGTTTCACAATTGAATTCAATCATTGACTATATGAGTTTATTTTGTATTTCACAGATTCACAGAACTGTAGGGGCTGGAAGGGACCTCCAGAGCTCATCAGGTCCAACCCCCCTGCCAAAGCAGGGTCCCTAGGACAAGTTGCACAGGTCCAGACAGGTCTGGAATATCTCCAGAGAAGGAGACTCCACAGCCCCCTGGGCATCCTGTCCCAGGGCTCCGTCACCCTCACTGGGAAGTTCTGCAGATTGGTGTGGAACTCGCTGTGCTCCAACTTGAGGCCATCGTCTCTTGTCCTGTCCCCAGAGACAAATGAAAAGAGCCTGTCTATTTCCCTGCTTCCCACACTTAAGATATTTATAAACATTAAGGAGATCCCCTCTCAGTCTTCTTTTCTTAAGGCTGAACAGCCTCAGTTCACTCAGCCTTTCAATTATTTCTGTAATACTTGTTTGAATGTGGTACAAAACAGTATCTACATGAGAGATTACTGCTTCTTCTAGAGAAGGTGATCAATATTTTTCCTTATTTGTAATGATTCTGATGGAGTGCTGTGTGCTCTCGGTTGAAGTCAGATTGATGAAGCCTCATAAAAAAAAAAAGATACACCACTGAAGCCTTTTTTTCAGGTAACTAACTTCACTGTTCTCTAGCTCAGTTAGATTTAGAGCCAAAAAAATTTTACAAGGTGGTAAACTATGTATAAACTTAAATTGCAACACAAGTCCAAATACGGAGAGGCTTGACACCTTCATAGATGACAAATGAAAGTCTAAACAAACCAACTTTTTTTCTTAAACATAGAGAATGGGAAGCACATAAATTAGATGATTACCTCATGATTACTTCATGATCATAGAATCATAGGGGTTGGAAGGGACTTTGAGAGATCATCGGGTCCAACCCCCCCTGCCAAAGCAGGCACCATGAATCTGTGGCAGGGAGATACACTGTTATCTGGGTACTTGACAAGGACACTAATCATTCTGTACACCTCTGCTGTCAGTAAAGGATGTAACCCATTCTTCCTGCTCATTGCACTTCATCTGGTCATCAAAAATCCACAGCCTGTAACATCCACTCCTTTGCTTATTAGATTCACACCATGATAATGGAGTGGACCTTTTCCACAGTCCTTGTTTCCATCGGCAAACTGTGCCATCTGAACTGCATGGATTACTGTTCTAGTCAATTCAAGTGCTGATGATCATAACTTTTATATCTAGCTGAAGAAGAAAATTTAGGATATGCTACAGAAACCACACATATGGTGGCTGCCCTAAGTGATTTCACATTACCGTTATCAGTGCCCACATCATTCTCTGAGGAGAAAATAGAAACAATTTTCCCTGTCACAAGGCCATGGTTTGTTTGTTTGGGTTTTTTCCCCTCTTCTTTCTTTTTCATTTTAGATGTACAACAGGTGCTTGTGGGAAAACCACTGTTCTAACCTAATCATACTCACTGTGATAAAATGCTAAGAGGCAACTGGAGGAGGAGAATGACAAACCAGATTTGCATAGTTTGGACTGCAGATTTTATTTAATTTAGGAGGAAAGGCCTGTGAGGCTTACCGTGTTGTCAAAACCCATAAATATAAAGGTCACTTTCTTAAAGTATGTCTTAAAGTACTAAGTAAAAGGACCTTTGGATTCAGAAATAAAGCCAAACTAATGAAGTCAGTCTTCACAGCCTTTTGAGTTGATCCTTGGAGGTATGAGTAAAGTATATTACCTTGAAAAGACTTCAGATACTTCTTTAGAAGAAATATCTCACTCAGGCCCAGGCTTCCCAGATTGCATTCAGCTGCAATCACTCAAAACTTTTGTTGCAAATTCTCAAATAAAGACAACATAATAATTTCTGCTACTTGGTGAAAAGTGCCAAGCACTTACAAAAAGCACTAGAGTACCACCAGTGACTTCTTCCACATTTTTACACCCACTGTGTATAAGTCTAACATTCACATAAGATACATGTGAAATAGTTCATTCAATGTTTTCTCCTACCTTGGCTGATCCAAGTATCTCACATAATAGATTGTCAACGAGATTTCTAGAATATGCTTGTGATTTAATAATCAAATTATCTAAATGCTTTCTAGAACTAACAGATTAACATTGATACTATGCAGATCAGACAGAATTCCTAGACTTGCTAAAAATAATTGTTTATCAAAGCAGAAAACAGCTCCAGAAGGAATCACTAAGAAAATCCTTTGCCAAAAAATTAAGTCCTGGTTTTAGCTAGGATAGAGTTAAGCTTCACAAAGAGCCCCTGAAACTGGGTTTTTCACTCAGTTCACATAATTAATTAATAAAAAAGGATACAGATCACCTATCAATTTCATTTTACCAGAGAAAGCCCATCACTTATCCTTCTATGCATTCCCACACAGAGTTTAGATATTTTCTTATTTTCCTCTTTTGTTGCCACCCCTTCTTTTCTTCTTCACCCCAAAATCTGAGATAACTTTTTGGAATTATGCCTCAGTCTCAGAAACACAACAGGTTTAATTTGTCACAGTCTTTTAGATGTGAAATCATCTTAGGAACATGCTATTTACCCTAGCTAAATATAGCTGAAAGGAAGGTTTTTCTCTTTAGCAGGTGTTCAATGACCATATTAGTACATGTCCTGAACACAAAGACGAAGTGTATAGGTAATTCTGGATCTATACTGGGCAGCAAATCACAAAACAACAGGAAAAATACAAAAGGTTGTGTTGGTTGTTTTGATTTGGTCTCAGAAGCTGAGCTAGAAGCTTCAACTATACTGAATGTTACTCTGTGTACACAATGTATGCAGAATACTTCATATAATAGAGCATACTAGCTTTCCTAAATTAAGACCAAACTTCTAACTTAGGCATTAATGTTTTTCACTAAGTGCTTAGCACATTTTGTCACTGGATTTATTTGGAAGATGCTAGATTGCATTCAAATTCCACCTGTCTTTGTGCATACCTCCCAAGTGTTACTACACAAAGGCAGAGAGCAAAAATGAAGTGAAACAAGAAGTAGCTTCTAGCTCTCTACGAGCAAGACAATTCTTTGCTACTATATAAAGAAGGTATTTTCCCCTCTTTTTATTTAATCTCTGAAAATCAGACATAAATGCATTCTCTAATCTCCCTCATTCGACAATAAAAGGATAAAAACAAAACAAAAACCCCTCAAACTGGACTACAAGCCATGAGAGTAAGTAGCTCTGTGTATCAGAAACATAGGGCTGCAAGTCTCAATGTGCTGCATCATTTTACAACTCATGTCCTAATCTCAACATTCTCATTTTTCTCCTGATGATATTGCCTAAGGGAATATTCAAGCTACTAAAAATAAGTGTAATAAACAGAAGTGTAATAAATTGAGAAAATTGCACCCTTGAGCTTTGGAATTTTATACTCTAGAACCATGCAGCCAACAATTTCAGCTAATGCATTGTGAAATAAGCTTTGATCAGTTTACAGTACATGCTCTCTCAAACATAGCATAGGCCTGATATCCATCCGGATAAGCAAACAAATACTTGAATGATGAGCAAACAACCCATTTGGTTTGCAAGTCCAAGCTGCTCAGATGTGCAGTTTATTAGAACTATTCTATTTATTCATTCTAATGAAGACCAGTATCTGCACTACTTAGCCTTTAATTTCCAAGAAAATTTTTGCCAGTTGTGCTATTAAGCATTTTAAAATTGTCTCACTTAGGTATTGGTTGTATCAGAGGAGGTTCAGAAGCATTTTATTTGAAAATAAATTATTTGAAAAAGTAAAAGGAAGGACAAGAATCAAAGTAGCTTTTCCTCACGTTGAGATAGAACTTCCTGTGTTCCAGTTTGTGTCTGTTGCCCCTTGACCTGTTGTTGGGTGTCATTCAAAAGACTGTGGCCCCAAATTTGTAGCTCTCCACCGGACGTTTTCCCTTACTTCCTTACCTTTTTTTTGAAATGGGAAGCCCAGAACTGGACATAGTTTTTCAGATGTGGCCTCACCAGTGCAGAGGGCAGTATAACCTCCCTTGACCTGCTATATTGTGTCTCTGTAATTGCAGTGAGATCACGGCCCTGAGACCACACACAGATCTGTAGTTTTTCCTGTTTACTCCCATACTGCATGCTTCAGTGTACAGGAATTTCAGAGAGGTAATCAAGCATAAAGGATTCCCTAAAGGGATGGGTGCAAGAGCCCACCATTGCCATACACACCTTTGAGTTAGTTGGCTTTCTGGTTCTTATCTTGGGAGACAGCAAAGAAGCTTTTGTCTCTGCTCCCAGTTGGATATGATGACATGAGCAGTACTACTTTGGACACCATCTCCCACTGCCACTTACCCCCAAGTCCTTCCGTGTAAAGCCCATTTCACCAAGTTGGCCAGCCCATGGTCAAAGATTCCCTTGCCTCTTCTAGACAGGTAGATACCACCCCTCCCTAACAGGTTACAGGCATCAAAGAATGTCCCTTTGTCATAAAAGCCAAAATCCTCATGATGGCACCCGCCATGGGGCAAGGAGTTGATATACATTATCAACTACATTCCTTAAGGCAGTCAAATGCAACACACAGAGAACAGACTCAAGACAGAAAACAGCCAAAATCAGCAAGCAATGATCTGTCTGTAGTCCATACTTGTCCCTTTCTCTAGTACCTCTAATTTGTCCCCTGATGGTCACCCAGAAGTCACAAAAACTACGTGAAAATTGTTCCACAAGACAGGCCATTATTTTAAACAAAATGGGTATTTTAAATTACTAAAGACAGCTATCATTTTGAATTTGCAGCCCAGTTTCCAAAGGTAGAACATCTTCTGAGTCCTGTTTTGTTTTCAGTCAAATTCTAAGCTTGCTAAGAAAGCCCCACTTAATTTCTGCTCCTACAGAAACTTTAGAGGCTTTTTCCACTCTTTTCTGATTATGTATCATGCAAGAGAAGACATACAAATGTGGAGAAGAGTTTCATAATATTCTAAGGAGGTCCCAGAAACATGCCTGTATTTTAAACTCCATTTCCTCACTCCCACCTAACCATCAGGTCACAAAGCATGATGAGCTAGCTTTCAGGGTAGCAATTTTATCATTCCTTATCACGTATCTGTAGCCATAATGATCATCAGGGCACAGCAAAGCATAGCTTCTCCCTAAGCAACAAGGATACATGAGCCAAGTGTGATAAAAAGGTCAGCAGGGCAGTGGCCTCTCAGAGAGGGAGCAAATCCAGAGATCAATTACCATGTTCAACCAAGAGCACAGATCAGCAGGAAAGTTCATAGCAATAAAGCAGGTCCATGATGAAGTTGGGAAAATAACATGCATATTAGAAACAGTTCAGGGTAATCAGAGTGAGATAGTGTCCAGAGACCACTGAGCAGGCTCAGAAAGACAAAACAGATCAAGCCAGGAAGTTAGGGCCCAGTTCAACAGGGTTTATGGCTAGGCACAGGCACAGCTGAGCTAGCTGGCAACCAACACTCCTAGAGCATAGCACAGAGACTGAAGACTCGAGGCTGAGCTTAAATAGAACCCTTGGGCCTATGGGCAGAGATATGGATGAATGCCCTGGCTGAGGCTGACCAGGGCCATGAGAGCTCTTAGTGCACTCAAGGCCCTCACTTGGATTTTCTTGACCACCTGCTCATGATTTGGAGATGACCTAATGATTACAGTTACAATTACAGTAATTACACAGATACTCTACTAATGCAAAAGAGATACTCCAGTATAGGCAACCCTCAATGGGAGAGCTTCCCTGGAGTTTCTTGAAACAGCAGAGTAGATACACTTTTATCTTTACCACTCACCAAAGAACATCGGGACAATATTCAATTAAATCTAAAAGTGGTGTTTTTAGAAAACCTCTTTTCTTTAAATTTAAAACATAAAGCAACTTTAATCTATAGTTCTAGCTGTGCTAAGATAACACAGAAAACACGAGCTTAGTAGAATTCAGATAAGCATTAGACTTAATAGGCTTAATGAGAACATATGAAATAGAATAATTTGTGAGAGATACAAATCCTTGAGCTTCAAGGCGTATGTCAGCCAGGAAATAAGAAAAGCTAAAAGGATCATTCCATTGTTTTTCAGAACAGTCATGATAAGAAATGAGAACTTGATCATCAATTTGATCCACTGTTAAATCTTGCCTTTGTTTATTTACTTTTATTATGGCTTTATGTTTATATAAGCTATGAAGACAAATTCTGACCTAAACATGTAAGTATAGCTCTTCTGATTTTCAACCTTAACCACAAATTACTTCATCTTATACACCTACATACTTCCCTGTATTTGTGTACATTAACCCAAAATATTTTATAGAAAATACGAGCGTAGAAATGATTTTGCTTAAGTTTAGAAATCAAAAAGTAAAACAGGGAACAGACTATTCTGTGCATACACAAAGCATTAATGCAATTAAAGATGAAGCCTGAGCCTTGGAAATAGAAATAAGAAGTCTTGGGTTTTTTTGTTGGAAGAGACACTTGTAATTCATAGCCCGTAGAGGAAGATTTATTACAGAACAAGGATAGATCTTCTTTATGAGTCCTTACTGCTTATCCCAGGATTTGTCAAAACATTTTATGAACCTAATGAAGCCTCATAGCACTTCCTCTGAAATAAAAACTACATTCCTCATTTGATGAGTAAACTGAAGTACTGCTAAGCGGAGACACTTGCTTGTGTAAGACAATTGGCTGGTAAAGCTGTACAGCGGTAAGATTTTGCCTTGGGTTTAGCATACTGGGATCAAAATTTCTTCTCCATATAGTTATCTAAGTCAATGAGTAAAAAGTCAAAGTTCCCATCACATGTGTGGCAGGCACTGGACTCCTAACCAGTAAAGTCCTGCGGGCACTGCTGTTATTACTGAAAATTCTGAATATGCTTTTTTCATGATGTCAGAACTGCTGCTGTTCATGTTTCTTTCACGCCTAAAACTGAAATGCACAGATAAGGTATTCTCTTCAGGGTACCATCTATGAAGCCCAAAATAGTAAGCAACTGTTTACCTCAGGAATACCTACAGAATTAAGGTCAAAAGAAAATACACTTATATTCACCTGTTTCATGCTAGAGTTTGTCCAGAAGAGAAGCTTTGAGTCTTTAAACATTACTGAGCATGTAGGAAGTTTGGGTTGGTGTCCCTTGTTTTTACAGAGAAACCAAAGAGCCCTCTTCAGTTTGTAAAAGGAACAACTTATTTCCAACATAAACTGTTCTCATCCTGAAGGGCTTTTATAGTTTCTCTTACTGCCATCATAACTATGGATACTGTCCAGATAGTGCACATATATAAACCCAACAGTTCAGAAGTTGGTTGCTTATCCAAGAATCAGGAATTTCCCTTTGTGTTCCCTAGCTTTCAGCCTTATTCCCTTATTTGTGTAAGAGCATTAATATCACCTTTCTAGTTCATCGTCTAATGAACATGATAAAGATTGCGAGGGACACAGAATTTAGGGCTGACAATAAATCAAATTTGGATAAGGATCCAGCAAAGCATATGTAGACTTTCAACTTTCAATTATCTTACTCTCACCTTTCCACCTACAAAACAGAAAATCTTGTCATTTTCAACAGGGAGCTTAAGATCAAGAAATTGTGAAATGCTTAACATTAGGAAGCTAACAGGTGCCTGCACTGGGCCTTAAAATACCATTACAACGTGGTCTTGATCCTGTGTTGACTTCAGCAAAACACTATGTGGTTGGACTTTTAATCAGCTTAAGTCATTTCACAATCCAGACCCTTGCAGAAATGCACTTCATACTTTCCTGGCACGCCTCCCATAAACTGTTGAAATATAGAGTTCCAAAGAACTGGCATTACATCTTATTTATGTTTCCATACTTGGAGCTAAGCTTTCTCAGAGCCAGCCTCTTAAATACAAGAAACAAGAAGTCTATGTTCTTGCAATGCATTTGCACAAAGCGCCCCTTAATGGCCTGCCAGCCTCCACACTGAACTGGCAGGCTAATTTGCATAAATAGAGAAGCAGGAAGTGCAAGGAGACAGATGGGTGAATATTAATTAATGTTTGTAATGCTGGGGAAAAAAAGTAATTTGAAATTTCTAAATCCCACTTCCCAACCCCACTTGTTGTATTTACATTATCACTTAATGCTAGCAGACAGAACGTACTGAATGCATAAGGAGCTACAAGCTTAGTGTTAAGTATTTCTTGAAAGATAAACACAGAAAAACGTACAGCTAAAACTACTCCAACTCTCCAGATAGTGGCAGAGGGCAAAAGTCATTTCTTACACAGTAGAAACATCTTATAACCAGAAAACTACATTATTTAATCTTGATACAAGGTGGAGATACCAACAAAACCTCATCAAAAAATAGAACCATAATGCTATTACTGAAAATCTGATATGATTCCTGCTTAGGTAACATGAAGGTAGCAACAGATAGTAAAGACAAGGATGTCAATGCAAAGTCTTACATAGCCCATGGTTTCCAAAATGCAAACTATATATCATATCCTACCTTTATGGCAAAGACTTACTATTACTGCAAAGTCCTTCTCTCAGCTGGATTAAGCACTCCATGGCAGCTGTACTGATGAATGTACTCCATACATTATCTCAAAAACCAGCTGATCAGGTAAAAGCCAAACATGACATTTTTACCTTTGAAAACTGAAGTATGTCCCCCCTGAACATGGCTTGCAAGTTACTGAATATATGCTGCTAGGAACATGGCTCAATTTCCTCTACCATAACAGTAGATGTATGATTACATTAATCATGCCCATATAGAACACCTACTGTGCTAGTGTATGCACTAGATACTGGTGCACTGATGCTTTGCTGATAGTAATGCACTCTGGTACACCTTTTTTTGTAAGCCTTCATTAAATACTTACTTACCATACTTCAGTATGAAAAGGGCAGATTTTGCATGATTTGGAGATGGCAGCATAAGTCAGATAAAAGAACAACCTTGAAATGAGGATGCATTTTTCACTATTTTCAGGCTTCATTTCCTTTTCAGGTAGGAAGAATAGGACCTAAAACTGTGTAACTGGATTAAAAAAACCCAAAAAGGTCACTGATATGCAATAGGATGCTATTTTATTCACATCCAGTAGCAACTCAATGGACCTGTTCACATGTAGATGAATACATTCTAAAGTTCTATTAATTTTGCTGTGAATTCATTCATAGAGTGAGTGGCAATGACTGAAAAGTTGAGAAAAATAACAGCTGTAGAAACATTCACAGATATTTTTCAATTATAGCTTTTAGAACATGAACAAAAACGTCTTTTGTTAATCAACATACACTTACATAGCATCTTATATGCAGAGAGATCCCAAAGTGTTTATATACAAACCAGTTTATAAACAAAAGAAAGGCAACCACAACCTGGACAAAACACACAAGATTATTAAGGAGCAACACTGCGCAGACCTGGCATTGCTTTTAATAAAGGTAGGATCAAGCCTTAAAAAGAAAGGAAAAAGGAGGAGTCAGAACCTTAACCTTAGAGAAAACGATAGATTTATTTTTTTTTTAACTACAGTAACCATTTAAAAATTGGAATTTTATCTGTATTTCATGATTCATGTTTTTGACAAAAAATGCTGGGCAAAAGTTTTTTAGAAATAACATTATCCAATATTTTTTCCGTTCCTTTTCACTATAGGCATCACTTTTTCATTAAAATTGCAACCTCCCTCAAAAAGAAAAGAGAATTGGTCTATCTTCAAGAATGTATAAAGAAATAAAGATTGTATTTGTGTGTGTGCGCATGTATTCATGCCTGGTCTATGCACATAGCCTTTAGGCTTAATACTCCCATTCAACTATTAAATAAAAACACCCAGGAAAATTAATTTAGACATTAATTCTTCTGTTGAAGTACATTACATTTCATGAAATCTCAGAAATGTCTTTAATAAAGTGGAAAATTATCAAGCTTCATCTGTCATTTTAGGAACTGAGGCAGATCTCCTAGACAACTGCACAGATGCCTATTGTGGTGCAAAAACGTCTCTCACCCAAATACTTGGGAGAACATGGAGAACTGTCTACCCAGACCTGTGCACACAGGAAACAAGGTCTTTGAGAAATCTCATGAAAAGTTTAGGCTTTGATTTCTTGAAAGTTCGTTGATCTGAAGGTGATTTCCTGAAACAGTTTCAATCTACAGAGGTTCCCAGTCACAGAATGCTGACAGATGTCTAAATGATGAACCAACAAATCCCACTAGTTTAAACATTCAGCTTTTCCTGTGTTCTAGGATGCTGGTTTACAGCATAAAATTTCAGTTTTTTGTAAGCATTTTCTAACATATTTCTAAGAATATTTAACCTTTAAAAACCACAAAGGACATCTACTCATCCAGATTAAAACACTAACTTCATGTGTTCTATTCCTTGAATTAGATTCTTCACTGTCCTTTTACTATCTGCACTACTGTGGCTGTTTTTACTTCATTCAGACATTCTCAGACCAAGAAGCCTTCTCTAATCTTTGCAGTCTTTGGTTATAGCTGTATTTAATTCTATTTACAACATGCCTCCTTCCCTCCTTTTTGTTTCTTCAGTTTTTTTCTCTTAGCTTAGCAAACCTTTTCTATTGGACCGTTAGATACCTACATCAACAACTGCACCTCTCCAGTGTTTTTAAGACTCTTACCCCCTTAAAAGAGTAACTTTCTGCACTTAGGCTGGTTAAAAATAGTTGGCAGGCAGACATGCCATTGTTCCATTTAGGCAACAGCTTTTTGGGTTTCAGCAGTCTTCCACAGTTCTCCAGTCTCCAGACAATATAGCCTGCTTTTGGTCTTCTGAACATAAGACATAAGGGGCAAGAATATGGCAAAGTTGTAATGTGACTTGAACATAGATCCTTTGAGAGAATTCACAGATTGTTCACAGACGGATTCCCAAGTCATGACATAGATCTAAATCTCAATATAGAAAAAGAGGATGACGCAGACAAAAACATTACTTTTTGTACTTTTACTTTACATACAGAAAAAAAAATAAGAAAACAACCCAAGATATTTAATCTCAGACTTTTGAAAGCTGTTGTACTAACTACAAAGGTTACATGGCAGGGGTCATTTATACTTTATTAAATTTCAAAATCCTCAGAAAATAATGAGCAGAGTTGTATACCCTCCACAGATGAGCTAATTGGTGTTATAATGGAATCAAACATCACTCACTCCAGGAGCACTGGCAGAGTTAGGTTTTCATGCAAACTGTTTCTTATAATAATATAGAGCAGATAGAGATTTTTACATAGTGGGCAAAAAATCTAGATAGAAGAGAGGAGGTGGTAAAGCAAAAGAGAGACAGGAATAAATTTCAAACTGCCGTTCGTTCACTGGAGTACAGATGCAGCTGACCTACCATCAGGAAGGCTGCCAAGTGTTTATTTGTCTCCTATGTAACAAATAACACATAAAAGAAGGTTTTGCATATGCCTCAGCAGACACTGCGCCCCAATTGATCCAATAGCAGCTGTAGCACCCTGCGAGTACAGTTCATGGGATACCCAGTGCTGATGGGAACAGTTCAGAAAAGAATAGTCTAGTCTGCTCTGAGATGTGTTAATGTGCATAAGTAGCATGGAGGAAGAGCAGGGAGGGGGAATAAAAAAGGATTAAGAATGAAAATAAAATCAAGATGGAGTGTTACAGAGTTTAACCCCAAAATGCTGGAATGGGGCTTAACCCAATCCACACAGAGAGGAGCTGCTTTTCCCTCCATGTTTCCATATTTTACAAAAGGATTTGTTTAGCAGTAGTACTGTACCCTTTATTACAATTGAATCTGGGATGCTTAATCTAAGCCTTCATTCAGATCTCTCACTATAATTAACAGTGATGTTGGAGAGCGTGAGCACATCATCTGACCTGCTAGCTAGGAATGACAATACCAGGTTCATGTTTCACCATTTAACCTAAGTGCATGACAGTGACATGTAAATTTATAAAAGAGGACACAATACATAGTTTGAGAGCATCCAGAATTATCCTTAGCCATGCATACTTCAAGAATTGTATCTGATATCTCTCAGATACATGTGTTAGACAAACAGGTAAAGTAAAAAATAAGCTAACAGGCTTTTAAAGTCAACTTTATTAACAGCTTAAATATATTAGAAAATCCTCAGCTGAAAGCTGCAGCAAGAAAAAAAAAATAGTTATTTTCTATCAAATTCCCCAAGAGATGCTGAGCCTGCAGATTCCAGTATTGGTATAACTTCGGGGTGGCTTTTGAACTGATTGCACCATTTGCTTTCTCATTATAGAGGCAATCTAAAGAACCACTGTCATCTAGAAAGAGCAGGGAATTTTGAGCCTTCAAGCATTCCACTCTGCTGCAGCCCAGAGGTGAAAGCATATTTGAAGGTAAAATAATAAATGTTGTACACATAGCCCTTAGGTACCCTCAAGGAACAAAAGGATCTATGTGAAAGCAAGGGATTATTTTGCGGCTCAGAAATGAGCTAAGGAAGATAACAACCAGTCCCATTTAGAAAATAAGACTTGAAAATTTGAGAGAGGATTTGGATCCCATGAGTTCTAGTGCTTCTGCTATTATGACCTTTTATGATGGAAGCACTCCTGTTTGATGAAGCACATTCTGCTAAATGATGCCACTGAAGACATTAATAAAGCAGGAGACCTTAGCAAGTTAAATTAGTATTTTTACCTTGTAAAAGATATCCTGATTAATATTAATTAGGACACAGAAAGTATACTACTTAACACTAAAGAATCTAGAATAATATGATATTTAGTGGTTGCTTATTAGACTGATTGTGAAGCAAAGAAACATTGGGAGATTACGTTTATGCTCAGTTAACCTGCATTATGGCAAATATAACACCTTTTGTATTCTTCTTTCATCAGTCTCAACAATATTAGGAACCAAATGGCTGATGGGAGGAAACACCTGTCTGTACTTAATTGAAAGAGTTGTGGAATTTACTTTGTGATGATTGTTAAGTGCTGGCTCACTCAAAATATTAATTGGGAGGGCTGGTCCTGATCAAGCTCTAATTTATCAAAAATTGTTGTAATAAAGGGTTTTTTACACTTCTGTTCACAGAAAAAAGTTATTAAATGTGATTATAAAAATTTTAAAATTCAAAATTGAAGTAAATAGTTAAAATGTGCTACAGAAAACCCAATCTGAATTTCTTCTGGATTTACTGGTTGTTCCAGTTTAAAATAAGGTACTATATTAAATTTTTTTTAAAAATTATAAAAAGGAAAGCATTCTTTAAATGTATCTTGAAAACATTATTTATTTTTTCCAACTACTCCAACAACTAATCACCTTTAATAGTAGGTGCTACAAACATGGAAAACCTAGGAAATCATAATGTCTGTCACAAAACATTAGCAATTTACAACTACAGTAAAATAAAATGAGAGAACATATTCATACACATACATCTGCATATACAGTTTTTACACCTCTATGTATACACACATACATGCTATACTTTAAATGCATTCAATCAGTCTGTTGCCATCACCAGAAAGCTCTATCAGGAAAATTCAAATAATCTTATATTCAAACTTAGAAATTATAGTGAGCCATCCAATAACTATTTTAATACAGAGAAACCCACCTTTCAAAACGTTTTCAAATGATAATTTGAAGATAAAAACAAAAGAGGAAGCATATTATGTGTTTGGTTCTAAATTTTGAGGAGAGAATAGTTCAGAGTTCAAACTAACCCCCCTCCTCCAATTATTTTACCTATAAAAACTTCTAGACCAGTTCTTTATAAGAAATATCAGTCATATGAAATAGGAAATTTCTAGAAGATATCAATATATTTGGCCATTCTTCCTCCTTACATGACCCTTGTAAGGTACTGGAAATATGTCTTACCGATTGCTAACAGAATCGCATCGTGTGTCGTCGTCATCCGTCCCTGTCCTGTGTGTGTGTCCCCGTTCCCCCCCCCTCCCCTCCC
>VZTU01011443.1:1399-49277 GCA_013400835.1 Zapornia atra
GTTGCACCTGCCATAAAAATCTGAACTTGGAAAGTGGGTTAATATATTTGAACAATTAAGAAAAAAATAAAAGAACGTTTTGCCTTTCTATACTACAGAAAGGCATTTAACAGATGAAACTCTGTAATGACAAATATTGATTTGCTTTTTGTTACTTGTTTTCTCTGGAATCTTTTGACTGTTTTCCTTAACTTTTTTGTGTAGTAAAGCTGCTTATGCATTCATTCTGCCACAATCCCATCACTCTGCTTTCTCCTTCCATTTCCATCTTCCTAAGAGTATCTACGAGGGAAACTTTGGGTGTGGATACTTAAAAGAGAGGAGAGCATCGGGACTAGTCTTTTGTGAAAACACTACCTCACTCTATAGAGCACTATTTGTGAGTTCTCTGGTATTATTTGTATTGTACTTTTTATCTGCCAGAGTGTGGATTAGTGCTACTAAAGCCACTCACTCTAGTGGAATGAGAGCATGCAATTTGTTTTGCTGCATGATTTCAACAAGTGTGCATTGTTCTTGTGCTATTTTTATTGCATTTTAAAGGCTACTTAAATTTTATTGATCAGCATATCATTGGGTAAGTAATGAACTCTTTATGATAAAAACCCAAGATAACTTTGTTCTAAAAGCTCTTACAGTTACCTTAAATTGCTGATTCATTGATAAATAAAATGCATACTATGCTAGCACACTGTGTGCTGGTGAATTGTTGGCTTTTATTGTAAAGAAACTAAGGTAATAAATACTGCAACTATCAGCCCTGTAGTTTCTTTAAAAGGTGATGCACTCGATGTTTGTAAGAATTTGCAACCTCTCCACGCTGGTTCAAATACTGCTTTAAAAATGGGTCTGGATCTTTGTGCTCCCTAAACGATAAATTCCCTTGTAAATTCTATTTCACTCCATGATGCTCCTTGTTTTGCAAATTCCTGAGCTCCTTTTTTTTTTTGGGCTTGTGTTTTTGTTGTTTTTTTTTTAATTAGTCTGCAGTCAGGAAAATCCAGGCTAGGGAGAAACACTACTTAATATTTTTTTGCTTGAATTTACAGTTACAGGATCATTGGAAACGAAAGATCCACTGATTCTCTTACCTGCAAATCTGTAAACACAACCTTGGCATCTTTAAAAAGACTGAGAATCTGTTCAGAATAACAGCTCTTTTGCCAGAGGGAGGTGGATATGCTATTGTAGAGGGTGTAGATTAATTTGTTGCTGGCTGGCTACTTTTGGCTCATATCATAAACCTTGATTTAAAGGCACCGTCTCCCCTGCACCCTCCCCAAACCCCAGCAATCCCCTTTTTGCAGATCTTTCAGTTATTTTCTGTATAGAAATTAATTTTAAAGTATCGAAAAATTACATCCATTAACAAACTTTGCTAAAATATAGTATTAAGAAATGTGGGGTGCTAGTGGGGTGCTAGTCTTTCAGCTGGCAACGGATGAGATTTAGGGCTGTAGGCCAGGAAAGAGGAGAGGACTGTCATAGCCCAGAGACAATATCAGCTTCAGCAGTCATAAACCTGTAGCTTGTTTTCAGGGCATGTTTAAACATGAGGTTCTCTGCAGACACCTGCAAGTTCAGATATCTGACATGTCACATGAGTTACTGGGGTGGGGAGAAGTGTTAAAGTACAGGCTCACTTTATAAGGAAAGGAGAATCCAGTGCCCTGAGTACTCTCTCTTCCTTTCTAGATGGTTTTATTGACTGCTAGGAACCTAGATTTGTGACACCTAACTCAGACGTTTCCTTACTTAAATCTGATTTATTTGAAGGTAGGAGTATTAATAGTGTTAGTAGAATTTTTGAAGTGAGTAACATTAGTTTCATGATATGGTATCATTAGTTCATAACAATTTTTCTTCTGATTTGATGTCTATAAAACATATGAATTATTTGTATTTTAAATCCACTCTTACAGATCAGAGACTGTCTTCTGATTATTAATTGAGGATGCACTCGCAGAACTCTAAAGCCCCATTTTAACCCCAAGCAAGATTAGTGAGTCAACAGAAGCAATGAGTCATACTCCAAAGCATATTGAATTAGCATCCAGCTTAATATAAACAAAGCAGCTTGTTGAAGGCACTGCAATTTATGGGTTTGTTACTAGGATTTACTGCGAATGTCACTGGCTGCTACAGAACGCTCACCTGAAATCTGATTTATGCTGCTGTCAGTTATCAGGATAGTTCTTGTATGCCCATCCCCTTTTCCTACTACTGCAGAGACACTCAAAACCATAGCAAGACGATTTTGTCACCCAAAACAAGACCTTTCCTTAGCTTTTTAAATTGAAAACTCCCCTTTTCTTCTCCTAGTCTCCTCCCGCCCAGCCTTTCAACCACCATCCTCATGGACCTGCAGCTTCTTCCCTTGAAACCTTGAAATCTGGCTTAAACATGTTTGCCCCAGCTGCTGTCCCTCCTGGCCAATCCTTGCTATGATTTCAGAGGAATTGAGACGTGTTCAATATCCAGGAATCATTGGTTGCCTGCCTTTGTAATTGGGGGCATAGACTTGGTTTTGAATTTTAAAATTCTTTCAAGTAATATAAGGGGGGGAAAAGATGTGTGCTGAATACATGGTTCAGATGTGGAGGATAGATGGCCAGTAAGTTGAGGCGCCTTTCAAGATTCAAAGTGATCTGAAAATGTAAGGTACTTTTCCATAGAGGATGTTCATTGCACCCATACAAATACAGGATGGATAGCTTTACAGAAACAGATCTGTAGTTGTGCTGTATCATGCTGTTATGACAGACAAGCACCATTTGGTACATAGAAAGGGTGTTTGTGTAACCTTTAAGATGTATGGATTAATCTTTCTGTTCTACCCAGCCATTACTAAGGCCCTGAGTTTTGGCTCCAGCAATTTAAGATCTGGAGGACAGCAGTGATGATGAGAAAGCCAGTAAATGTGACTAGCGGAAGAAGAGTAACTAGGGTGAGTTTAGCCTTTAGGAAGCAAAGATAGGAATGGAAATGATACAAGGAGGCTGCAAACAAATTCCTGCCTTCATCTTTATCAGAAAACAAGAAACAGCGCTTAAAGTCAAGCAAGGAACACACCTGTTTGGCATGAAAAAGTTACAATGAAAAGGATAGTTAAACATTAGGATTGATATGTTCAGTGATAGTGTGCACTCTTCATCTTTGAAGGCCTTTAAGTATAGTGGTAAGTCCCTGACATACCAAATAAACAGCTGTGGAAGATCCCTTAATTTTATTTTAAGAAAAATAATGATTTAAAAAAAAACCCCTGGAAAGCCACCCACACCTTATTTCTGGTTTTCTCCAGTTTGTGTGTCCATTCTGAAACAGAACCTTAAATGCTGAAATGCCAGGAATCTTACCATGTGTATTGGCCAACTTCAGGATGAGATGTCCCAAAAGAAAATGTAAAAAAGTATTTCTTCACAAATACTAAATCTCTCTTAAAATTTTAGCCACTTTTGGATTTGAAGTTCAGGAAGCCGTTTCTTTTGGCAGAACATTAATAATATCAGTTCTGTTCATAAATCTGCATGCTTAAAAAGGCCATTATGCAGTTTTTTTGTTGCCACACACTACAGTTTTTAAAGCAGAATTCTTCCTTGAAACAAAAATTAGTGCCTAAAGAAAAAGCCAGCCATGAGTATACTAACTTGAAGTCTGTTTTATTTCAGAATATTTGAGCGCAATTTCTCTGTAATGTTTCTGTACTTTACAGGTGTCACTTAAAGAACAATATATTATTCTTAAAATAAAACCTTAACATTTGCTTCATTAATGCAAAGTAGTCAGTGATATTGTCCTGCTAAATCAGTTGAAATTCCTATGGCTAGTGTATTTGCATGTCTTCGTTCAGCGAAGTAGTAGACCTTCATTCTAGCTAGTGTGCAGTGTTTGTATTGTTCATCTGCCAAAGAGGCTCAAATGACTTAGCTTTTTATAATGATCTGAGCCCTGTCAATACCTTTAGCATAGTAATTTCTCCCATAACAGGACTCCTTTGCATAATTACTTATCACCAGAGAAGCTTTTGTTTTGTGAAAATAAACTTAACCAAATTTTTTAAAGGTTCATTCAGAAGGCAGTCCATATGACACCAGCCATTCAATAAAGCCTATTTTGTGAAGTTTCTTTATTATGGTGAAAACAACTGGGGAAATATTAAGTGGGCTGAAAGTGAGTATGTTAGTTTTAAAGCAGAATACAAACATTCAGAAAAGAAAAGGGGGGGAAAAAAAGTTTTTTCAGACTTTTTGTTGTTGTTGTTGTGGTTCCTTCATTGGTTCCTTTGAAAGAGTTGTGGGGGGTTTTTTTTATTTGACTTTTTTTTTCCCTGCATTGTCCTGTGTTGTCATGTCATAATTAATTAACCTCGTGAAAATGCTTCATTGCATGACTTATTAACCCTTCCTATGTTCATTCTCTCCTGACTCAAAAGCATAATCCATTAGAGTTTAATCCTGATGGCTTGAAGAAGGCTGCTGTTCAGAAAGCCCTAAAGGTAAAACTAATACAGTTGTCCATTTAAGGTCACAAAAGTAACTGGAAATGCACAAATGCCTGCAGCAACAGTGGATGGAATTTCTGTTGCCAGATACATGCTTAGTGCAATTCCATTTTACTTAAGTTTGATTTCAAGAAGTGGTCAAGACATTGGGAAAATACGGCGGTCTGTGGTAATTTGAATTTTGGATCAGTTGACTGGAGTATAGACTACTTCAGAAGACTGGGAGAAAGAAATAGCCATGAGAACTAAGTAGTAGTCGTAACTAAGGAACAAAGCTGACATGAAAGCTAAAACATCTTTTATGTACAGAGTGATACTTTATTGCTCAACTCTGAATATTGAACCAATGAATTCAATCTCCAACATTCTTGAAATAATCTTGGTTTTGCTAGATATATTTAGAAGGCTTTAAATATTTTATATAAATGCTACATAAATTTAGCCAAGCTTTTTGACATGGAAGACAGACTTGACAGCCAAAGTTGGAATGCATAAGCCAAGCGTTCAGCTGGAAGAACTTGGACAAGAGGAGGTTTCTAATAGACTTGTCAACAGCAAACCTGTCAGTGGCAGGTGTTAGGGGTGTGTGATGTGTGTGTACATTTTTCTGCCTACTTAGAATTAATTGGTTACTTGTATTTTCATATCAGCATAAGCAAGAGGGTCTTTTTGTCAACTTTCTCTAGTCATCTAATGAAGAAAAAGGATTTTTGAGCACCTTTTTATGGACAGAGAAAAAAAAGTAACCTACCAGTTTTGAACACCATCAGTTAGAGTGTAATCAGACTTTCTTTCTGTTCCTTAAACCTTTGTATTTATTTTGTTTGAGTGCTAAATATTTTAAATTAGAAATTATGAAAAAAAAGAAATGCAGCATTCATCCAAGAAAGGAGTGCTTTCTTCACAGCTGTTTTTCCTAAAGGAAAGTATGGTTAAAACCAGTGAGTCCCACAAGTCAAACAATATTAGTGGAAGTATGATGTCTGAAATGTAAGTTCAGATCAAAAAAATACCTAAAATATGCACAATCTTACTTTAAAAATAGAAAATATTTTAATCACTTGGTTCCAATTGTGACCTTACATGCATTAAGTAGATTTTAACTAACTTTATATACCCAGTCTGTACAATTTCCTACATGGTAGAATTCAAACTATTATTAACCATGTATACTATATTTTCTAGGCCTTTCAAACTGCATTAACACCCGCTTGAGATGTTTAACTTTCATGTCTAACTTTTCTTTCTGACTTAAACAGTTTGTTTAAAATTTGTGGAAGAAACAGGTAGTTGAGAATGCTCCTTTGTTTATATAATTTGTTTCTAAACTGATGTTTATTTTCACAGTTTGATGTAATGCTATACACCTGGTGAGCAAGGCTCAGATATGGCAGATGGTTGATTCTCTAATAAAGAGTATTTGGTAAACTGTAGAAATATACATCAGGTACATTATAGTGCATCTTCTTTCTCCCCAACCTGGCAAGGGGGGAATATCAACTTTCTGATATTACATCCAATTTAATACTAGTACTGCAGTGTAAATGAAGTAAGCTTCCTGAGTTTGTGCTTTCTCCATTCCCCCATCTGCATGTAATACTCATTTTGCTTCATTAGCTTTGGAGGTTGTAATGTTCATTAGAACATAAGAAATTGCACCTTACCACTTTCATTTGAAGAAAATGGAAAGGATCCTAAACTCCTGCTTATTTTGCTGTGTTTTGCTTCAGTGTATTTAGGGTGATTGGATGTCTTCATCTTAATACATTCATGAGCCAGTCTGCCATTCAAGCCTGTTGAATAAAATACTGAGAATAATAGATAAGCATATAGTGGAATGCATCTGATTTGTGTTTTTAAGATGCAAAAGTTTAAGTAGCAGAGGAGAGAGGTGTTATGTTATTCTGAAGGCAAAGTTTCTGTTTTTTCTTTACCAGTCAGGAAAGAAAATAAACAGCAATCCCAACCCACTTGTTTTGCTGTCAGTTGGACACAAGGCACAGGAAAGTAAGGTGAGTTCTTCCTCTATACTTGGCTCTGTCAACAAATATTTGGTGGCTCTGTGTGCTTGACTGGCTATTATGCCATTGAGCTTATCTGCTGCACTGAAAGATACCACCAGAACTGAAATTCCCACGAGAAGCCAAGGATTGAATGGGTGCTTACTTAGTTTAAACTGTCTGTGAGTAGAGACCAGATTTTTTAACTATTTCTGTATGTTATTCCACGTTGGATGTGATCTGTAACTGGGATTCCTACAGCAGTGATTATGTAAAAGTGCAGGCAAACAGCAGGCTTCAAAATACAGATCAAGATTTGAAATCAGAGCTACAGAAATGCCCAGGTCAAACAGGACCACTGAAGATCATCTGCTTGAACCTTCTGTTTAAAGAAGGGCCACAGATTAGCCAAAGTGCTGTATAGCTCTCAGGAGTGCAAAGTTTAGCCAGGGTACTTAGTTACATTTGCTGCTTTTTTACGCTTTGAAGTATGGACCACCTCTGTGCTTTTGAGAAGGCTGTCCTCTAGCACTCCTGAGCTCCTTTGCTCTCCAAGGTAGAACAGCTTCCATGATTGTCTTACAGTTCCTAGAGCAAGTTGAAATCTCCTTTTCTGAAGTCCAAAGCTTTTATTCTATTGGTTTTCTTCATGTCCCTTAGGCTCTTAAGTGCCTGTAGCCAAGGTGCTGTTGATAGCAAACCAGTATTCCTCATTTCTAAGTAGTAGATTCAGAAGACCACCATTCCTCATCAATACTCATCAATACTTCCAGTGACTGAGAACAAGGGTAATGCAACGGTGTGTCATCCTAGCACAAACTCAAATTGCTTGTGCACCTCTGTGCTGCTTTCCTAGAAAACATCAGAGTAGTTGAAGTTCTCAATGAGAACCTGTTTCTGCAGACCTGAGACAGCCTTGAGTCATAGGAAAAAGGCAACATCCATTTCTTTCTCCTAATTGGGTGGTCTGTAACAATTGTCTGTCATGAGCATCATTTTGATGGTGGTCCCTCTGATTTTGACCCAAGGCGTTTGACATACCTGTCATCTTGTCCCTAACTAACCTCTGTGGCTTCAAACAGCACTTCAAAATAAAATAGCAAGAATGAAGTGATACCTAGATAGTTAGATACATGCAATATGTATGTGTGTGGTGGTGTTGTGATTCAACCCTATCTGATAACTAAGCCCCACACAGCTGCTCACTCACTTCCCCCATGGCAGGATGGGGAAGAGAATTGGAAGAGTTAAAGTGAGAAAACTTGTGGGTTGAGATATAGACAGTTTAATAGGTAAAGCAAAAGCCACACACAAGCAAAGCAAGATAAGGAATTCATTCCCCACTTCCCATCACAGGCAGGTGCTCAGCCTTCTCCAGGAAAGCACGGCTCCATCATGTGTTAACAGTTACTCAGGAAGACAAACACCATCACTCTGAATCTCCCCCTCTTCCTCCTTTTTCCCCAGGTTTATACGCTGAGCATGATGTCATACGGGATGGGATATTCCTTTAGTCAGTCAGTGTCAGCTGTCCCAGCTGTGTTCCCTCCCAACTCCTTGTGCACCCCCAGCCTATTTGCTCTTGGGGTGGGGTGAGGAGCAGAACAGGCCTTGGCTCTGTGTGAGCACTGCTGAGCAGTGATGAAAATATCCCTGTGCCATCAGCGCTGTTTTCAGCACAAATCCTATGACCTGCTGTGAAGAAAACTAACTCTCTCTCAGCTAAAACAAGTTTGGCTTTATTTTTTTTTAACGCAGAAGTGTCAGTGAGTCAAAAGATAACATCTAACTTAGGCATCTAATTTGGCTTCTTCATATCCTGTCAAAAATTGTGACAAACCATAAGCCATATCTTACATGGTCTTAATTTTGATACTTGTTAGAGAATGGAGATAGCAATTCAAGTCCTTTGTTCCTGGAGATGTTTTTTTTTTTTTAATGAGCACTCCTTTCTTTCCTACCCTCCCCTTCTTCCCCCCTGTTTCTTCCCTCCAATTAATAGGTTACTGAAAGTAGTGACATTTGGTAGTGAAATCATCAACGTGGCATTTGGAGATTAGAAGGAGAATGACTAGTTTCTGGGCTTTCATTGAGTTAGTTTAGCCCTTACAGGGAAGTACAAAAAGAGAGAATGTGACAGACTGACACCCGTGCATTTGTTCGTAGACTGGTGCAAAGGAAAGGCTCTTTAGCGGGAGTTACGCTTTACATACAGCAGTTTTATTCCAAAGCATATTCTGTTCATGATTTTATGGGTAGATCACACTCTGGTCTTTGTTAAAATAATGTCAGGTTTCAGGCATCCAATTTGAAAAGCCAAAATAAAAAGCATAGTCAACTCTTGACACAGACTTTATTAGACAGAACTAGTTTATAAATTGTATGCTTCCCGTTCTCTAACTTTAGATTCGATACAAGACCAATGAACCAGTATGGGAGGAAAACTTCACTTTCTTTGTACACAATCCCAAAAGACAAGATCTTGAAGTTGAGGTATGTTGGTTGCTCTCTTCAGATAACCTTTCTTTTCTAAGCCATTTCAATAGTAACATTCAGACATTACAGGCAGTTATGAAATGGGACTGAATATATTATGAACACCATTAAGGTTAGACTTAAAATGTTTTTTGAGAGCAGACTATGAAATATGTATTTACATTTACTACTAGAAGGAAGAAAGGCAATAACCAGCCTTTCACCAGAAGAAGATACTTCATGGTTCTCTTAAAAAATAAAGTAAAGGGGGGGCGGTGGGGAATTGTTACCACCTCTTTCAAACAGTCTTAACTGCTAGCAGTAGTTTCTGTTACATATGGCTGACTGGTTTCTTCTCATCCCAGGGAAGTCTTTGCCTTATCCAGGTAATGTGTCCCTTTACAGCGCTGGAGTGTCATATGCATAGGTCAAAGAAACTGAAGTGTAAATGAGTACTGCCCTAGTTAAATGTTCCTCTGATAGGTGTGGGAATTCATTTTCACACAGACCATGTGGAAACCATGTAGTTACTTGATCAAGGGTCTGGTAGGTGTCATGGTTGGCTTTCTGTCTGCTTTTGCTCTAGATCAAAATGAAGAACCCTGGCATTGAATATGTTTGTTACCTTCTTCAATGTAAAGTAATCTTACGATCAGGGAAATTTTGTTTAAGAAGAAACTACATTTGATATTGTTTGAAGTTTTTGCTTTTAAATAAAACTGTAATTTCCTTTTCTTTCTCTGAATTTGTACAAAGCAGATGATACAAAATGACGTAGCTTGTGTTCCTTCAGGTGAGGGATGAACAGCACCAGTGTTCTTTGGGGAACTTCAAACTGCCTCTAAGCCAGTTGCTGGAGAGTGAAGATTTAACTATGCATCAGCGGTTCCACCTGAGCAACTCCGGTCCAAACAGCACTATAAACATGAAGATTGCACTCAGGGTACTCTAAAAACGTTCCCATTGTAAATATCTGAAAGCGTATTTAGGACTATTGTGACTTCTGGTCTTAGCTTTATGAAGAAGATAGTACAGCTCTTGGGTATCACAATGCCAGGTGTCCTTAGTTGTGGCAGTGCTATCAAGTGCACAAAGACAGCTTCTAGTTGAAGTACATTCTATTTCAAAACAAGAAAATCCTCTGAACAAAATAGCAATCAGCTGCATGAATTAAGACATAGGTTCCCCATGATTTTAGACTGGGAAATCACGTTTGGAATCTGAATTCCTTCATTTATGACTCAGCAGGCTACAAATCAGTGAAGTCATCTTTATCTTACAGAAATGGAACTGAGGTCATGATGGTTTAAAAATAATAAAGTCTATAGGGAAAAGAAGTACCTTGACAGTACTGAAAAACTCAGACCAACCCTCAAGCAAGTTAGAGTTTTGAAGATAAAACTTGCATACCTGCAAGTTGGTTTGTCTTTTTCCCCAGCTAAATGACTTGCTTTAACAAGGTAGTGTAGCTCTTTGCAAGCACTGCCAAAGGTCTGTTAACTTCTGTTACTTGTTCTTTCCTAATGCACTTTCTTGCTTGTCATGAATAACTGAAAAGTTACCTATAAAAGAGAAAATAAGGACAGTGAATGAGAAGAACTTGTGAATCAGGATTAAATTTCAAAAGATCAGAAGAAAAAACTTACACAATAGCAGCTTTCTGGGTGACTAGAGCTGCAAGTAATTAGCACTTGCACCAGGAGTGTATAGAGTATGGGAAGGGAATAATGAGAATAAATGAGTGAGAATTTGGCATTGTTTTATAGTTACTGCAGTTGCCTCAAAGAAGATGGAGCTCTGTTTTGCTGTGCAAAAGGTTTTCATATGAAAAGCGATTGAGTATTAGTGTGAATATTTTTGGTCGTGCATTAGTGTCTGAACTTGACTTGTCACTAACCAGCATTCTTGTAGAAACAAATTTGTTCCTATTTTTTTATACTGGAAAATAGTAACATTATACGTGCTTCTACTGTATCTAGGTCCTTTCTCTTGAAAAGCCAGCAAGATCTCCAGATCATCAACACTCAGCCCAAGTGAAAAGACCCTCTCTTTCCAAAGATGCAAGAAAATCCTCTTTTAAACCTCAGGTTCCTGTCTCACCACCACCTGATTCAAACAAACCTGTTCCAGCATCCCCAGTGACTGATAGTGATAAAAAGACTGATACAGCTGAAAAAAGTCAGCCTCCCAATGCCAGCCCTCAGTGGCCAAGAGATCTCAGCCGAAGTTCCTCAAGTCTTCATGCCTCCAACTTCTCTTACTCTCCCAGCCACCTCTCGGTCAAAGAGCCCACTCCCAGCATAGCCTCAGACATATCTCTGCCCATCGCCACACAGGAGCTACGGCAAAGGCTACGACAGCTTGAAAAGTATGCTGCTAACTCCTTTGGTTTACAGTACAGCTGAGTTGAATTGTAAAAAAATAAGTCTTCAGTGCAGCCAAACAGAGTGCTTAGTTTGTATCTCAGTAATATTTCTCCTGTTGCAGTTTGAGCCTGCCATTTGAAAATAAGTGTGATTTTCTTCTTCCTCCTAGTACCTGTTAGACAGATTGTGCAATCAGAAGTTACTGTAGCATTGCATTGTTTGTGGAATAAGGTCCACCTTTTTCTCATAGCTACACTTTGTAATGCTGAGAAGAGTGGGAGGGCAAGAAGGATATTTTCCAATAAATCATTAATCACTTCCATGGTGGTAGTTGCCTGTTTCACCACTGAATCCTATTAGCATTAACATTAAGCCAATTAAGCTCAATGTAGTGGGTCTTTTTAAAAACCATTCAGAGGGATAGTTGACTATAACGAATGTTAAATGAATAGTCAGTACTATTTAGTTGAGGGTTGCTGCAGCTGTGCTTTCTTATTATTATTTTTGCTTGCCTCACTGGATGGTTCTACTTACCAGTAAAGATATCTGAGCAGCCGTTCTGCCCTGAATAGGGGCTTGGAAAAATTCCTTATTCATGTAGCTTTGTGAATCTAAGTAAGGAGATTTAAATTTGTTGTGTTCAAGGGATTGAAACAGTTCATTTTTTTCTCTATCACATTCAGAGTCAGTAGTAATACAGGTTGGAAGGAGGTCAGTCAGTCCTCCTGCTTCAAAGTTAGATCAGGCTTCTTGGGCCTTGTCCAATAAGGTTTTGTGTAGGTCCAAGGATGGAGATTCTATAAAATTCCTCAGCAGTTTTGGTGCCTAATCACTCCACTGTGGAAAAGTGGGGTTTTACCCTATTTCCAATTGGAATTTATCTTGCTGCAACTTGATTGCAGAGTCTTGTTCTTTTACTGCGCACAGGCACAGCCTCTGTCTTATCTGTAACGTCTGCTTTAAGTAGCGAAAGACTGCAGTTGAATCTGCTGTTGGCCTTTTCCATTTGTACAAAACTCTGTCCTTCATCAGTTTATGTGTTCCAGCTCCTGTTTACCTTTACAGTGCTCTGCTGTCTCGTCTTCAGTTCATCAGTGTCTCTTCTGGCCCCAAAGGGGTGAGACATTATTAATTATGATAAATGTTAAAAACATACTCCTTATTTCATGTACATATTTCATACTTTCTCATTTGATAGACATGGTAAAGCTACAGCTAAGGCAGCCCTTTATTGCAGGACCCATGTTTTTGTGTGCTCTGATTTTTCTGGGGTTGTTTCTCAAATTTTAATTTAACTAAGAAAACTCTGAACTGAAATGCTTCATTCTAGGTTTTGGTTTTGGGGGTTTTTTGAGTCAATGTCTTGGGAATTTTAATGGAATATTCTGCAACCACTTCGCAGTAGCTATTCACAAAAGAGGCACGCCTCTCCCCTGAGGTTAAGATTTGGCAGATAGTGTCCTGTGTGAAATGGAAAATACTGATAGTCAGTTTACCCAAACTAAAATAAGCATTCTACTGAGATGAGGGAACTCTGCAAATATCACTTACTCTTTAAAACAGGAATTCTTAATCAGGGTGTTTGCTTTCTATTTAAGCATGATCTGATTTATAAATGTAAATTGATTCTAATGTTATTTTCAGTGTGGCATAAGCTACAGAAAAGTTAAATGGCTGTGTTTATACTGTGGTTTGAGCTTTAAAGACATTAAGTGAGCTTAAGTATCACAATTTTAAGCCAAGAATACTTATATTTCTACATTAGAGTATTTAGAAAAGATTGAACTGGTCTTCTCATTGGTTCCTGGCCGTAGGTAAGAGCCGCCCATCATTGAGGTTTTCATTGCAGTTTGCACCATTAATCTTTCCAATTTCCTCGATGCTGCTTTAATGTTTGTTTTAGGGTAAGCAAGTTCTTATAGTGATCATAGTTTTCAAGAGCAGCTGACTTCTAAACTGATAAGAATCCCTAGCTTATTTTAGAGAGTAGAGCTGTTGGGTGAGGAACTGAAGTACAACAACTGATGAAGATATACTCAACGTGCTAACGTGTGCTCTCTTCTTTCACATTAATAACTGAAAAGTTAAATGAATAACAGATGGTTTCCAGGAAAATTACTCTGCATATATTTCAGTCAGGTCTTACTTTAAATATGCATTTCAAACACTAAGCATAGTGTTCTACTTTTTCTTGCAGTGGAACAACTCTGGGGCAGTCTCCATTAGGACAGATTCAGCTAACAATTCGTCATAGTTCACAAAGAAACAAACTGATTGTGGTAGTGCATTCCTGCAGGTGAGCATAAAATACCAACATTCATTTCTGCACATATTTCTTTGTAAACTTTGTCATACCTTGATTTATCCTCTTAAATTGGTGGTCTGGATGATCTTTGCTATTTTTAAAATAACAGGCTGATGGTGGTAATTCTGTGTAGATATAAAACCATCCAGAGCTATACTCAGAATCAGTAAGAACTTTGTTGAAGAATTTCCTGTGATTTCTGTATTTGCCTATCATGCTTCTGCCAGGTTTTATAGGAAAATGGTGTGTAGATTTTTATCAGAGAGCTATCTGTAAGAGACTGAATTTTTCATGGAATGACAAAAACAAATGGTTCTTTTGGAAGCCATACTCAAAGTTTGAATTGGAATTTTAGAAACATTGTATTCCAGCCTCTGCTGTCTGCTCACCACTTATCTGACCTTGTACGAGTCACTGCTTGGCATTTTTTTTAGT
The DNA here is from genome assembly GCA_013400835.1 of Zapornia atra. Classification (NCBI taxonomy): domain Eukaryota; kingdom Metazoa; phylum Chordata; class Aves; order Gruiformes; family Rallidae; genus Zapornia; species Zapornia atra. The sequence goes on from VZTU01011443.1 coordinate 15,482, forward strand.
TGCTTTGCCACTGTTAGCTGTGTGCTGTATCTGGCATCATGTCATGCTTTGTGTGGGATGTCCCACAACTCATTCATATGCTAAATTAAGCGATGGTAGTGTAGACACTTACACTCAGCAATGTCTTGTTTATTTTCTAATTGTTTTTCCTTGTTCTTCCCTGGTCACAGGAATCTCATAGCGTTTTCAGAAGAAGGATCCGATCCGTACGTGCGAATGTATTTATTGCCTGATAAGAGACGATCAGGAAGAAGAAAAACACATGTGTCAAAGAAGACATTAAACCCAGTGTTTGATCAAATGTATGTTCTAAACTATGCATAGTAGTTTTATTTCATGTAATTACAAATCAAGGTTTCTCAGCTTACCTGAATGGATGAGCTGTTGAAACTCCTAGCTGGAACCACCAGACTTGGTCATACCCTTCTTCTGCTATGACAGCTCTTCCCATCCTATTCCCAGTTACCACTACAGCCCTTCTTACTCTGTTAGTAGCCACTTCTCTCTCATTTTCTGCCTTATCCTACGTTGGTTGTATCCCCTTTATGCTGGTAGTGAAGGAACAGTGTGCACTTTTCTGGCAGGGACCGAGAACATGAGTGCCTTTTAGCTGGGCAGTGCTGTTGGTATCTCTTCCTGCCAGGAAGCATGTGAACTCTAACAGGCCAGTTGCCTGGCTGATAGATGCTGCGTCCTTGGGAGGACTGGCCAGCCATGTCTGATCAAATTGCTCAGTCAGTCTCTGTGGTGGCTTTTCTCAACATCCGGGGAGTCAGGAAATTTCCTTGTAGGTGGTATCCTGGCCCACAGGTTGGAATTTGTGCAAGATGATCTTGCATAAAAATGCATATCTTTGCACTCAGCTTTTTTTGGTGGTAGCTTCCCTCACACCCATCACTTAGCAATAAAGATCTGTCTCTACAGAAGGTAACTTAACTTGGGGAAAACAACACTTCAGTCCATTCTGTCCAAGGGAAATCTGCAAAGCATTAGTTAGAGGCTCTGGTAGGTTTTCTGGTACTGCAGTGCTCTCCTGTTTGTTCCAGGTAATGGATTTGTTTTGCTGTGCCTTTCCAAGTAAAATGTATTGCTAAGCAATAAAGCTGTTGAAGAACTGTAGAGACAGATAGGTGTAGAATATGGTGTAGTCTTGCTTTCACTTTCTGTAAGTTTCAGATTTAGCAAACAAAATACGTTCTTCCATAAAAGCTGATGGGTTTCCTTGGTGTGCGGGGAAAGAAAAGTAGCTCTGGTTCTGGATGTCTGAGGTTCAGTAAGGCTGGGCAGTCTTTCCCTTTTCAAGAGTAGTGATACTGAGCTATTGGGATAGCAGTGTACATCATCACATAATCTCACAGAACTGTAGGGGTTGGAGGGGACCTCCAGAGATCAAGTTCAACCCCCAACCAAAGCAGGGTCCCTAGGACAGGTCGCACAGGTAGGTGTTCAAATGGGTCTTGCATATCTCCAGAGGAGGAGACTCCACACACCTCTGGGCAACCTATTCCAATGCTCTTCTGTGTACAGTCAGCAGTTGACCTTTTCCTTGTTCTGTTTTGTGTTTATTCTGTTTTACCAGTGGCTTTTAGAGACCAAAGGTAACAGAACTCTTAAGTGTTGGATGTTGAAATTGATTGTAGTATTGAAGAAAAATTTCAGGCAAAACATTGGGATTTTTTTTCTTTATTCATCTCAGACATCATTCTTGTTTGTGGAGGGGGGTAGTTTGATTATATTTGGAATTGCTGTTTAGCTGTAGGAACTGAACTTGCACTTCAGGTACAAAATTCTCTCTAAAGCATCACTTTGCTTGTCAGATTTGATTTCAGTGTTTCCCTGCCTGAAGTACAAAGAAGAACACTAGATGTCGCAGTGAAGAACAGTGGTGGTTTCTTGTCCAAAGATAAAGGGCTGCTTGGCAAAGTAAGTTGACAACGAGAAAATTCTGTTAGTGCTGCATGTTGTTATATAAGGCTACAGTCCTCTTGTGATAGGAGCTTGTTAGTGTTGACTGAAGCACTTGCTTCAGGCACAAAGTGTTTACAAATTATAGGTGGCTTAAATTTCAGTCTTCTGTAAGGGAAGGAACAAACTGCAGAGCCAGACGTTAATCACAGAATCACAAGGTTGGAAAGGACCTTTAAGATCATCAAGTTCAACCATTCCTGTCCTTTGCTAAACCATATCCTTAAGTACCTGATTTACCCTTTTTTTTAAACACATCCAGGGATGGTGACTCAACCCCCTCCCTGGGCAGCCTGTTCCAGACCCTGACAACACTTTCAGTGAAAACTTTTTCCTAACATCTAATCTGAACCTGCCCTGGCACAGTTTCCTGCCATTTCCCCTTGTTCTATCTCCTGAAGGATAAAAAGGATTAGGCAGTTCTGTCTTCTAGAGAATTGTAATCACAGACTGGTTTGGGTGGAAGGGAACTCAAAGCCCATCTATTCCCAGGGACACCCTCCACTAGCCCAGGTTGCCCAAAGCCCCGTCCAACCTGGCCTTGAACACTGCCAGGGAGAGGGCAGCCACAGCTTCTATGGGCAGCCTGTGCCAGGGCCTCACCACCCTCACAGGGAAGAATTCCTTCCTCATATCTAATAAAAATCTGCCCTCTGTCAGCTAAAGCCATTCCCCCTTGTCCTATCACTCCCTGCCCATGTAACTAGTCCCTCACACATGGGATTTGGAGCATTAAAAGAAAAGGCAGTTGCCTACACTCTTGCCAATTGCCATGTTTGTGCTGTGTAAAGAGGAGAGAGATGAGAATCATGGTCAGTTCATGGTGAACAGTGTTCTTAATTCTCCTGTTTACTAGGAGGGTTGTTAGCATCAACATACCTGGTTGCCATTGCCAAAATATGCCATGTTCAGAATTTAGCCCTGTGAAGTGCTCTGGGGCCGTATCATTAAAGGATAGAAATTTTTAGGTCAAAACCGGCAACATGAAACTTTAGTGCAAGTTGGGCAGATAGCATATAGCTGTGATGTCAAGGATGTAAAATAAGTTGTTTATTAATGGTGTTATTTATGCTGTAGTTTACGTGATCAGTCAGATTTGATCTTCAAAAGTCATAGAATGAAAAGCACACATAATGCATTGATTGCTAATTTAACTTTCCACAGTTACTAATACCTCTGGCATCTGAGGAACTTGCTAAAGGCTGGACCCAGTGGTAAGTATATTTCCTTTATTAATCATGTTACTACGTATTAAAGAATGGTACATTAATACCAGTTTTAACAATGCCTGCTATATGTGAACAAAAAAACCAACTTTTTTTTTTCCCTTTTTTCCTTCCCCGTTTCCAGGTATGATTTAACAGAAGATGGTACAAGGCCACATGGTGCGAGTTAAGCCTTTGGACACTGGGAATTCCCCACGCATCATTTTGCCAACCTTTATATATTTTTAAAGCATTGCTCTCACAGATGTACCAATATTCCAATATTATTTTTATAGCTTTACTGATTTAGTTCCTAGACACGTCCCCTATAATTTTATAACACTTGGTCATTTTATGTAGACGTAGCCTCTCTCATTGTTAAACCTTGTATTTTAATTTGCTAAACAGTTTTATGTATTACTGTAACGTGCAATAGTACAGTAAAGTAACCTTTTGTGTTTAAATTGATCTTTATGATGGCTGTACCTATTAGAAAGTGCAAAGATTACGTTCTGCTGTTTTCTGGCCTTGTTTTATATCTCACCAAGGTATACTGTACCATGTAAATATATACTATTTTTTTATAATTCTTTCATGCTGGTTTGAATTCAGAAGAAAATTGGATAAAGGATATAGATATTTTCTTCTAAATGCATGTTAATTTGTTCAGACAAATCTGTCTTTGCAGCACAATGGTCTTAATCATTTTGTGATATTCTTCAAAAACAAATTGCAGAAAAAAAATTTTTACTTCTATTGTGTTTCTGGCCCTGTGTGGCTAACTTAAAATGTACAAAACATTAACATTTTAATATTTATATATAAATGTATTATTGGAAAATCATGCTATAGAATATTATAAACAGAAATAAGAATTCTATAAATATTGTATAGATAGAGGATGAGGTCCATGAATCACAGTTTCTTAACCTGAGTTTTCATTTAATGGAGTACATGTAACAAAGAGTCCAGCTTTATTATACAGGTTCACTTGGTTTTTGTTATTTATTCCTGGACACGTGATGTTTTGAAGGTATGAGGACATGGATTTTTCTGTACTATAAACAAAATCTCGAACCACTTAGACCACTGTCCTTACTGCTGTGTTTCACCAACGTATGAGGTATACAGATCAGCTTGCAATCTGAGATCATGTAGTAGGCATAGAAGTTACTTTTGTTACACAATACTGTGCTGAATAGTATATTATGCTATACCTTCTGCAATACTAAAGTGGAACGCCAATCAATAGGTAAGAAAGTGTGAAACCGAGTTGGAACTGACTGTCTTTACAGTTGCTTCATTGCTCCTTAGTGTGTTTGGTGCCTGAGAAAAGAGCACTTCGGTGGTTCACGCCAGGCTGTTGCGAAAGGATGGCATTCTCTTGCATATTGCCATAGTCTGCCAGGACTACAGTAGGGACACCGTTAGCACAAACTGATAAAAGTACACAGTTGAGAGTTGAAGTGAGAGCATCAGCCTGAACAGCTGAGCTCGTAACTTTAATTTTATGAATTCTGGGGAATGTTTCATATTGAGAACTGAATTTTCTTTTTCTGGTAAATTTTTTCAGACTGTTACAAAAATGTGCATTAAGAATCCAAGAGAACAGTTCAGCTCTTTCAGAGCCAACGCCCTCATTCTTGGATAAGTATGCAATTAGACAGACAAAGTATATTATTTAGCTAAGATTCTAGAATGATCTCTCAGCCAAGAAAGAATTTTAAAGCAGAATAACAAAGTCCTGAAATTAGCTTTATTGTAAGATTACTGACAGAACCTTAATTCTAGATGTAGAATATTGCCTACGTTACTAGATGTACCAAAGTGCCTACCATAGATGTAGCTTTTTGTCTCTTTCAACTTTAAGAATTGACTGATTTCAGTTTGTCTAAATTCAGTTTAACATGAACATTTGTCACGTGTGTGAAGCACACACGTACAGCGAGGGCCTTCTTATTGCCACGTTTTATACAAGTCCATTTTAGCAATCTTACATGGTGAATTTTGCTGCTGTCACTTTCTGATGGACTGGGTGATAGGGAGAGGTTCTCTGGAAGAAAACATTTCCATTTGGAGGCTTCACTATATTGGAATGTACACAAACTCATCTCTTCATATAAAATGTAATATATAATAAAATACATATTTTCTTTGCTAGCTCTCCCTTAAAATGCTAAGAATGGGAAGACAGAGAATTATTGTTAATGCAGTGAAAATGCAGAAAGCAAAAGCTCATCTAACTAAGGGAGTCCAAGTGCAGCATAGCAGAATTGTCTTTTGCCTTGCTTCAGCCCGAGGTAGAAGGACTTTTGCTGTACATCCTGGCCAGTGGCTTCCCAGAGTTTGATCCACACCCAACAAAGGGGCTGTTAGACTGATTCAGTGCTTCCATAAGGTCTGGGGACAGATGTTAGAAGACTGAACAAAAAATGTGCACAGTTTGTCTTCTGGCATCTCAGGGAGAGAGAAAAAGCTGTAAATGTGAGATGATAGCACAAAGTGAGTAACTGAGGAAGTATATGGGGCAGGTTTCCAAAACAGCTTACAACCTAAAATGAGGGGTAGGTTCTTAGGAGAGCCCAGCTCCCACTTAAAATTAAGAGATTGAAACATTGATTCGGGAGCAGTAATTCCCATTGACTGTAATGCGCGCTGGGGGGCAAACTTATAGATGTTCTGCTGAATCAATTTGGATCACAATATGACTGCCTAGGTGAGATTGATTTGATAGTGGAAACAAACCTCTGTATCATAGTTACCAAATTCTGATTGTTCTGCTTACATGGAATTAGGAAGGCCAAACGTAGTTTTTCCTCGGGGCAAAAATTGCACCTCATTATCAAATCAATGTATTCAGTATCAACTGATAGCTTTTCATGTACTTCTTGTTTATCCTGTGCCTTAAAATATAAACATATGAAGATGTTTAAGAAATGGCTAAAAATAAGCTTTGTTACCTGTATGTACCAACACATGTTCTCTTCTATTGAAACTGATTTTAGAATTATTCTGCTTCACTGACAAGAACCAGCTTTCTTAATTCTAGCAGTGGTGTAACCCGAAATCGAATCAGCATGCGTATCACTTGGATTTGGATTAAAAGAATTTCCATTTTTTTGTCTTGAATCCTTTATCAGAGCTGCAACAAATGGTGAGAGTTGAAATGAGAACAAAGGGTAATCAATTTTGTACAGATTGCCTTTTTTGCTCATGTAATTCTACATTATGATGCATGTATTTATTCAATAAATGGTTCATATGGATGTCAGCCTGTTGCTTCCCTCTACACACACACTCCCTTTTCCCCTCTTTTGCATATCCCTGTCCTAATTTGTGATACAACAAGGTGTGCTGACTACTCTGACCTCGGTAGCCTTGCTCTAATGTGTGTAGGTAGATGAGAGACAGCGGAGTGAGAAGTACAGGATACCTCCCTGAGGAATTCCTTGCCTGTTGGTCTGGAACAGATTCACACATAAGACTTAGTAGGTCCTTTGTTCAACTTCAGTGTCTCAAATATTTTCTCTTAAAATTAATAATTGAACAAATTGTCACAATTTTAGCACTCATCACTTGTCATGAATTGTTTTCAAAAGGACCTACAACTGTCTGTGACTGCCTTTGACTTAGGACCAGCAGATTTTTGTGTGGCAGTCTTTCTGTCCTTCCACCTGCTTGTTAAGGCAGATGTAGATGGAAAATACAACTACGTACTGCATAAATAAGAAATTGGGGTATTGGATCATCTGTTACAGAAAAATTACCATAGAAATTATGCTGTTTGCACTAAACATTAATTATTTATAATCCCATAATTAATTATGATACCTCTTTCGTTAAACAGCTACAACTTGTCTGAATTACTAATAATTTTCATCAGCTATAAGGTTAAAGCTGCAGAAGTTCAACACCCACTCAGTATCATGTTTAGAGGGGACCCCACTAGATAAGCTGCCGGTTGATACTAAATACAAAGTTATGTTCAGGTATTTGGGGTTTTTTCCCGGGGGCCATCTTTTCCTTTTGTAGGGGAATAAAAGGCTTATGCTAACTCATGGGGAGGCAGCTAAAGCCAAGAAACAGCATGCCCATCTTCCTAGCCTCTTCTGGCAAGGTTTCTGGGTGGCATGTTCCCTGGCAGTTACAGTGCTGGTCAGGTGTCTGTTTTCCAGACTTTGGATCAGCATCAAACCTTCCAGTCAGTCCCGCAAGACACGTGGTCACTGGATCAGCACCCACAACAGAATGCTGCCTCGGTGCTTGCAAAATCTTGTTAGAGAGCAGAAATAATTGTACAAGACGCTCCTCCTGAGGGACTGGGCATTATGTTGATGGGCTCAGCCAAGCCTAGATTACTTACATTTGCTGTACTCTTTAAATGGTTTGAGCCATTGTTTAATTCATCCAGTCTCCACCTAAGAGCAGTGTTTGCCAATACAGTTACCAATATGGTTAATTTAGGTATTTTTTCAGCTAAGAGAATGTAAGATTGGTTTCCAGTGAGGTTTCCTGTTTTTATTAATTTGTTTATTTATATTTTCCCCCAAGCAAACTGAATGTTGGGTGGTACCTTTGATATTTGGTAGGAAGAACCAATGGTCCCAGACCTGTCTGTGGCTGTTGCTGGTTGCTGAAGGAGCCCGATTGCTTAATCACAAATGGTAGTTTTACACACCTTAACAAAGTGTCTAACTCTGTCACTGCGGGCTCTCCTACTGATTTCTAAGGCGGTCAGGCTCTCAACAACATTCTCAGCCACCTTCTGAAATACATTACTGGAAAAACGCAAAGCAGCTAACATAAAAAAGTCTACTTGCATTTCTTTTGGTGGTAGGCAGTGAATGTAGCTGCCAGATTAGATGGCAGCTCTGGGAGAAAAGCGCTCTAATCCGTTATTCATGTGGTAGACGTGATGCTCTCTGTTCTTACCGTCTGCAGGGAATATTGCTTGCCAGTCACCTACAGCGGAATCCAATTTGAGCATACTAAGTATCTATCTCAGATGTGCCCCAACCGAAGCCAACCTGTCTTCCCCTGTTGTTCCTTTGAGCTGTAAACTTTGTTGCAAAGGAATTAAGGGCTAATTGTGACCTCTAAGATCCATACAGAAACAGGTTCAAGGGCAGACAAAGCTAGTCAAGATTCTGACCTTTCCCACCTGGGCTGTGGTGGGAGTGATTCTTGGCTTGGGGGGAGTGGGGTCCATTCTTGCCAGGACTTGAAAATCCAGCTGCCCTCAGATCTGGGTAGCACCTCAGCCTGGCTGTGAGAAGTGATAGAAGAAAGTTGTGAAGTCCCAGCACCCTGGCTGTCCTGTGATTTCATCCATCAGGTGCGTAGTAACACTCTGTTGTGTCACTGATGATCAGTTGTACTTATTTTACAAGCACAACAGTTCCTTTCGGTGGGAGGTTGAACTGGATGACCTGCTGAGGCCCCTTCCAACCTGAGGTCTTCTATGACTCTTGAGTCTGTTTAATGTTAAAATTAAGATCAGTAAACCTACTGGGGCTCTTGTGCCTGACCCCAGGCTCTCAGAGATGGGCACGTAACAACTGTGGCTGAGTAAAAAAAGGAGACACGTAGCAGGAAGATGCAAGCTTTGTTAAGTCAGAATGCAAAAATTGTGTAGGAATTAGAAATACAACTCGAGTTGCAATGTAGATCGTGGTAGCAGAGTGGGAACTGTCTGTAGGTACTGAATGAGGGTCACTCATTTTACTGGATAACGGGTGAGATCCCTAAAACCATAAGTGGTGCACAATGAATGGGGGTGGTTTCCAGCACAGAATTTCAAATAAGGGATTTTTTTATTCTTCAGCTGGATTTGCAAGCTAATGTGTTATTCTACTAACCCTTGGAGACTGACAACTGGAGCTTACCACACATTGCACAGAGATTAATGAAGAATATTCTGCCAGACAGTTCCATGCAGACTTCAACAAGGAAAAATACTTCAACTGACAGGACGTCCCTGGCGTATTTTGCACGTTTTTCCATTGCTATCTGGAAGTTCAGTTGGTGTTACCACATTGCAGCATTTTCAACCTAGAATTGATAAAACCCTTTACCTGTTTTTGCGTGAATTGTGAGATGTCCTCTGAGCTACAGTAAGAGAGAACCAGTATGAGAACCACTGAACGGGTGATCTGTTGTAGCTTTCAGCTCAGCCCAGCTCGATACGAACTGTGGCAGGAGAATCCAAAGGAAGAACTGGGATTGTCTCTGGACCTGTCCTTCATACAGGTGATAAAAGGAAAGGTAGTGAAGAGCAGTTAATGGAAATTGCTGGTCGTGACTTGTAGAACGGTATTTGTAGCAATGCTGGTTCTTTGTATTTTAAATCATTAATTAATGTGCATGTAAAATAAGTTGGAGGTTTAAAATCCTGAGAGGAGCTTTCTGAAAAGAGGTGTAAATCTTAGAGTTTTAAGCAACTTTGTTCCAGGTCATTTTTTTCTTATTTAATATGCTGGTTTAAGTTCAGATTATTGGAAATGTAAAAGATTAGTAAATTTAAACATTTTTCTTTTATCAAGCATTTTAGTTTTGCTTATCTTGTCTCTCACCATGAGACTTTTTGGATTTACACTCATGCTGCACTTTTGTTTTCTGAAGACACCGTTACATTCCACTAGATGGTAGTGTAGACCCTGTTCTGAAGAGCTGCTTTTGCTGCCTGTGCACTTTACTCCTTGTACAAATAATGAGGTGGTCTGGATTCCAGGCATCTGTCTGCCTGGAGCCTGAAGTCACCCTGGTTAAGAGCAGCGAAAACCGGGCACGGTCCCCACCGCTCTCTGCTCTCCCTCTTTGCTATGAGGCATGGGTGGTACTAAAAGAACTGAATAATACCTGGATTCAATTTGGCAAAATATCTTTTGTAAAAGCTTTTAGTCGTGAGGCAAGACACTGGGGAGAGAAGAAAACTGGTTCATCATTTGAGGAGATGTGAAACTTCTGGAAGGTTAAGGTTCTAAGTTCACCATTATTGGCTCTGTCAGCAGTTTGCATAGGTGCTTCGTGCCTCGGCAGTCAGGGTTCTGGAACTCCCTGGAGCAACTGACACAACTCAAGAGTTGTAAAAATTTGAAATCAATCCCAGGCAGGAGTGAAATTGAAGTTTAAGCAGGGCCTTGGCCTGCACATTTGAAATATCACCATGCTTTAAGTATGTTTCATACCAGGGAGATGGAACAGAGATGGTGTCATATCTAGATGATTCATGTCTGCCACAATGAAACAAAAAAATTAATAACAGTATTTTTGTACTTTGGAAACACATCTTTGTAAAGACTAAAATAGAATGAGAGCTGAAAGGGGACAGGACACTTAGAAGAATCTAATCATTCAGAACGCTAAATCTAATAGGGTTAGAGTAATCTGGACATGGCAAATTAACCAGAGCAGATTACACATGAAACAAAGTAACTGACAAACTGCTAGTATACTTCTCATTGCTACCTAGTATTCTGAAAGATGTTAATGAATTTATACCAGAAAATGTTTGCTGTAATTACCACGGAAAGTGATACTCCATGTATTTGCAGTGGGATAGATTTAACTACTGAAGTACTGTGTTTTGGTTTTGTGAGCCGTTTTATAGCATTTTGGAAATCTTGCCATTTTTGTGGTACTAACAGCAGAGTAAAAGTAGTGAGATTTACAGCACTGCCTATGAGGAAAGAGGGATAACAGTAAGAGCAATAATAATATCTATTTTATAATGAAGCACGTTCATACAATAAAATAAACAAATCCGCACTGCTTTGGCGCCTGAAATCCCCCTCGGCGTGGCTGACCTGCGGGGCACCCAGCAGTAGCGGCGTGCTCCCACGGGGCGGCAGTTCAGCGCTTCGGTAGCACCCCCAGCCCCTCCAGGGAGTGGCTCTTCAGAAAAGCTTCTCCATTCCCTCCGCGCATTTTATTTCCTTATTTTTGTTTGAGTTAACAAGGATCATTTTTTTTTCTTGTAGTGAATAGTGTTTTTTTTCTCTACTTAATCTCTTAAACTCAAAAAATGTTCCCTGTTAATATTAATAATTTAAGGGAAATAAGCAGTTTCACGGTCTAATCACACTACCATTGAAAGCTGACAGTTGCCTCTGAATAAAGGATGGCATGATTGACAGTATTACCTTCCGGCAAGGGGAGATCTGGAGAAGTGGAATAGTGTGAAACTTCATCTCTCTCCCATGCTGTTCGGATTATTTATCAAAGCATGTGAAGATCAAAAAAAAAAAAAGAAGAAAAAAAGAAAAAAAATCAAGGAAAATGTCTGCATGTAAATTATTAACAGCCTGCCTCGGAGGGGGAGCAGATTTCATGGATACTGTATTAACCACAACAAATTTTATTACATATTCCAATGAAAAGAAATGGGAGCAACAACTCTGATGCGTTAGGAGATAATGCGTACGATAATCTCATCAGAAATTATTATCTAGACAATAACATTGTGAATCTGGGGGGGGGGGAAGCCAAAATAGCATCTGGCATTCAGGGAATTACCTGTTTGTTTTTCCACAAGTATTTATAATACTGAATCACATAAAGTGGAATACCTGTTATAGTCCCAACTACGATGCTCTTGTGAGACGTTTGTAATTGAGATCTCTTATACAGGCCACCAACAAGAATAAAGGCTGGTTTATGAAGCCATAGCACAAGAGCAAATCTTTATTTGCTGTTGCTCAGCAACCATGTGTGGAAGGCCCATTTTTCATTTTTTCCTTAACCTGACTTGACAGGAAAATGATAATAAATATGAGATTATTATCACAGGGTATAGATTATTTTGAACAGATGAACAGATATGTCAAAAAGAGGCATGTAATTTGGTACTCCTGAAAGGGAGAACATTAGAGAAACTGAAAATAGAGTTGTACCTTCATTACTAGCTGGCAGTTCCTGCACAATTCTTGAAAAAAAGCTACAACACGCTATTCTGCCTCTCTGGTTTGTCTATATGGTCCTTTAAGATGCATCATTTGGTGTTATTCAGGCTGTTGTTATCTGTGTCAACTTCTAATTTCAATACTACAAAAAGAATCATTCTGTGGTTGCTATGCAACACAAATTATAAGCTAATATGTTTTAGTCTGTTTGCTAAATGGATATGTGTCTGGCTAAATAAACAGCAACCAGGTGACTAATGTAGCATCTAATTAAAAGCCTAATCAAGGTATTAATGAAATAGTCCACGCAAGATATGATAAATAAATTCATCAGTTTGGCTCTAAAATGGCAACAGCATTAATATATGCAGAAAGGGAAGATGCATAAATCATATACAATGTATAAATATCAGTTATCCTACTTTTTAATTTGCTTTTACTTTAAGTGTGACCATAGCTCATACAAGTTCATGCAAGCAAACTGTGCCACTCTTGCACTTAGCTGAACACTTAACTTTATTTCTTAAGTCAGGTCCTTTACTGTAGACGGGCAAAATGCTCCCTTCTTTTGGTAGCCTGCTTCTGGAAGTCAGTGCCTGCTGGCTGTCACCGCTTGGGGATTAGGGTTGAAGGACAGCTGCTATTTCAAGTGACTGTCCAGGGATCTGTCTCTCCTGGGACCTTCCTCTGCAGCTGCAGGTCAGTGGATGTTGATAATTTGCTGGATTGCCCTTTCCATGCCTCAGAGGAGACAGGCCTTTGTCTAGATGGAAGTGTGACGTGCGGAGGAACGTGTGTGTTGGGCTTCAGGTGGAGACAAGGAGCGGCACTGAACTGGTGTGCAGTTATGTTGCTCAAGAAGATGAGTTTTTGGCTGCTAACTCCTCCTGTCATACTGTCCCTGCCTTGGGTATGTGACCGCCTCAATAATAACTTAGAAGTTCAATTCTCCTAGCATGTCTATAGCACTTTCCATCCAGCACACGTTAGTTTTAAAATCCAGTTATTTCAGAAGTTTCACATGCTTCATGAGTTGATGACTCAGCAATTGAAAGGGTTTTTGTTTTCAGTAACACGAGTCATTTGCGATGTCCATTTTTTTAAGCAATACAGAATAGCATTAACCATATGGGCTAAACATGTAATTTTTTTATCCTCAAGTCTTCAAACTGTATTAAAAATGGTGAATAGTTTACTCAGAAGCTTTAAAAGATTAAACCAGAAAAAGTCTGTAAGTCAAATATACATGACAGAAAATGTGACAAGTGTTAACTTTGAATATAAACTGTGAGAAGTAGGATGATTAAAGAAGATTCCGTTAAAAATGAAAATACTAGCAAGAGATATAAATACTACTTTATTAATTTTATATGTAAAAAGTGACTACTTTAAAAAGTCTGAATTGTATCATGTCTTTAAAAATTACAACCCAAATAGTCTGATCAGATTGTGAGAACGTTTGTGAAAATTATTTTTCTGTTTGTTTACACAGCAAAGCAGCATATGCTGTATTGCTCTCGCAGAATGAAAGTGAATGATTTCAGTCAAGCACCTACATCTTCTCAACAGCCAATACTGAGAATTACTGAGAAATATTACATTCCTGCAAATGCAGAATTGAAAAATACAAATTGGGCTCTTAACAAGACATACTGGCTGGTTTTGGTTTGCAGAAGAGCTCAAACAAATGGGATGGGGCTTATTACCGAATTTGAAAGCTGATTATGCTTCATTCAAGGAATGGAGTCCAGCTATCTCTGAACACTGTAAAGTTTGAGAAGAAAGCAAAAGCAGCTCTCCCTGATACATTAAAAAATTCCTTTGTTCTCAAAGTGTAAATACCATTTGCCCTGCAGTCTCCTGTAAGTTCTGCTGAGCCCTTCATCGCTTTGGAGGAAGGCGTGCATGTACTGTTTACCATGACCAGGATTAAATGCATAGCTGTCAGTACTAGCAATATCAACTTTCTTGGAGAAGTCACGATTGTAATCAAATGGATGGTGGAGGCTCTGTGAGCTAGCAGAGATGTTTTTCTAAGAACAGCACGTCCATGTTACCAGAGATCCATGGAAGAAGGCATGCCTATAAGCCTGTACTTAAACTAAACCTGTTATTGAGACTTGAGACCTACAGCATGGTAACGGCAAGCTGGTATGTAGATTTACTCCGTCAGCCACCTGTAAGTGATGAGATTCTTTTACAGATCTGTAAAAGATGTGTAAGCAAGCCAGCCTTGTTATAAGTTGAAAGCAGTAGAGAATCACTTCAGACTGACCACTTAAGACTCCACACTGATGCCTGGGCTGTCGCTGTCCAGATGTAGCCGTTATTGGGCCTGTCTCCTCGGGGCAGACTTACTACCCTGCCTGTCTCCTCCGTCTCAACTCCTCTGTCCCTTTTGCCATCCAGGCGGCAGGAGCAGCGTGTTCTTCACCCCTCTCCTCCATAAGCGCTGGCCCGGGCACAGTGGTGGCCTCGGCCGGAGGCAGCGGCGGGGAACCAAAGCTCACCCAGGCATACAAGCGGCACCTGACCGAAAACAATCCTCCGCTTCAAGCAGACCAGAACCCCACGCCCGGGCAAGAGCAAAAAAGGCGAAGCTGTGTATCTAGGAAGGCAGCAGACGCCGGGCGCAAGGAGCCAGCGCTCTGTTACCGCCGCCTCAGGCTCCGCCGGCAAAGCGCCAGCCGCGGGGTGGGGCATGGCGGGAGGGCGGAGAGGGAGCAGCAGCGGCGCTCTCGCGAGACGGGATCTCCGTGCCGCCCGCGCGCCCGCCAGCCCGCCCGCGCTAACCGGCCGCCGCGGGAGAATTCGAAAGCGCTGGCAGCGCGCGCGGCAGGGTGGGTTGGGTTTCGTTTCAGCGCCGTGTTAGTGGGTGCGGGCGGCGGGGCTCTGCGGGGCGCTGCCGGGCGCCGCCGCAGCTGCGGGGCTCCGCCGGGCTCAGGATGCTGACCCGTCTCTGAGCTGCACCCGGGGCTGCCCCTCTTCCGGCGGCGGGCGGGCGTATGGACGGGATTTTCTGTGGGCAGCGCTACCGAGAGCCACGGGCCCTTCTCCTGCGTGTCCGTTCGGGCGATCACCGGATTTGCTTCCCTCCGCGCCAGCAGCTCCGCGTCGCTGGGAACGTAACCCGTCGGTCTATGAGGATTTCTTTCTGAGGAAGCTCTAGGTAAGCGGCCCATCAGACTCCCCGCGTCCTTCTCTGCCGGCGGCGTACGGTGGCCTGTGGGGCCGTGCCGCGGAGCGGGCGGTAGCGCGGCAAGCATCCAGCCCCGGCACCGCCGCGTTCTGCGGTAGGGCTTCGTGTACCGCGGGGCGAGGTGAGGCGGCTCCCAGCTGGTCCGGGTGGGAGAAACGCGTCGGGGCTCTCGTAGGANGGCCTCGCCCTTTTCCCGTGGTTGCAATGACAGAACGTTTCGCTGCCTGTCAGTACTCTTAATACGAGGAAATGCTTTCATTGGGCATGGTGATGGCTGACTAGACAGTGGGTACGTGCTGGACGCCCTGTTCTTAAAAAGAAAAGTATCCATAAAAAGTTCTTATGTATTAAGACTCGTTTAATAAAATAAAAAAGCATGTACGTATTGCAGCATCATGCTGCTATGGATCTAAATACTGATTGAAAACACTGAAGTATTTTGGAGGGGGAAACATCTTTTATTTGTAACTATGTGGATGAACAATGTAAGTTCATGCATTCTTCACTGAGGCTAAAAATGATCTTATTTTGAGATGTACTTTTAATGTTTTGTTTTGTTTATAAAGCAAGGAAAAAAAACCCACAATGAAACGTGAAGCATTTCTACAAGTTGTGTCTAAAGAGTCAATTGAAGACTTCTTGCATTATACTCAGAATCCTGTAAGTAAGCCACAATGCAAATGCATGGCTAACAATATCTTGTCTCTTATTATTGTAGAAATTTTCTGACTTGGGGACAGAAACTTTCTCTGGTACCCACAGATGTGCTAGGATAATTGCTGTAGAAAATAAGTTCAAATGATGCTTAGTGGAACATAGCTGGATAAGTTGTAGAAAGTGAAACTTTCCTATTTGTAAACCAAATAATTTGTTAACTTATAGTTCTTGCATTTACAGTTTACATTTTTTAATTAATTAGTACCATGATAATACTAAAGAAAAAGTTTTCATTTGATGTAGCATTTTTTTTGAAACTTCGACTTCCGAGCTTATTGCTGTGCAATCAGTGTGAGCTAATGTACAAACATAGAGGCATATTTAATTACTCCTTGTGCATTTGATAGTTTAGGCCTTTCGCTTATTCTTTAGTCTGTGTTAATTAGATTCATAGAATTGTTTGGGTGGGAGAAGACCTTTAAGATTATCAAGTCCAATCGCTACTCTAGCACTGCCAAATCTACCACCAAACCATGTTCCCAAGTGCCACGTCTACACTATCTTCTAAGTGGCATCTTAACCACTTCCCTGGGCATCCTGTTCCAGTGATTGAGTATTGGGAAAAACTTATTTACTGAAAGGGTTATCAATCTGAAGCTCCCCTGGCACAGGTTGGGGCCATTTCCTCTCATCCTTTCACTTGTTACTTGGGAGACCAACCCCCACCTGGTTGCAACCTCCTTTCAGGTAGTTGTAGAGAGTGATCAGGTCTCCCCTCAGCCTTCTCCTCTCCAGGCTAAACAACCTCAGTTCCCTCAGCTGCTCCCCATCAGACTCATGCTCCAGCCCCTTCACCAGCTTCATTGCCCTTCTCTGGACACACTCCAGCATCTTACTGTCCTTGTAGTGAGGCGCTCAAAACTGGACGCAGGACTCAACTTGTAGCCTCGTCAGTACAGGGGGATGATCACTTCCATAAAAGTGGGAGTGGGAACAAAAGCAGGAAGAACAGCAAAACAAATCCAGTGAAATCTACTAATTAAAAGGTCATTTTCATAATTTGCATTGTGGTATTTTCCACTAAGCTTCAATTTGTCTGGTATTAAGATACACATGATTTCTTCTAAACATCTTTGCTAGCATTAGTAAATGGTATTGTCAGATTAGTTTAAGCTTTCTAATCAGTATTTTCCCAATATTACCTGCATCAGGATAAAGTAAGTGTATTGGTTGACCTCTGTGTCCACAGAGAGATGAACTAATTTGCTGATGTAGCAGATGTATCAAACCTATGATTTCTATCCTAGGGATTATGTTCTATGTAATAAGCTTAGGGATGTTTGTCTCCCAAACATCATTGAATCTCTTTTTTTGAAGAAGTTTACTAGCTTTTTCATTTGCGCTCCTCTATGTAATTATAGATGACTGCACCATTAATGGATTGGCTTTGCTTGAAGTCCCTTTCCCATTTTCCCCCAAATCTAAACACTTTAACAAGAAACTATTCTTGAAGATTGCATGGTACTTGCAGTGTTTCCTTTTTAATTTGGTCACGTTTCTGCCATCTTCATGCCATGATCTATCGTAACATATCTTGGTCTATTTGGATTTTAAAAATTTTTTTCAGCTGTTGCCAGTACTTCTGGAAACTATATCACTGGCTATAATGAGTATGTAGATTAAAACTGGTTGTATGCTTTCATAGCATAATGGCACATGAATATCCTGAGTACTTTTTGATGGTCTAAGAGACTTTTTAATTTCCTTTTCAAACCTTCAGTGATGGAGGGTGTTTGACCATGACTTATTTTAAGAAGAGGATTCTCATGTTAGAATCTCCCTTGAATAATTCTTGAACGTTTTTCTGGAGGAGTACGTGTATTCTGCCCTTTAGAACTGAATGTATAAATGTAGAAAGGAGAGGAAAGCATGGTTAGAACCTCACTGTTTTTCTTAGTTTTCATATTATAATTATGTCCTGCCTTTTCTACCTATTTTGTGCTCTAGCCTCAAGATTTACCGTTTTAACTTTTTTTAAAAAATCTGTTCTTATCATCACTACTTCTTTCAATGTATCTCATATCTACACCTCCTTTAAATTTCCTTTTCTTTCCTCTCAATGTTTTGTTTCATTCACATCTTCTAAAATTACAGGGGTTTACTAATTTGCCTTCAGAGTTTGCCTCCAGTTTTTCACTTTTCTTTCTTTGTAGTCTCTTCAAAATACTACCATATTGTGGTGCTGTTCACTGAACTCTTTATCAGGCTGGTAAATTTTTCTACTAAATCCTGTTTGAATTCGAGAAAATATATTATTTCTTGAACAGAAAAATGGGAATCATGGATTTGGGGGTTTGGACTAGACCTTAAAAGGTCCCTTCCAACCTAATGTGTTCCATGACATGACAATCATTCAATGACATCCTTTTCTCTCATAAATTCTGGAATAATTCTCATATCACCCCAAAGAAAGATCAGAAAGCTGTGGTCTTATTATGAATTAATTCTTTTTGTTCAAAACAGTACGATCTTAATATCCTGTTTTTTGGGTTTGAAGTAGAGGGCTGCAGAACTCCCTGTGTGGCCTTTGGTTTATGGTATTTGTTTCCAGCTGCAGAATAGGGGAGAAATTCTTCTATAAATATGTGACAGGATCTATCTTCTCATACCCTCTGGGAACGTTCTAATACTTCTGCTGCTTCTGTTATTTTCTATTTTACTTTTTCCCTTCAGCTTTTTTTTTTTTCTTTTTGGTTCACATTTTATAGTGTCTCTGCAAACTAAAAATATTTTTATTTCAAGATCACAGACATTGTCCCTCTCTCCTTCAAAGTTTGTTTGATTTGGTAAACCTTCCCTTCAGTATTGCAAGTTCCATCTCAGAAATTATAGGTACTATTTCTTGGTTGTCTCTGGTTTTTGTCTTCTCATTTTTAATCTGCCTGTTGCCTTTCCTCACAGGTTGCAGACCCTTTTTTGATGCAAACAGGGCCCTCTGCATCTCTGAATTGCTGTCTTCTAGCAAGGCTCTTCTGAGGAACTAGTTCAAATCAGTCCCTTAGTGAAGGACTAGTAGTGGCTTCTCATTCAGCAGAGCTGAAGAGGGAAATATGGGGTTGATGTGCTCAGGAGTTAGGTTAGATGAGGGGAGGCAGAGTATAAAATAGTGTGGTATACAGGCCATTCTTCTATGCAGATTGAACTCCAGAATCTGTAGTGCTGTCCCTATGGCTATACTGACTTGTATTTCTAGTCCTTACATATGGATTTTCTTCCAAAGCCATCATCAGCCTATATTTAAGATAGCAAAGATATGATCAGGGCCTTCAATTCTGTGCAGACAGGTATGGAATTGTCTCCATTGGGAACAAAGCATTTGGAAAACACAAGGGACAGAAGTTGATGTTATAGGGACATAATTTCCGTTCAGTAGTGTTGCTATCAAGGGCTGAAGTCTTAAAAAAGCACTCTTGTTTCATGATAAAGAGTTAAGCTGCAAGAATTTCTTGTGCTTTTTTTTTCCAAGAAATTGAACTTCTAGAAAGATCTATAACTGCAGATGAATAGAAATTAATCTTTAGTGTAAGACAAGTGCTAATTTTAGGAAATATGATTAAATATAAACCACTTCCCTCATGTGGACTATTGTGTTATCTTTTGACCATTCACAGAAAAACACATTTAATTCTTTTGACTTGAACGAACTGCTTCAAGAATTGCCAAGGAAACAAAAGGAAATACTATGGGAGAGGCTGACACAGCTATTGACAGAGACCTTGATGGAGAGCCCTGTGGAAACATGGCAGAGGACTAAAGATGCTGAAAGTAATGATGACATGGAAGTTGAGATAGTTCCAGAAATGGTAAAAATCTTGTAAAATAAAAATATGATGCATACTTCTTATTTTCTGAGAAATAAAATACTTTCATAGCATCTGAGAAGGTTAGAAGATCGGTTCCAAATGTTATCTACTTGCCCCATTCTTACCGACATCTTAACTATCGTGCTTGGGCTGAGCTGAACTTATGATTGGTCTATACTATAAAAGATTAGATCTATTGATAATTTAAATAATGAAAGATGAGTCTTTTCACTAGAGTTGAGTAGACTTTTTCTGTCTTATTTTAGTAAACAAACGTTGATCTCTCAGATGTTCTGTAAGTGTCTGGCATATACTATAAGAAAATCACCACCTGTTTTATTATGTCATTTTATTGAATGAAAATCATGAAATCTAGATTTGAATGCCCCTTCTACAAATTTAGCTTCCAAAATTTTTTTCTGACCTAGATCCTTGTGTACTGCCTTCTGTACTGTAGTTCACATAGTCTTGAGGGTATTAGGGGAAAAATTTACTTAATTTTGGAAGAAAAGGAATTGCAGTAGGGAGACCTAGAGGCTTGTGGAAAATCTGTTATAGCCCATATAATCATGTACCTGGATCTAAAGTCACCAGATGTATACGTTTTTGAGTTGCATAGGACCCTGCCAGTTGAAGTCTTCTTGGTTCTGACATGTTCTTAGTTCTGATATGTGCTTGAGTGGTTTTGTTGCAGATGAAGATTTTGACGGAGGAACAGATATTTATGTACAGTTACAAGTTATCTGCTAGCTGGAGCTGAAAGTCAATTTCCAACTTTTGAAACAGATGTACTTGAGAATCTAGGCTTTTGCCTCTTCTTATTTGATATGTTTTGGATGCCAGTATACACTTCATTGACGTGAAATAACTCTTCAGCTTTACTCTCTTGCTAAGGGTCATTTCTTGTCATAACTTTCTTCTGAGTATAAACTAATCTGCAGAACTTGTTCCTCAACATTGTTTTCTTTCAGAAGCAAACTGTAGCTGTGATCCAAGGAGTGACAGCTGTAGTTACTGCTTCCATACCTGTAGTGGATGAAACTGAGAACTACAAAGCTCTTCTAGAATGTGCTTTTATATTAAACGGTATGTACTTATCTTTTTTTGGTGGAGGAGTATATGAGGCTTTTCCTTTGACTGGGCTGGCCTATGGAACAGCATCTGTAGGAACAAAGTTGGTACTGATACAAGTGTTTATTAATAAGACAGAATTATGAGAGCATTTACTTCAAAATAAGTTACAGGCTCTAAAATTTTTGTTTCTCCCAAATGTTCACCCAAAGATACACAACATTTTGTATTCTGTGGCTTATAGTATTTTTAACGCAAAACTTAAGATCATTGTTACTGGTACAAAAACTTGGCCAGAAACTTAGGGTTAACAAAGCTGCCTAAATACCCACAGTGTGAATAAGGCATTAAGGTCTGTAAGCATGGCAAGGGCTGGTTGATGTTATGTGAGGTATACATACACACGCATGTTAACAGACTGGTGTTTTAAAGGAATAACTTGGTTTGTTGCAAATAATTACTTTATTACTGTTGTAGGTATTTTTCCTGCAATACCTGAATCTGAAAAAATTCTACAGGGTGCTATCCAGCATGTTTGTGAAATGTGGTGGGAGAAAGGACTCGAAGGGAAGGACCAGCTAGGGAGGACTCTGTTTATTATTCTCCTAAGAAAAAGCCTGAATAAAGCTGCTGTGGTATGTTGAAGTTACATTGCCCTTTCAGGTTAATACCGAATATTCAAAAAAAAGATTATAAAAATACCTTTTATTTCAAGTTAACTTGTTTTTCATGTCCTAATGCTTCTCAATTAATGAAACCTAGCATACATGTTGGTTACAAAGAAGTTTTGGTGTCACTGCATATACAACATATTAAAATGTTGCCTTCTCTAGAACAAACTTTAAAGATTTTAGGCATCAATTACAAAGAGAACTGTGTTCTTTTAGAATCTTTTTTCTTTAAATTCTTTACTCATTTATAAAGTACAGTGACTAAGATTTAAATGTGAATTAACTAAGAGTTAATGGCTGTTGTAAGTGCTGTGTCCTGCTACTTGTAGAGGCTTCTTTTTTAGTTACTCTATATCTCTCTACAAATAATTTCTCTCATTCCTCTACTAATCGACTGAAATTCTCTTTTTTTAAATGTGTAAGTTATGTAAGAGTCATGTGGCATACATCTTTTGCACTAAACTAACAAATATCTTCTTATTTCTATTTTTCCCTGTTAACTGCTTTCATTTTATAAAACTCAGAAGTAGAATAACAGAGTTTTCATCTGTTTGGCATGAATTACCAGCTTGCTTTCTGTACTGGAGCATGTATTCAGCTGTTGGAAGTCAGTATTTCTGCAGTTGCACATCTTTTTGTACATTTTCTCAATGATGTGGTGAAAGTCAATTTACATAACTTTATAATCTGAAAATCTACCTGTAAAAAAGCATTTCAAATTCATTAGTTTAGTTAAAATCCTTTTAATGCTTCTTTACCATAAAGCTATAGCTACTTCATTATAATGCAAGCTTTTTTTTTTTCCTGTCAGGGTGCAGATATAATTCGCCTATGGAATCTACACCAGGCGTTGCTCTGTTTTGATTATGATTCAGAGACAAGCAATGAAGTCAAGGACTTGTTGCTTCAGTGTTTTATGAGTGTAAAACACATTAAAAAAGAAGAGGTAAGTAAATTTTTATCTTACTGTGATTTTATATGAGTGGTCTTTGGTTACTTTTAATGGTTTGGCATTAAGACTTTTTTTACAGTACTCTGGGCAGCAATACAAGGCAAATCAGCTCTGACTCCAGGCTATAAATGGTTATTTCCGTTTCATTTGGAAAACCCTTATTCCTATTTCTGACTTAAATTTAAAAGTCCATATCTAAATCATCACTGAAGTTCTTGTATCCTGAGATAATAAGAACCAAGTGTTTTGCTTCCAGTACATGTCCTTCCATACTTAAAACTCTGGAATAATTCTCTTCTTTTAAAGTACCTTTTCTTTTATTGGAGACAGTTAACTGTAGCAAAATAATTTCCCTTCTAAATGATTCAATTTAGAAGATTGTATTGCCATAGTCTGTTTTAAAAGTACCATAAGAAGAAACCAATCTTACAGCAAAGTGAGAATTACATTATTTGACTACCTATAATTCTCTCAGGGAAGAATTGCTGTATTGTGATTTATAATATGCACCAAGACTGTAGTATCCAAGCTTTTTTTTTTTCCAGGTTAGGTGACAAGACAACCTGACATTAGCTTTACATTCTAACTGCTCCTTGCCTGTTTAAAATACATATATATGTATATATATATATTCATGGAATATATGAACTTCTGTCATAAAATGAGTTCGGAGATTGCTGTATGATTGTGCCACTATGGGCATATGGGGTTTAAAAACTGATGATAGGGAGTGGGTTAGGTGAAACTTTTGACAGATAAGGTTTTGGGTACCTGATGCTAAGATTTTTTTTTTTTAATTATTGTTACTTCCACATTGTATTTTAAGATGTTTTAGTTTTGCCTAAAATTGTGATGCACTAAGATAATGTGAGAGGTGGGAAGGGGAGGAGAGTAAACATGGGTGGAAAGAGGGAAGACAGGTAAGACTTTTATGCAGAGATTTTGCATTTGGTTTTATGTCCTATGTGTATTTTAGGTGGTTTTTTGTCCTCTGGAAAGTACCTCTGTGCATTCTTTGTCACAGTATGCCTTAACTGCATTCGATTCTGTGTGAATTACTTTCTTCTGGGTTATTTGAATACACTGCATTGTTTTAATATTTTGCATTCATATAAGCACAGTAAATAATTGGGATTTTTTTCATTTGTAAATTGAAACAGCTATCTGTTGTAAATCTCTGCCTTCTGAAAAACCATCTGAGTGCTTCAAATTGCTCCATGCTTGGGCAGTGACATACTGCCCTTAGTCAATGGAGTCAGCAGAACAATTCAGCTTCATAAAGCAGTTAATAAGCAGCTAATTACCTGAATCACTCTTCAGGTGATTAACTTCTTAGGGACTTAAATATCTGAATTTAGATGTCTTGGTTTGTGAGCTAAAATCCAAATTCAATATGAGCTGCCAGGATAGATCCAGAACGGTAATGGTTTGGGATTTTTCTAGCTCTGCGGGCAGGAGATGGAAATTCAAAAGTATTCAAACCATTTTCCTGTTGCTATAAAAGTATTGTACTTCTGTTGCAAGTCCTTCTGGTTGGGATGTTGCATCCTGAGGAAGCATAGCTCTAGTGAGTGACAGCCCACCTCATGTGTTCTCTTATTTCCTTGCCTGGCTCATTTCCTAATGGTGTAGATTTCTAGTAGCAACATGTCTAACATGCCCCCAGTATCTCTCTTGGATCTTTTTCTTACATTCTGGGTCTGTTTCTAAAATACTCACAGTCGTACCAAACATCAACATGTGTATAAATTGTCCCGAGACAAAACTGAACTCCTGTGGATTAGGGATAACACTCCTTTTAGGGTCTGCAGGCTTGTTCCATGGTTCCTGAGAAAGGTATACCTGATTGTTTGTAGAGTGCACATCCCAGAATGTAGCTTTATAGCAGCTTAAGGTGATGGAACTCAAGTTGCAATGATCCTGTATTGCCATGGATTCCTGTTTTCCTCTCCACAGTATGAATGCTCAAGTGGCTGTGTCATGGGTTGATTTAAGGAGATAGATGATCTTTTTCTTTTTTCCTAGTGGGATTATTTTTCTGTGAGGTTGATTGCCTGGACTGTTTCATCATATGAAAGGATGAAAGAATGGGTCAGGAATGGGCATGTGCAATTACAAGAGTGTGTAGTGATAGGATAAGGGGTAATGGCCTTAAACTGAAGGACAGTAGATTTAGATTAGGAAAAACTTTTTGTGAGGGTGGTGCGGCCCTGGCACAGGCTGCCCAGAGAAGCTGTGGCTGCCCCCTCCCACCTGCCCTGTCAGTGTTCAAGGCCAGGTTGTATGGGGCTTTGGGCAACCTGGGCTAGTGGAGGGTGTCCCTGCCCATGGCAGGGGGTGGGACTAGATGGACTTTGAGGTCCCTTCCAACTCAAACCAGTCTGTAATTCTATGAATGCAGTATCCTGGTTCTAGGTCAGACTGAGCTGATACAGAATTGCACGTTTATGCTTCGTTGCAAGATCAGGGAGTTCAGTTTTTCTGCCTTCCCTGGCTGTGCTCTTCAGTCCAGGGTAATAATTCTCAGAGGCTCATTTTCCGGCTGCGTTAGTGGAGTAATCCTCTGAATTTATCTCTCTGGGTGATTTATGAAAACATTCTTGTTCAGGTGGGGTTTCCAATCAAACAGCTGGAGAGCTCTGCAGAGCATGTATCACTCTGTTTTAGAAGTAGGCCTGTTCTACCCTCTTCTTCCTTGCTGATCTTCTGTGTGTGTACCCAACTATCAAAGTTGTGCTCAACACTCAGTGCATTAACCCCAAAATGACAAGTTTGCAATCTTATTCACCTATCATCAGTTTACCTTTCATGCTACTGAGAATGTTGATAACAGTAATTGTTTCAGATCCATTGATCACAAACAGAAGATTAAATTAGAGGCACATGGTATCATTTTCAGGATCAGGGTCAATCTGTTGAAATTTAAATCAAAAAAAGAATTGGTTGAACTGCTGAAAGCTGCTTTGTGACTTCATTTGTCTTGCTACTGGGATTGTAGAAGATGAGCTCTTGATGTAAGTGGCTTTGAACCTCTGCTAATGGTTCAGTGCACCTTTTCAACTCCTGCCATTGTGCTCTTTACTATTGCATCTCCTTATTAATTTTCCTGATTTATTTTTGGCTAAAAATTTGACAGGTACAGTGGATTCTTATAACTGTCTGACTCACCCTTATGTATGATCAAACTTTTCAAAATCTCAGAAGCTGAATGCCTTTACTTATCTGCAAGCTGAGCCAGAGTGAGACTGTCTCTACAGATACTGTGCAAGGCTCAAATCCCTGCTGATTCCAGAAAAGCAAGGCCTTACTTCATCCATCCATGGCCTTCCACTGCCTTTTCTTGGAAAAATTAATCAGATTTCATCATCACCATTTCTAACTTGCTAAAAAACTAAATCAGGAAAAAACCTGAATAGGGTTTTTTTGGTGGGTTTTTTTCTATTCATGATTTAAAGCAGCTCCAGGAGGTTTGCAATATTACCTTTCATGAGGCAATAGGAAATGAGTTGTACTTGCTAATCAGAACGTTTATTGTATTCAGTGGCCTAACTGTACTCTGTTCAAAAAAGTTTCCATATGCAATGCTGGCAGAGTTGTGATGCTATTTTATCTGTACCTTCACTGTCGCCCTGGAATGATGTGACACTTGACAGAGCTCTGATGATGAGGCCTTGATGAAGGTCCTGAGTTGCATGTTCCTTTATTATGGAATACTACTTGAAGTCACACCAAAATAGAATGGGCATTGACAAACAGTGCAAGCAGATATGTAATCCACATGCTCATTTGTTTTGTGTTTTCAGTATAAATAACACTATTATCTGAATTTTGTTTTAAAGTTAAAATATTTTTTTCCTGCAACAATCTTGTCTGTGCTTTTTAAAATAAAGGGTGTAATTTCTTTTGATCTCCCCTTTTTTTTAATCTCTTTTCCCCTCCTAACAGGGAAGAAGATTCTTGAGTTTTCTGTTCAGCTGGAATGTAAACTTCATTAAAATGATACATGGAACTGTTAAGAACCAATTACAGTATTTTCCAAGGTAGGCATCACATTTAGTTCTTAATGATTGTTAAGATCTTGCCTAAAATCTTGTTTGTCTCACACCCTAAACCACTTAGTATATTGATAAAATATAGCAGAATCTGGAGATCTTCAAATATGCTGACTGTTAATACAGTATTGTTTCAGCAACTTCATTTAATAATTGCTCTCCCCAAGCCTATGTGTACATTTGCTAAAGCAAATGACTGTCATATATACTGTTGTTGCATTACTTCCACTGTTTGTGTGAGAATTGCAGAACTAGTTCTGCCTCTGTAAGATTTTGGTTTTTCCAATGAGCAACCTTTAAATTGGTAAGATTCTTGGTGGAATGTCTCTATATAGAACTGACATGCAGGTTCATAGCCTGGGAACTTGACTGATAGATGAAAAATGTGGATTTTTTTCCCTTTGGTTATTCAGTGAAATAGTACAGAAGTAGTTCTTCATATTAAAATAAGAGGTTTTCTGTTGCTTGCAGTTAGAATAATATATTCCTGTACATCTTTATAAAGAATTTAAGGTGTTCATTGTGAGATAAATGATAAAACATCTGTGCTAATGTTTTGACTTTTCCACCATAAGAGATATTTCCCATGGCTTTTAATAGTGTTTGAGTTCATTGATTAACAATCAACTTTGTTTTTATGTAATTATAAATGTAGACATTCAAGGTATTTCCTGTTTCTGTAAATAATGTAAGAATAATATTGGTACTTACAAAAACCTTCATATTATTATTACCTTTATGAATTGTACATAGATAGGGTTAGGATACTTATTTTAAAGTGTTTCCCATATGTTAATGCAGATCCCTGATGGAACATGTTTCAGAAGTTTACTTCAGGGCCTGGAAGAAAGTATCAGGAGAATTTGTAGAGGTAATACTGTGCTTGAAATTTCACTTGGATAGTTTGGAATTTCAAGGTGGAGAAGATGCATGACTCTTCACTCTTGCAAAGGTTCCTAGGCAAGCCTTAAGGATTTATTTTGCAATGGAAAGGGCCTCTTCATAATTTTCAAGCAATAAGAGCATGTCATGCTTTGAATGCTTGCCCACTGTGACCAGTTTGGTTGCATTTGAACATTTTTAATTCAGCTGCTGATACTATGGTTCATTCAACCATACGTATATGCAATTCTTTTGGTAAACACACTAGTTGTTTGAATTACTGAAGCTTTTATTCAGTATGTGCAAATCTATATATTTCATAGCTTAGATATTCACCTAGTTTTTTGGATTTCCATGGAAATGATAAAAAGCATAATTTTACATCAATGCTACAGTCAAATTTCAAATACCAACTAATTCTTACTTACCATGTGGAGATGCTTTTTTTTTTTTAATTCAAATTTGGTTCTGAGGATCTGATTAACTGTATATTCTGAAATTTTGACAATCAATTTAAGCATACATAGGCCCCTAACATGAAAAAACATGAAAAATAGTATGAAAGACTATTTTCAATTGTTTGTTTCAGAGAAAAAAAATAAATTGCTGCACAGTCTACAGTAGCTTTTATTCTTTTACTGTGTGTTAACAGTTGTATGTATGTGTTTTCATTGTAGATACTTGAATATAACTGCATCCAGGATTTCATGCATCATGGAATTCATCTTCCCAGAAGTTCTTCTGTTCGTTCTAAAGTTAGAGATGTAAGTTGCTGTAAGGCATGACCTAGTGGCACTGAAACCAGATCAATTACTATTAGGTGGAAAATTTCCATTTATACTAAAATGTTATAATAGATGTGGTTGGAATGAAATTCCTTCTCTTCATAGCAGCCCATATGGTTCTGTGTTTTGGATCTGTTGACTGAAACAGTGTTGGTAAAACACCAGTGTTTTGGCTGTTGCTGAGCAGTACTTGCATGGTGTCAAGCTTTTCTTTTCCCTGCTCTATTTCCCCAGTGAGTAGGGGACGACCAGGAAGTTGGGAGGGTACACAGCCAAGACAGCCAACCCCAACTGACCAAAGGGATTTTAAGCGCCACCCAACAGCATACTCAGCAAGAAAAAGTGAGGGAAACTAGATTTGGGGGAGATGGCAAGTACTTTCTCTTCCAGTTCTTTCCCCTGCCCCACTGGGAGAGGACTGTGTTGCTTAGCTGATGACTGGGGCCAACCCACCACAAATCTTTTAAAAATAGCATATTCTGAGAAATTACAAAATTTTAGGAGGAATCAGCTTATAGTTTTGCACAAGATTTGTCGTTGGTTCTCAAAAGCAAAATTATAAGGAGATTTTCCAGAGTGCCAGTAGTTTTTGCTGTCTTCTTGTCTACAATGTTTCTTTACCTGGAGAACTGACCTTTCCATAGCAGATTACAGGGATGAAAAGTCACGAGTTCCTTGAGGCAAGTTTAGTAAATGGATCTGGAACTAAACTTGTTTTTTCTGTTATATATGGGGGTTTTCTATGTATGTTTATAGGGACTAGCCTTGACTCAGTTACAGATTCTAGTTATCTATCTGTGGCTTTTATTCATGAGCAAAAAAAGCAGAATTAGAAGTGCACAAAGCCTTTTAAGGCAAAGCATTTGTGTTTGATCTGTGCCCCTTCACCTCCCATGCTTTTCCTCAAATATATAGTTATTGGAGTGTATAGTATGTGCAATATATAGATTGATATACCAGTATACAATCTTACATTAGATTTCTGGTTTGGTTTTTTGGGTTTTGTTTTTAATCAAATGTAAATATATTCTCATATCCATAGTGGTTTCCCTTGTCCTCTGACTCCTGATTGATAGAGTAGACTTTTGACAGGGCATTTCATGTTTTTCAGCCTTGGAAACTTATGATCTTGAAAGAGGATAGTGGGGGAAATAAATCTGTCAGAATCATGAAGGGAGTGGGTCAGGTATTGGAAGAAATTTGAGTGATGAGTTCTTTTTCAGTATGCAAGAATTTTATTTTAAATAGTTCTCTAGAATCCAGAAGTTCCTGCAGCATTTAGAAGAGTAACCAACCACAGTCATTCACTTGAGCAAAGTTTGGGCTATTTTATTGAAAGAGTAGAGGGGAAGGAGAAAGAAACACACATCTCTCACTTCTGAATTTGAAGTTCTGATTATAAAACCTATGTCCATTTTTCAAATGTTTGATACTCCCTGTTTGCCATAACTCCTGGGTTAGATCCGTCATTCCCATCTAGAATTAAGAGCTACATAGCCTCTTATAAATTCTATCATGTCTTCAGTGTGTTTCAAAACCAAAGGGGAATTTGATGTCTTCCCTGTCCAGCTGTAGCTGTGAATACCTGAAATATTCTAAGTTGCCACTAGAGGGATCAACTTCTTTTCAACTGTGTGGTGTCTTGCAAGGAGGAATTACTTCCTATCGAATTACATGATGTCCTTTCTCCTGTTCTGCACTGGTCTTCTGCTTTCCTTTTTTGACTGCATAATTCAGGTGCAAAAGTAAAAGGTGTTTAGCTAACAAAGCACAGTTCAGAGCCAAAAGGAGTGCTGATACATTTTGTATGCACTGTTGAAAAGCAAATATTACATTTGTAGATTTGTATTTGGATAACTTCAGTTACCAAATTCTGTTTTGACCTTATCAGAGAAGTGTTTTATTTATCTGTAGTTGATAATTACTTGTTTTCAAAGTATTTCTGCTAGTTACTTTAATAATAGTTTTTTTATTCTTAATGAAAACTGCGTGGTTGCTGTGAAACTGACTCTAGCCATGATTTTATTTCTCAGTTGTAGATATTATATAGATTTATTGACCTATAAAGTTATAAAATGTGTTATTTATTAGATCAATTTCTTTTTTATTTTTTATGACTTTTTAATAAAGTATAGGGTCAATTAATCTGTCTCATTTTATCATTTTCCATAGTATGGAATACTCTTTGGTCTTATATAAATGATGAGACAACTCCTGCACACTTTGTATTGTATAAAGTATTGTTTAAAATGGCTTTTGGGTTTGTTTTGTTTGTTTTTTCCTCAGATGTTGAGTTATTTTCATAAGCAGAGTAAAGTTCGTCAAGGAGTTGAAGAAATGCTTTATAGATTGTACCAACCTATCCTTTGGAGAGCACTGAAGGTAATTATCCTTTTCAGAGTATAGAACTATCATTCTCCAGCTACTGAATTTTGGGTCCCTCCTACATGTTCTGTTTCTAATAATTGCCTTTAAAATAAATGGCTATGAAAACAAAAAATTCAGTGTGTTTAGTGTCTCATCTGCAGCAGAATAACATTGCAAGTTGTAGTTAGGCATAGTTTTCACAGCAATATTCTAATTTGTTAATATAATTTACTTCTGTAATCCAGTTTTGTTTACAGGTACAAAGAGTGCTTTCCAGCTTTAGAATAGAGCTCAATTAATTTATTAGAGTATTATTTTAGGAAACATTTTATTCTAGTTTGATTATATGTACAGACATTCCTGTCATGCTATGGATGTGCTTTTAATCAAGCATTCAGAATGACATCTCTCTGTGTCCTGTGGATTGTGTACACAGACTGAAGGGTACCTATTCCAGTTTACCTGTTCAGTTATGGTCTGTGAGTAAGATGAGCCTCCTTCTTTGTGAACGGCTCTTATTTGGTGTGAGGTTATGAAGTTCCTTTAGTGAGAGTGTACACTGCCATTGTTACAAGCAAATCAAATGCTGTTTAACACACTGAGGTTTCACTTACTGATTGGTCACATAGCATCTTCTCATCATCTCATCTTCCACAAGAAAATGATTTAAAACTCTTAAAGTTGAAAGTATTTAAAAACAACTTTAAAAATTGTTAAAAATGGATTTTATGAGTTACAGGAAGGAGTTGAGAGCTGTTTGGTTTCAGTAGAACCCTATGGTAGAAGCAGGAAGACAGAGACACACATCAGTAGAACAGCATCTTTTTTGGTCCCAACCCTTTAGAATTAATTTAAACAAGAATCCTTTTGGATGGAAACATAAATGCTCTCAGTGCAAGAGAATAATAGTTACAAATCGTGACTTTCTTTAATTTCTACATTTCTGTCTCTAAAAGCAATAGGGTTTTTAATTGATTTTTGGGGGGCGGGGGGAGGGTTGATAGCATAGCAAAACTCCTGACTGGTGTCTCAGACACAATTTAGCAAAATGTTTTGCAAACCATGGTATTCCATCCTTAGGGGAGTTTCTATCTGTAAATGGAGGCTAGAAGTTCGTTCTCCAAAGCCCAAGACTTAACTCAAATATAAGATTAGAGTACTTTGGAAGAACTTTCTGTCAAACCTTTTTAAAACTCCATAGCTCTGTTTTGAGAAATGTAACAGAAAGGTTTGTCTTGAGGAAAAAAAAAAAAAGTTATTGATTTGCAAGACAGTGGGAGAAATTTCCTGATTCCAGAAGTGGTTCAAATTTCTAAAAGCTGCAGTTCATAATTTTCACATCACTAATGGTTCCAGTTGCTAGAACAAACCTGAATTTTAGGAAGTTTTTGGGGGTGTTTTTGTTGTTGTTGTTAGTTGGGTTTTTTTTCCTTGGTTTTTGGGGCAGTTTTTCATTTTTTTACCTTGGCAGCTTCTACCTATGTAGTGAAGCACTTTAAGCTAAAATGTTAAGAGGTAAGTATCAAATAGATCATGGAGATTTTGTTGTAATGCAGCAAAATAGCCCATCTTTTGTGAACATAGATTTCAGAATGGTAAGGGAGGATACTAAAAAATCAAATGTGGCAATTACATGAATCATTACGTGATTCAGTGCATGGAAAGATTCTGAATTCCAAATGATTCAGTAGCATATCTGTAATTGGTGGAAGGAAGTACGTGACTGAACATCAAATTTTGGAAATTTTTTTTTTAATAGGCCACTGTCTTTCTGTGTAACTTTTGTATAGTTAATTTTTCTTTTTCATAGAGTACTGCTGAACTATTTGGTATTTTTAAGATAACTGCTGCTGTGACTCAGAATCACCAGTAGTTTCAGATACAAAACTAAGGGGGGAAGTGTATAATTGTCTTTACTGGTATGCATTCTGCTCCAAAGCTTGAAATTTCATTTTAGCTAACCAGTTTGTTGCTCCTATTTAAGCCAGTGTATAAATCCCTCATTTAATATAGTGAAGAACAGGTCTTGTTCTAGAACACTGGTTACAAAGCAGAAAGGGAACTCATAGAAGGACTTCTTTACCCCATTTTCTTGTAGAAAGAAAAAATGCTTCAGTTGTAAGAATACAAAGGATTCCAGAACTGCTCATGTTGGAACTACTTGGTTTTACCTCTGAAATCTTTAAACTTAGAATACATATTTGTAATGCATGGTTCTCAGTTTCTTGCTAAGTGGCTTTTACCTACGCCTATTTTATAAGCCTTTGGTGCACCTTTAAGTTTTTATACTATAAGCCCTTATGTAACTTCTTGATCTTTTTTCATGTCTTTCTTACAAAAAGTAAATCTCATGCAAACATAGCAGAGACAGTTGTGCAGTGATTGGTTATTTGCCTAAGAAGCTATATAAAATACGAATATTTATACTTATTAAACTATTTCTTACCAAGCTCAAAAAGTCAAGAACCACTCCTCCAGGAATTCAAGCAGTTGAAGGACCAATTCCTTTAAAGCAGTGTCTTTGTTTATTTGGGGTTTTTTATTGTCCCACACTTTTAAACTAACTTTTACTGGGGATAAACAGTGTTTTTAAATAATTGAAAGTGTAATTTCAGGACTGGTAAAACCAGGTGAAACTTAAAAGAAAGCTCTGAAAATTAATTGAAGAAACAGTTAAACTATTGTTTAAGCAGGTTCTGAAAGTTCCTCGGTGCAGTACAAGCATAAAGGTAAAGAAACAGTACTCACTTAATTACTGTAGGCTCCTCTTGCATGGAAAAGTCAGTTTAGAGTAAAATAGGATATGAATTTAAAGTCCTAGGTCTACCTCTGTGAAGATATTCAGTCTATTATCAGCTTGAATATGCAAATACATTTGGGATAAATTCCAATTAATTAAAGGCAGGAATTTAAACTGTGGATACTCAGTTCAGAATTAAAGTGAGCTTAATGGAATTTAGTGTAAGGTATTTAGAAAGTTTATGAAAATTAACTTTCTGGAATAGCCCTGGTAAACAAGGTCTTAGGTTATTGCATAAAAGCATGCTCAAATTAATTTTCACATGAAGTATTGGGGCAGAAGAGCTTTTTCACCCTGGCTTCACATATTAGCTTATTATGTATTAATTCGTCAATATAGACAAACTCAAAGTTAAAGGATTTTCTACAGCTTTATAAGATTGAATTAAGAATTATAATCTTTTCACTTTTAGACTGTATTAGCCATG
>VZTU01011443.1:49295-95415 GCA_013400835.1 Zapornia atra
CTGTATTAGCCATGATAATTAAAGTAAAACAGAAGTCCCTAACTGAAGAATGTACATATGTGCTTTATTTGCCTTTGTAGTATTAATTAATTTTAGAATTGTTATCAATTTTGTTGGCTAAAAGAATTTAGAATTTTTTTGGTTTTACCCTGAGATGTAACCCACCATACAGAAGGGAAATACAAAATAAATTGTAAATGAAGTAATTGTTGTTCATTTCTTTTGTGTTTTTCTGTGGTTAATTAGTTTATTGCATT
This sequence comes from Zapornia atra, assembly GCA_013400835.1. Taxonomy (NCBI): domain Eukaryota; kingdom Metazoa; phylum Chordata; class Aves; order Gruiformes; family Rallidae; genus Zapornia; species Zapornia atra. The sequence continues at coordinate 49,553 of VZTU01011443.1, forward strand.
CTAAATATCATGGTTAGCCTCACTTAGTTTTTTTTATCCTGCTTTTGTTCTGAATTTTTCTTATGACAAGGGACAAAGAAATTGGATGATTAGGATAGTCAGGAAGTTTCCAGAACTGTCTCTTATCTTGCTCTTAAAATTCTCTCCTTTGCTTTTATCATTAGACTGTATTTGTATAGACTAATAGATACACACAGACACACACTTGTTTGTTTTAACTTGGACACAAAATCTGAACAAAATTCTTCCTTTTAAGAAAAGTGAGCAAAGGCTTTTATCATTGCACTGCTCTTTTAGATAAATAAAATATAGATGGTTAGATTTCGGGCTTCTTCCAGAGATACCTTGCTTCATTTAATTGCCTGCTCTCCTCTATCCTTTAAGAGTCCACAGGGCCAATAATTTTTCAATGACTGAGTGTCAACATACACTTTTTTCTTTTTTTTCTTTACGTTTGGGGCTCTCCAACAAGTGAAATATATGGTGTAACACACTGAAAACTATTACAAATGGTAAAATGTCTGAGGGTTATGAGGCTTGCCTTAGATTTTTGATGAGCTGCCTGGAGCTCAGAACATGGTCCTGTTACTTATGTGCAGAGGTGCAGAACTGAATATGTTTATGGTGGATAAGTTACTCTTCAGGCTTGCTGGTACTTAGATTTTAAATACTGTTCTCTTGAAGAAATAAGCTTGAGCTTTTTGATTAAACCACATGCCTTTTGACCGAGCATTTAATTAATTCAGTCTGCTTGAATTGGAGATTCTTGTATTCTGAAGAGAAGCTTTAAAGGTGAATGAGAGAAATCCCAAATCCCAACAGTTTTTAATACATTCAGCATTACAGAGAATAGAAGGGCTCTGACTGTGACTCTTCAGGTTCACTGAAGTTGATATGCTTTGAAAGCTGATGGTATTAGTAACTCAGGCTTCACTGAGTGGGCGGAAATGTAAGGTGAAAAACAAATCATATGTTACTATAAATTCTTTCACACGCTTAAGAATTCATCTTCAACTACTTCATTAAGAATACTAACTTGCTAAGTGTTTGGAGAGTTGCGTTTGACCGGATATGACTTTTGCTATTAGAAGTCTACTTACCCAAAACATACTGTTCTCCTTCATTGTTACAGGCCAGAAACTCAGAAGTTCGATCGAATGCAGCGGTTTTGTTTGTCGATGCTTTTCCTATTCATGATCCCAGCTTCAGCACTGAAGAGATGGACAATGAAATTCAGAAACAGTTTGAAGAACTCTTTGTAAGTTACATTGAAACTAAAATGTTAAAAATGAAACTTTCATCAAAAATAACTTAAAAAATCTGTTATTGGTGCCATTAAAATTTATGAAGTTTCAGGATAGTATTCACAAAGAAATACAAAAATAAAGTAGTACTTTAAATTTCTATGTTGACAGCAGATGACATGCACCATTTTCAACTCTGAAAAGGAAATATTTTGGATTGTTATTAATTTGTGAATGAGAGATGCTTCTGAAAGGCTAGACACTTAAGCAATGGATCTTGATCCCTACTTAGCGTAGGATTTATTACATTTAATTTGTAAATATTCAGTGGTTGTTTGGTATTGTATTACTAAACACTTCTGAAATTAAGTCTAATGAAGACCTAAAAAAACACTTTACTGGTCTAGGTGGGTGAGAATGGGCATAGTGTTTGCATTAGGAAAATGCTGGGGAAGTCCTGGGCATCGTCTTTAAAAATGTAAACATCAGATAGTTGAATAAATTTCAAGGTTTTTATATGGTTGCATAGGAACAGTGGCCAGTGTAAATTCATGTGTAAATAGAAGTCTAAATATTCTTGAGTTGCAGATTCAAGAATTAATGTGGGCTATTTAAAAATAAAATATTTCAAAAGTCCAATTAAAAAAGATGGCTAATATTTGTCTTCATTTTGTTTCTGTTTTAAATTTTCTAGCTTGCTTCATAACAAAATACCTTCAGAGAATATTAATAATGCATTTCCCTCATAGTATAACAATTTGCATTATGATTAAAAGGTAAAAGAATGCTCTTTGTTTATGATAGGTTACTGACAGCAGTAGAGTCACAATAATGCATTAATCATACTATATTATTCTGTTTGCTTTAGAATCTCTTAGAAGATCCTCATCCAGTTGTTCGTTCTACAGGGATACTTGGAGTTTCTCAGATAACATCCAAATACTGGGAAATGATTCCTGCAACAATTCTTGCTGATCTTCTAAAAAAACTAACTGGAGAGCTGACATGTGATATAACATCTGCTGATGTCCGGTGCTCTGTTTTTAAAGTAAATCTTTTTATCTAAATTTCAAATCATGATTATTGCTTTTATATTTTACTTGATGCACGTGTTTCTAGTACAGGCTGATTAGGAATTCTGCAAAATTACTTATGCAAGTAAAAAAGTTCCTAATAATAGATGCAAGTTTTGCACACCTTGTATAAAAGCCGCACGTTTGAGATGAAAAAGTGCCTTAAAGTAATTACTGATTGGCTTTGTGACTCTCAACCATTTGGCAGTTTGGACCTGATAGTTTTGGGGTTTTTTTAGCTATTAGAAGTTATGCTTGACTTGAAAATGTATGCAGGCAGGTTCCAGTATGTCACTGGTTTTAACCCATCCTCAGACCTGCACAATTACGTTAGGGTTTTGTACCTCACTTGGTGTTTCAGAGGTTTGGGTAAATGTCATTATGTGCTGCTTCTCTGGGAATGCTGGCATACCATGTATTGTTCAGTATATTAGCATTAGTTCATCTAAATCTTTCTGGCATCTGGTACATAACTGATAGCTGTATTTTCCCTTTAAAATGTTGTGTATGTATCAATTCAGCTTTAAGTTTATCCTCAGTTGCTCCACTTCAGCTGCATGGGGGTCTGTACAGGATAAGCAGAAAGTGCTGATTTAAAATTAACTTGGCAAAAGAAGGTGTATTTTTAACCTGAAATCAGAGGAATTTAGGAGCTGGTATTGCTACCACAAAGACATACTTGACACTGTGTCCTCAAGTAGAAGGCATGACTGAGGCCTCAATGTAGTTCTGAAGCTGCTTCATCTGAAATGAGTTCAGTGAACACAGTTGACTGGGAATACGAAATATGCAACAATTTTTATTAAAGAATTGTGGTGGTTTTGGCCCTAACTAAAGGCCAAATACCCACCAAGCCGCTCGCTCACTCCCCCCTTCAGCCGAAAAGGGGGAGAAAATAGATGTTGGGAGGCTTAGGACTTGAGATAAGGACAGAGGGATCACTCTGCAATTAGTGCAACGGGCAAAACAGACACAGCACAGAATAAAGGAAAGAAAAAGTGATTTATTACTACTTACTACAACTACTACACCCAGTGAACCGGAGCGAGATAAGAAGAGGCTAGGTCTTCAAGCACCTTCCCCCCACCCCTCCCTTCTTAGCAAACTTAAAACTCATCACGATTTTACTCCCTTCTTCCCCCCCCAACATGGCGCGAGGAGGGGCAGGGAATGGGCAGTGGGGTTCCGGTGATTCCCAACAAGCTGCTTTTCTTCCCCAGATAGTATCACTTCCTCCCCCCCACCCCTCGCCTCTTCGCACTCATGACTTTAATCAGAGATTCGCTCCCTTCTTCCCTCCCGTTCGCAGTACAGGGGGGGCAGGGAATGGAGAGTGAGGGGTTTCAGTCCGTTCCTCCCAAGCTGTCTTCCATCTCAGCTGGGGGGGGGGGGGGGGGGGGGCATTCCACATACACACACCCTTCCCCTGCGGCACCGTGGGGTCCCACCCACGCGAGAGTCGTGTCCACGACCTTCTGCAGCGTGAGTCCTCTCTATCGGGGAGTCATCCCCTCACCACAGGCCTCTCAGCAGGACTCTCCCCTCCATAGGGTGCTGACATCCGGGTCCAGACCCCCCGGCCTGGTCACCCGCAAAGTCACAAGTGCCTTGGCAAACCTGCTGAGGCGTGAATCAGTCTTCACAGGGCATAGTGGTCTCTGCTCCCCGTCCTCATCCATGGGCTTCGGAGGGACACCCGTTTCACCATGGACTCCACCACTAGCTGCAGGGGAAACTTTCTCTTCACATTCTTCATCCCCCCCCTCCTGCAGGCCTGGCCTTGGCATCTGTGCAGCTTGTTACATCTTCTCACTCCCGCTCCGGTGGCAAAGTGCGCCTGCCAGCAGTTTTTTTTTTCCTATATGTGATTCACAGAGGCGCTATGACCAGCTCTGATAGGCTTAGTCTCAAATTTGGCCTTGACTGTACCACTGTTTTCAAAATACGGGGCTTGCAGAAAGCTGTAACTGCAGCCTACAAGAGCCACTGAAGCAGCAGTTACACCAAACTGCAACAAGAATATTACAGGAAAAATATATATATGCAGAGTGTTTCCCCACTTAGTTTAACTGCAGAAGCATCATGGTCCAGTTCAACAATTTTTAGCTACTTTTTTTTTCTAAATCTACTCTTTAAATTTTATTTATTTTTTAGCATGATGTTTTTCTCTTGCAGTGCATACCTATAATTTTGGACAACAAACTAAGTCACCCATTACTGGAGCAGCTCTTGCCAGCAGTCAAGCACAGTCTTCATGACAATTCGGAGAAAGTGCGAGTGGCTTTTATTGATATGCTGCTGAAAATTAAGGCTACCAAGGCTGCTAAGGTAGGATAAGTGACAATTGATAAATAGCAAGTCATTTATTTAAAGAAAAAAGTACCTTTTGAGACTACTGCAGTATTCCTAAATGGAAAAAAAAATGCATGCTTAATGTAGTAATTCTCTTAATTTCAGTGTTGCCTCTCCTTGTATAATTAAGCATATAACTGAGTTTATTTCGAAGACTCATGTATTCTGTTGCTGTTTAGTCCTTCTGTCCATTTTAAAGGTTTTGATCCAAATGTAGGTAGCAGTATAGAAGCACTTCTTTCCAATGATTTTGTGAATTCTAAGGAAATCATGGTGTCTGTAAAAAAAAAATTTTAAAATAAATAAAGACAGAGATTGTGACTAGTTCTGGTGAGACTTCAGAATTTCCATAGCTGATTTTCACAGAAAAAAGATCACCACAGGGGACAGTACTGTGTCTGGATGTTACTACAGCAGAGATTTTATAGACATGCTAGAAAATTGGCTTTTTAATTGAGCCAAGTACACTCTGCTCTCCCCAACCTCCCTGCCCCTAAACTCCCAATTTTGACTTCATTGGGAGGATGAATATGTCCAGTGGCCTCCCTGTGCTTGTCTACTCTTTCACTGGCTGTTGGTATCACAGGCACTGAGCATCTGCTCAGATCTTTCTCTCAGCATGTTTTTGTCTTCCTTGTCCTCTTGTGGCCCTGCCAGGGAAGAGCAGTCAGCACAGCTACTCTGCTGTCCTGTCCTGCTAGTAGCTCAAGTAAGGACCCTCTACCTTCTAAATGCCTTACACATTTACCAAATTGGGTTTTTTTAGTTTTATGTACCTATTTTGATAATGCCCATTTTTCTCATATTTAGGGTGATACTGTCCATCTGTGTAGGCCTTATAGCATCTTTGAGCTCTTTCTCCTCTCACTGCCATTGATAGTTTCCCAATTATAATTTTATATTTTAATTTAATCATGGTTTTGTCTCTTGCTAAGCCTCATTATTAGGACATGCTTATCTTGTTTCTAGGCACATGAACAGTATGAAGTCAGAGGTATGTATGCAACAGTTCAGGAGAGAATTAAATAAATGCTTCACTTTGGTGCTCAAGGAATACATCTGTTCCTAACATAAGAATTACCTATTTGACAAATGTGTGCACTCAAATTTTGATGACAGGAACTCAAAGACATTATATTGTGATTAAACCACCCCAGTAAGTTCCAAGTTCCCCCAAACAGGCTCTGGAGACGAGATAAATGGAAGTCAGTTTTGGAATTGAGGGCTTTTGGCTTCTTGTACACAGGTTCAGGATAAGGATTGCGTAATACAACAGCAAGCTTGGTACTTCCGTAATACAAACCTCAGTACGTTGATTAGGCAAGGCCACAGACGTGTGACATGGAGACAAAGACTGCAAGTACCAGGTATTAACCATTCAGACTGTCAGCACAAGAAGTTTCCAGTAGGGTCCTAGTAGTGTTTGCAGATCTCCTGGTCACTTCGTGTAGCTGTACTTTTACTTGGGCAGTTGGCTCTGGTTGTTAAGAATATTGGAGATAAATGGAGGAGACAATTCAGGGTTATTAATAGGTGATAGTATTCTAAAGGATAGCTTTTTTCCTGATGTTTCCACTTCAGCAGGTTCTGAAGCCAGGCTTTACCAGGTAAATCTGAGGTAGAATGGCAGATGTATCACTGTGACACCGCACCTCACCCTGATGGTGCGTGCCTCTGTTAGGATAGGTATCACTTAGATTCAGCAGAAACAAATTACAGAACTGTTGGACTCTGAAATCTTAATCATCATAATTTCTATCATATTGTTGTGTTGTTTCAAAAATATTTTAAAAATACTCAACAAGCATAGTCCCCTAATAATCTGATTATGTGTAATTATAATCTTTGTATGTATTTTTTAATACTATTTTCTGCATTGCTCTGTAACCTCACAGGCACTCAGCACTCTTTCTTGTGCTGAGTTTTAACTCTTCGTAAGATATAAACAAGTCTGATTTAAAGGACTGACACCTATAGCTTTGAATTGATCTGTTAATATCTGTTACCTGTATAGTAAAATACAAACAGGCTTTTTTTAACTTCTATTCAACATCAACAGTGCTTTGAATTGATTTTTTTTAAAATGTTGTTACTTTGTGTACAGTCTTTAAAAAACAAAGCATTCACATTGCTGTTAAATTTACAAAAAGAATCTTGTATGAAAGTAATTTTTCATTCAAATCAAAGTTAAGGCAAGCAATCTTTTTGGCTTTCCTGAATTATTCTGAATTTGCTGCCATTAAAGACAGGTAATTCACAAGTTCAGGGATTTTTAATTTTTTGGGGGTATTAGTTCTTTGTTTAGGCATAACATATATCTTCTATAAATGTTGTGCTTTATTTTTATGTAGTATAAAAGATTCAGATCTTCTAAAAGAAGGATCAGGTTTACATAAAGGAAAAAAAAATCCTAATAAGTGTTAGATGTTTCATCAGTGACTTCCTGTATTTAAAATTGTAAAATGTTTCTCTGGTAAGTCCTGGGGTTCCTTGCTCATTCCAGAGACCTTCTTTTTATGATAATTCTAGTAGGGTATGCCCATAGTTTATTGTCACAGGGGAATGAGCTGCTATTCAAGAACAAAATTCTACATTCCAGTGCCAAGAAAACCTATTTTTGGCATTGTGCACAATGTTATTAATTCAAGGTCTTCTCAAAAAATTGCAACGATGAGTAGTATTACTGCTGCCATAACAGGCTGTTTATTCTTTCTGAATTTCATGGCCTTTAATTACTGTGAGCTAGAGCTCTGATGAATATGGGATGCACTTATGTTTTGGGATGGTTTTGGAAAGGGTCTTGTTCTATACAGGTTTTTAAGGTGTGTACCATACCTGTAGGTTGCCTGGTCCTACTTTGTCCTATGATGAGAATATGAAACATTTCACACAAAGAGAAATAATTACATTCTGTGGAGATAATCTTGTAAATAATTCTTCCCTATACCTATGGAATTGCATTAGCATTGCATGTATCACAGAATGATAGGGGCTGGAAGGGACCTCGAGAGATCATCGGGTCCAACCCCCAAATGTGTACTGAGCTGGAATCGCTTGCCAGAAATAATAAACCAGAATTCTACTGGTTTACCAGAGTTACTGGGAGACAGAGGGGCATCAGAACAGCAAAGTGCTGTTGGTGCAGCAATATGTGACTTCAAGTAAATGCTGGTATTTTGGTAAAAGTTAAAAGTGCTCATGCTATTCTGGTAAATGCTATTCATATTTGATGAATGACTTTTGATGTGGACAGTACGTAATAATGATTTGTTTTACCTCTTTATTTTTTTAACTCCTTTAATATCTTTTTCTCTCTTTAAAAAGTTCTGGAAGATCTGTCCCATGGAGCATCTTCTGGCTCGCCTGGAAGTTGATTCACGGCCTGTGTCGCGACGCATAGTGAACCTCTTATTCAACTCTTTCTTTCCCATTAACCAACCTGAGGATGAGTGGTGTGAGCGCTGTGTGACTCTAATTCAGATGAATTCTGCAGCAGCTAGAAAGTTCTATCAATATGCTTACGAATATACTGCCCCCACCAACATAGGTAAAGTACAAAACCTTGTGAGTCTGTGGAAATACTAATATCAAATGTAATTGCTTTTAAAATTTTACTCTTAACAGAGGTACATTGTTGCTAGATCTCTTGGTTTTTAGTATAATATTAGTTTGTAGTTTTTGAAATTTTTGACAGAAGCAATGAACCCTGGTGACAACAATCATAAGCTTTTTCAGCAATGACGAGACCAAAGCTTTTTGTTTCTGCTCTTAGGTGCGGTGCTATACGCTCTAACAAGTGTTGTTGCTCTCTGATTTCTCCTCACATGTACCCTAAAATATCCTTGTGTCTCAAGTGATTTGAGGTCTTTATATGTAAGATTCTATAGAAGGTGAAAAACATTTATGTCTGATAATCTGATTATCTCAGATTTGTGGATCAGTGGTATTTTCAAGTTGCTCAGACAGACAAAATCAAAAAGCCCTGTTTCCTCTGAGAAGCTTCACTTTCAGTGAAAGGATATGTACTGCACAGAAAATAGCTATGGAACCAAGTAAAATCAAGAAAATTTTGTTTCTGAAGTTCTGATACTATAAAAAGAAAGTAGTCAGGATGGGGTGACGAGGGTAAAATGCCGAAGCTCTTTCCCCCTTGACTGATGTATTACCTCAGTAAGGTAATTTTGAAATAACATGTGCTAGTCTATTTCAGCTGTGGACATAACTCTTGTTTTTATCTAAAGCTGAGCTTCTCATTAAAGATTGCAATAGTTAGGCCACTACATCTTTTATAAATAATTGGAATTGACATTGGAGGGAATGTGTTATTGAGCATAGGACATTAAATTAATAGCTATGCCAGATGAATGTAGGAGTTGTGGGAGCTTCCTCTGATCCTGATCTGATAAGGTAGCAGTTGGTTGTATTTTTGAGTTGACTTTTTAACAATGAAATTATAGAACCTGGTGATAATGTTGCCATTTCTTCATAATTGAGGATATAAAACACTTTAACATTTTTTTACTGTTTCCTTTTAGCAAGAAATTTGGTATCTTCTTTCCTAGTTATTCCTGGTTCTGTTGCCTACTTTTCATGCTGGTTTTCCAGCATTACACTTTTGAAGCATTTAGTAGCAACATTCTTAACAAATAGTATGTGTCTAATTTATTCTTGTTATATTTAAATGTAGCTAAATTGATGTTTATTATTCGACGCTGCTTGAATGCCTGCATCCAGAAAGCAATGAAAGAGAGTCGTCATGACAGTGATGATAACGATGAAGAAGAAAGTGAAAAAGAGAATACAAATGTAAGAAAGTCCACTTTATGATAAGTTCTGATAACTTTTTTTCTGTGGTGCTTAATTTTAAATTTAGGGAGTTATTGATGCAACAGAAATCTGAAGGAAATCACTTGGGCATCTGTGGAATTCAAAGGGGACAACTGCCACCTATAGCTTTTTCATGCCCTGCAATAGCAGAAATGTGGTGGTGTAGCTAGAATGAGCTAGAAGGAATATGAATAGTACTCATATTTTAAATTAGTACTTCCTTTTTTCCAGAGCTAATTATAAATTGGTTTGATTCTGCAATTAAGTTATTAAAAAAATTAATGTTGCAAGATGACTCAAGTTTTAGATATATATATATATACACACATATATATTAAAAAAAAAAAGAACGATGTGTGGAGTTCATATTTTACAACAAACAATGCTTTTGTGAAATGAATAGAAGGATTTTCATGGTTTTTTGAAACCTTATTTTAACATAAGTTTGCATTTGAGAAAATAGAAGTTAATCTTGCTGAGGGCTTGTATTTCAGGTCTTGAATAATGTGTTGTCAATAAATGATGTGGCCAGCATGGCAAGTTTGTTGGAGATCACTGTAATTCTCTGGAGAAGTATTCACAAAGCACTGGATCACAACGAAGGTGCCAAAGATTATGCTATCAGAAAATTTGCTTCTGTACTTCCTGAGTATTTCAAAGTATTTAAGGTAAAGAAAGTCTAGATTTTCTTGTAAGTGCTTAGCATTTTCTTCAGAAGCTTCCATGTGTTATGTCTGTTATTTATTTTCATGGCATTAAGTAGTCTTTTCCCATTGTTGCTATAAACCATAAACAATAACAAGTCTCTTGGAATTCCAAAAATAGGTAGAAGCTACTCCCAAATTGCCACGTCTGATGAACCATTATCTAACTAGCCAACACAGAAATACTTCTGCAATAAATTGCTCTCCTTGTAATCTTTTTGTAGGGTTTCACTCCTGATTTTTTTTGAACTTTGGGAAATCAGTATCTGAAAATGTCTCATTGCAGAATAAACAGTGTAGATGAGAGTCCATAGGATTTTCTACCCCTTCTCCCCCAAACCCTTCAACCACTGCCCCTTATGATCCAGCTGCTAGAACAGGCAGCAGAGGCTCCTTTTTTGCTTTCTGGTGTTTGTTTATTCTGATTTGATTCTACTCAGAAATGATTTTTGATGGTCTTATTTATTGTTTGGGTTTGACATAAGCAGCTCATTATAGTAGTAATTTTCAGTCTCCTTGGTCTGTTTAATTGTTCTAATGTTGTTCGTCAGTATGCTGTCTTTTGATAGTGGCTAATAGTGTCTGCTGCACCCTGCAGTGCATATGGGAGGATTATCTACTGGACATCTTTTTTGTTTATGGCTTTTATGCTGTAGTCATTTATGCTGGCTGTTAAAAACATTTAAGTTTGCTTTAGATAATCAGAGAGTAGAAATCAGTTAATTGCTACACAATATTCTCTCTCTACCTTGAAAGCATTTGGAAGTTGTCAAATACATTCCAAATCTCTTTGGGTAGAGGATGTAACATCCCCCCTGAAAGCTTCTAGTGAGCAGAAAAGATACCCAGCATTAGTGAGCAACCCCTTTGACTTTGATATTCTTACAGTGAGTAAGCAGCTTGGATCTAAAAAGACTTGTCATCAGAGGCTTACTTTCTGAAAGACTACAGATTGAAGCAGCAGGTCTTTTTCCTGAAAAGCTGCAAATATATTTTGAAATGAACTTTTAAAAATCATCTGTAAGAGGTTTAGCTCTTCAAATGTCTGAGTAGATAGTGATTTTTTAAAATTGTATTATTGTAAGAAATAATGTGGTCAGTAGGTCTAGGGAGGTGATTGTGCCCCTGTACTCAGCATTGGTGAGGCTGCACCTCGAGTGCTATGTCCAGTTCTGGGCTCCTCACCATAAGAAGGACATTGAGGTCCTTGAACAAGTCCAGAGAAGGGCAACCAGGCTGGTGAAGGGGCTGGAGGTCAGATCATATGAGGAGCAGCTGAAGGAGCTGGGGTTGTTTAGCCTGGAGAAGAGGAGGCTGAGGGGAGACCTTATCACCACCTACAGTTACCTGGAAGGATGTTGTGGAGAGGTGGGTGATGGTCTGTTCAGTCAGGTGACAGGAGATAGAACAAGGGGAAATGGCACAAAGTTGCACCAGGGCAGGGTCAGATTACATGTTAGGAAAGAATTCTTCACTGAAAGAGTTGTCAGGATGTGGAACAGGCTGCCCAGGCAGGGGGTTGAGTCACCATCCCTGGATGTGTTTAAAAAAAGGGTAGATGAGGTTCTTAGGGATACGCTTTAGCTTAGAACAGGAACGGTTGGACTTGATGATAATAAAGGTCTTTTCCAACCTTGTGATTCTGTATTAATGAAGCTTGGACATAGTTATACTCTTTTTGAAGTCTTTCATCTAGATCGGTTTCTGTCTAATCCAAACGAGACTGTTGTGGTCTAGAACTTGTATCATGATGTGTTGAAACAACTTGCAGTGCATTTCACGATGCCATTGTTACGTAAGCACCCTTTTCTTTAAAGTATTTTTTATAAATATTTGGTGTGAATGAATATGCAAGGCAGAAGTTACTTGAGAGGGGTTGGATGGGGTTAAGATTGTGCAATTAAATACTAGCCACTATTAGAAAAACAGTAAGGTAGAGCTGTTATTTGTTTTGCAGTGGTTATTAAGCTAATGGAGCCACAATTATTAATGTTAATTGTTCTGACAGTTCATCAGAAACCTGAATGATAAGATAATTGATAACTGACCTCTGAGAAAAGGAATCTGAAGCTTCAGATTGCAAGCTGGTGAAAAAAGGGAAATCCTTAATTTGAGATAATTATATTTTTTCAGTATGCTCTTTAGTTTTCTGTGCATGGGTGCATCTGTTGATGGACATCATATTATGTACCTTTTTTTTATCCTAGGATGAGCGTTGTGTGACGCCATTGGTTATTCTGGCATCCTTTATGCCCCCTGCTGCTATACCTACATTCAGGTACTATTTTAAAATCCAGAATAGGAATGACAAGAAATCTCTTGTTGACTGTATTTGTAATTTTTCACAATTTGATGTATTAAATGCCCATTTAGATTAACTAATCCACTAAACAAATCCAGTAAGTTAGAAAAATGTGAAGTGCTAATATGCTTTTGAGCCATTGGTCAATCTTTTATGGTATTTTACTGGTTGATTTTCTTTGACTTATTTCTGTGCTAATGGATGTAAAGCTAATGCATGTCTTTTTGTTGGTTTTCTTTTAAGCTGTAGTGTGATTTCCAGACTCAGAAATATCGACAGTGGAGCTGACCAAAGCAAATATTCTACCCTGATAGACTGCATGTGTCGCTGGGGTCAAGTGGGACATATTATGGAACTAGCCTGTGATTGGTTGTCTGACACGCTAACCCCAAGCAAGGTATTGCATATGGATACTTCAGAGAATGAAGGAATTGATAGATTACCTAAAGGCATCATGCTCCCCCCACAGTGCCCCACCGCGCCGACCCTCTCACCCCCACCCCTCCCTGCCCCATGGCTTAAATAGAAGAAGCTTCTTTAATGCCATATTGTTCTGCTTTGGAATTAGTTGTAAAGTAACATACTAACAGCATTGTACTGGTTTTGTGCTTTCTTCTCATTTAGAGTATTAAAACATCTGAACGACGAGTACGGATCCAAGTAACACAGGAATCGAAGCCAGAATTAGCAGTTGATTACATTGAGTATTTATTGTCTCATCCTGGCAATCGTGATTGCCTGCTCTCTGTTCCTAAGAAGAAACTGAAGAAGCTTTTGAAAATACTTAGTGCTGCAAAGGTAGTATTCTCCTTACCATAAACAGTGCTTACAAATGCGTGCTTAGCATCATATATTGCTCGAGTCAAACTCCAGGCCTGCAGGAATAAATAAATAAGATCCCTTCTCCTCTGCAGACGTGGTTTCCTCTTGATTTGTATTTCAAACAATTATTCTAAAGTAGCAGTGTATTAGTTCAGGTTTGTTTGTATACAGATTTTAACAAGCCTGTCATTTTTAGGTGTCTCAAAATTTTTGTGATCTGTTGTTGAGCACTTTTAGGCAAGGACCTAACTTCTGGAATGTGCACGTAAGGAATAGTCTGAAAATCAGTTTGAAAAACTGAATTGGAATTGAAAAATTAAAGTAATTGAAAGTAATGCCTGTTGTTTTCTGTGGTTTGGGGGTTTCCTAGGTTTTTTTATGTTTGGGTTTTTTTAAAAAAGATCTTGTCATTAAAGATGTTGAGAAAAGAAAACATTTTGAAAGGACTTTCTGGAAAATATAATGTAAACCTTGATGTTTTCAGGAGGTTCTCGGCTCAATTCTGAGAGCAACTGATACAGGTTCTGGAAGCTGCAATCAAGCAACTAGCCTAAGAGCCTTCAGCCTCTTTTGCAGGTTGAGTATTCATCTGCAGAACAAGGTACAGTTAGACCTTTTCAGTATAAACTGGAATTGCATCTGACATCATAAGTTCCAAAATTAATTGGAAAGACAATTGGTAAACTTTTTTTTTTTTTTTTCCAGTTTTCTGAAGAAGGTGAAGATTACCTCTCACTTTTGAAGGAGACAGGTGCTTGGATAGGAAGTCAAGTTGTACCTTTCCTACTAGCAAGTGATCAAGAGGATGGCATTTCAAAACACAGCAGCGTTTCTGAATTAATTATCCAGGTTAGAGGTCTCTTTATAAGACAAATCAAACTGAAAAGCCATATATGTAGGAGTTGTGTACTGACACAGATCATGTACTGGTGTTCCTGGAGCCCTGCAAGTGAATGAGCTAATGAAATACCATTCAGGTTGTTCTGAGGTTACAGTTCTGTGCTTTTGCTATTCCTCAGACTTTTTTTTTTAAATTTCTTTCAGTTTAACCTCCGTGTTTTATAAAAATACATATAAATGTGCATACCCTAGCAGTTAAATCAAGTAGCTGGAGTAAAAAATAGCTTGTTCTTCTCTAAACTTTTTTCACCTACCAGCATAATATATATTCTGGTCCTACCTGTTTGAAGTCAGGATGGAACACGTTTCATGCTTCGCTCTTGTGAAAATGCCCGCTCAAGAAATGTCTAGCACAACAGGCCGTGTAACCTGGGTCTCCCAAGTTACTAACAAGTAATTCTTGTCCTCAGTCTCTCACAGCAATATTAATGCTGGGAAATGGGCATAAAATGTTATGAAAAGTGCATCAAGTTAAGTGTGTCACTGACTCTCAGTTCTGAAAAGAAGCAAATTAGTTGCTGAAAACAAGGGTATAGTTACCTGGTATGATAGCACTTAATATCTTGCTAGTGAACAAAGTCCTGGAAATGACATAGGATCACTGCAGCTGCATACATTGTGTTGAATAGCACAATAGATGACTTAGAGGACTGTGAAGGTGGTGTGATGATGAGAGAGGATTTAGATATAGTTATGTTCACTTGCTCCCTTTCCCTCCTGTTTTCCCAAAAGAAATAGGTAAAATTATACCGTGTGGAGTTCAGTATGCTGATCAGTATGTCCAATAGAACATATCTTTGGAAGTCAACAGAGAGGGTGTGAGTCACCTGGCATTAAAAGCAGACATAGTTTGTCTCAAAATCTCAAAATATCCATATAATACACAGTAATTACAGTTGCTCCTTCAATACTGTTGTATATCAGAGGGGACTAGGGTGTCTCTTTTTTCCCCACTTAATTTCTCTGTCACTTTGCCTGCCACATATGTCATTCTTTCCCCTTTCACCCTTCCTTCTCTGCTTGCTCTGTTACTGAATTTTGCACTCACTGTTATGGGCAGGGATTCATTGTGGGGCTGTTCCCTTTTAGGGCTGACAGGCCCTGACAGAAACCCCAGTGTAATCACTGACCGTGTCCCTTACCCTTATCTTCATTTGCCCTTCACAGAAAGCATCTAATTCTATAATGTGAGGGGGATTGTTTTTTAATGGTTTTGAATGGTTTCTGTTACAGTCCCATGACACATCACTTAAGGTAGATTTTAGCATTGAGCTACAGGTCCCTTCAGATTTTGGTCAAGGGAAAGACTTGGACTAACTGTAGTCGCTGTCAGTGTCATTGAACAACCCAGCTCACGTATACAGAGTCTGGTTAAAAATTCTCTGTCTATACTATATATCTGTATAGTAACCTGTTTAGTATGTAACATGTGTGTCTGTAGGGAAAAGCTCTTTTTGTATGCTGGTTTTAATTTCGCTATTCAAGATGGGTAGAGATGTCTCATTCTGCCTCAGTAAATGTTACATATCCGTGCCTCTGATCTGAGCCTGAGCAGAACAGATAAAGGATTTACTGCTTTTGAGTAACTGCATTTACTGGAGGAAAGAGCAGTGGAACTGTTTGGAACTCTTGAATTTCAAAGGTTCTGAACTGATGAACTCCATGTAGATGCACAAGATTTTAAGGCAACTCAGCTGACATTATGTGGTTTTGTTGGTTTTAGGTTTTACTGAACTGTTAATTTATTTCTCATGTACTTTTGCATTTCTTTTCTAGGCCTACCTGACAGTATGTAAAGATGTCATAATGGTTGGCCTTGGCAGTCTCACCTTTCAAGCACAGCTTCTAGATATGGCTCTTCCAGTTATACAAACAAGTATGGTATTTTGTACTAACATCAACATCTCTCTATGTACTTAACTGACTCATATTGGCAGAAGTGTGGCTTTGGACATTCTGGAGTCTGTTTCTCAGAAAATGGTGGTCACAGCTCATGCTAGCTACCAACAAGAATATGCTGCTGTTGATTACTGATGTTTCTTCCTTGCTCTTAGATTCCAGTTATTACTATATAAGTTGGGGAGGGGGGGTAGTGTGTATGTGTGTGTATATATATTTTTAAAGTGTTATATATAAAAAATAATACATGTATTTCATATACATATCATTATGCCTTAGGAAACAACGTGTCACTATGTAAATTTGGTTCATATTTGAAAAGTTAAGTCTACAGTACAGACACAATTAGAGCTCAATTCCTGAAATCTACAACTGTAATCCCTATACTTCAAGAATTGGAAGGAACACTGGATTTATGCTTAAAATAGTGATTGAACTGTATGAAAATTTCAGCAAAAAATGCTCAGAAACTAAATATACTGTCTACACTTGTATACTGTAGCTATGTGTGGTATGTAACTGAATTTCAGTCTAAGATTGTACCTCATGAATATTTTATTATAATTTTTATCTCATGATATTTATCTCTTTCTCTAGAGAGAGGTGGCTTTTGTGCTCCAGTGTTACTGTATACTCTAAAGGAAATTATTGAAGCTTCTTTAACTCAGAATAGTGAGACAGATGAAGTGGCAAATCTGTTCCACGCTGTACACACCGTCTTCCAGAAAGTTTTAGAATGCGTGGCATGTAGACTCAAGAAGCAGCAGGAAGAAGGGATTCAGGTATCTCATTACACTTGAAATTGCTATCTAATATGTAGATAAATCCATATTTTTATACAAATTGCTTAGTTTGAGGCTATTTGAGTCAACTTTTGATTAAATTTTCAGCTAAACTTACAAATTTCCTCATTTCCAATGGGTTTTTTAATCTACTGTCAGTCTCATCATGATGAGAAAAAACAGTAAATTGGAGATGATCCTGAACTAGCCTAGTACTCAGTCTTATCTGTAATTAAACGAACTTTCTCAATTGAGAGCAAAGAATTTGATTATATATGTTATAATCTTGGGAGAGAGGACAAATTGTCATTATTTTAATTCTTTCAGCCTGAATTAATACCAGCTTCAAAATACGTGTGATGTCCTAAAATTCTTCAAAACCTCCTATCTTCACAGAAAAGTTAGGTTCTGGTATTTTGTAGCTAAAATGCCTCAATAGCTCAAAGTGTGACCTGTACTTCTTCACAGAGAAGCTTTCTGAGATATTTCAATTCTACTCAACAATCTGAAAAATCTGATCTGTTTTTCTTTGGTTTTAGTTGATTCACTCTATTCAAATGCCTCTTCAAGAATTTGTACACACAGTCCAGTGCTGGCATTCATCTTGCCCAGCAGTTCACCAAGGTGTATTCTCTACTCTCCTGGCTGCAATAGTAGTAGAGATAAATGATGTGCTACAGAAGGTAAAGTTAACTCTGACTTGGTTTTTACTTGGCCCTCCCCCCCACCTACTGCCCTTTAAACATTGTGTTGGAACAATAGAGCTGTGTTCAGACAGTGTGATCCTTGTGCTGCAGATTAGGATTTTGTGTGTGCTGGCATGGAACAAAATAGAAATTTATTGGCTAGATTATGGTACATCTCTCAGATTTATGAATACAGCTGTGTAAGAACACAGTTGTCCTGATACCAGGTTCACTCTCTGCCTCTGACAGAAGAATTTAGAAACTAGTCAGTGTTGGCAATTAACAACATGGCTTTCTAGATGTTCTCTCTATGTGAATGTTTTGCTGGCTCTGGCTGGGAAGGGGTTAGCTTTCTTCACAGTTGTCTCTATGGTGCTGTGGTTTAAATTTGTGGCTAAAACACAGCTGAGGGCACACCAGTTGTGGCTGTTGCCAAACAGCGCTTGCAGAGCGTGAGGGCTTTCTCCCTTTCGCCCCCTGCCCTAATAAAAAGGAAGCAGGCTGAGGGTGGGCAAGAGGTGGGAGGGAGCACAGCTGAGGCTGTTGACTCAAACTGACCAATGACATACTTCATACCAGGCAATGTTGTGCTCAGCAGTAAAAGCCCAGGACAAGGAGGAGGAAATGAAGTCAAAGAAGTGAATGGCTGATCTCTGAAAGATTCCAGTTCCCTGTTCTTGGAACTGTCTCTGTAAGGTTCTGTAACCCTGTTCTAAAGCAGGCCGATGCCTTGCTTGGCACCGATCACGTGTGCATTCTCTGCTTCAATACAGAACCATTTCTCATCACACATCTCTGGTTTAATTCCTCTGGTTTTTGTCTAGAGGATTTCCTAATAGCTGCTCTAAGATTCTTTGGAAAGTAAAGAAGGAAGCTCCAAAACCAAAAAGAAAATACAGACAGAGGTTATTGTACAGGCTAAAAGTCCAAGGAACGGTTACTGTCCTGGAAGGAGAAGAACATGCATGTTCCTAATGCATGTAGTGTTAGGAGCAAATATGGCTAGTAAGACTCTGGAAGCTTTGAAAACGGACAAGGAAGAGCAGATGCTCTTTAGCAGAGGCTGTGTTCTTCCTGTGCTTGCTACACATCACAAAACAGAGCAATAAACAATTGCTGGAAGGCAGAGTACAACAGAGCTGCTCCTAAGATTCTGTGTTGCAGAAGGAACTGAAACAAAACCAGAGATTTACCTACAGATATTAACGTCTCAGCTGAGGGGCTGTGGGATGAAAGCATGTTCTTTACAGATGCTGTGGAGTAAAAGTTTATGGTCTTGAGTGATGTTGCAGAATTGTACTCATAGATTATGAATGTTCATTGCAGTAAGTCACCTCAGCTGGGGTTTTCCCTGCCCCCAGGTTATTGTGCTGGTAAATCAAATAATATTTGCTGTGCTGTTTGCAACTTGCTACCAAGAGATGATGCAGGCAATCAGGAAACCACTGTCATCTGAGTTATGTATGCAGACTTACAGTTGGAGTCACAAAGGATACTCATTGGTGTTTACTAGGCTGTGCCTTTAGAGTGACCAACAACATTAGTTAAATGAAACTTCTGTTCAGAACAACTGTGGAGAATGTCTGCCTTGATACAGATACTGTATATTTGTCTTAGTTTTAACCTTTCTAATTTAAATTTGTTTCGTTATTTGGACACAACACAATTGGATTAAGGTTATTCAAAGAACACTTCTGAATGTTTCTTCTTATATTTTTTAGGTCTTGGTTAGTACAGTTACTGAAATACAGATGTACTTTGACCCTTTCTGCATACATACATTTCATCATCTGCAGCAGTTGTTGACTTCTTTCTTTTTTAGGCTTCCAGTGAAAAAGATGTGACTATACCAAAGACTATTTCAGACCTTCCTCCTCTGTCAAGCAGTTTGATGGCCATAATTATGAAGTCAGTGAACCTTGTCAGGTAAATGTTCCTACTTTAATTTGCTGGTAATGTAAACAGTTTATATATTGTCAATAAAGTTTTAATATCTAAATTCAAATAAATTTTGAGGAGCTAGATGATTACTAAATTCACCTGCGCATAATCTCTTTTTCTTGGCATATCGCTTGTATCCCTGTCTCTTGCTGCCATAAGGGTTTTGGTTTCTTTTCCTTTTCAATCCTTCTCTAGTTCTAGTTAAAGGTGCAAAACAAGGATTCCAGAGAGTACAGCAATAGGCTTCCTAATCCAGATCTTCTTGTTCTGTGAGTTATCAACTGTCCATCAAGGCGCTCTCTTTTAGTGAAACAGGATTGTTTCACACATCTCTTTTGAAGAGAGATGCAGGAATTCAAGGAATTCCTCTTAAAGGTTTTCTTGTAGTAGCCAAGGAGAACCTTGTCCATTCTTGATGGAGAAAACTGTTTGTTTGGGCCAGATCATTTCTATGAGAACTTTGATAAACATGTATCTATCTATTAGTCCTTAACTTTCTGGTGCAAAGAAGATATAAGTCAGGATATAATTTACATCCAGTTCTACTGGAGCCTTAGCACTGTGACTACTTTTTAAGGCTTTTTTCTTTTATTTATCTGTATTGATAGGTCATAATCCAGTAGCAAGTCATTTAGTATTTCAGAATTTACCATCTTCCATGTCAATCCAAAAGCCTTTGACAGTACAGAATCTGATGAAGCTTCTGTTTTGTGCACATACAGTCATCTTGCACCGGGTTCTGCAATGTTGATTATGTTTTCAGTTATTAGTCAATCTTTAGCACTGAATTTCAGCCCCCATCAGTAATACTGAGTGACTTGGCAATATCTGACCAATGTGAGAGTATCATTTCCTTTAGGAGGGGACTATCTGTATAGGAGCAGACTAATTTTCTCTTTTACTTATATGTATTTATAAATAGCTTAGTGTTCTATTCCCCAGTAACATTACCTGCAGGCTTAAGTGACCCCTGTTGAGAGGGACATGGGGAAATGCAGTTGCATTAAGCCTGCAGTGAGACTTATCAGAGGTTAGTAAAATTACAGTGTTCTTCATAGAAACACAGACTGGTCTGGGTTGGAAAGGACCTCAAAATCCATCTAGTCCCACCCTCTGCCATGGGCAGGGACACCCTCCACTAGCCCCAGGTTGCCCAAAGCCCCATCCAGCCTGGCCTTGAGCACTGCCAGGGAGGGGGTAGCCACAGCTTCTCTGGGCAGCCTGTGCCAGGGCCTCACCAGCCTCACAGGAAAGAATTTTTTCCTCATACCTCATCTAAATCTCCCCTCATTCAGCTTAAACTGTTTCCTCCTTGTCCTATCACTCCATGCCCATATAACCAGTCCCTCTCCATCTTTCCTGTAGCTCCTTTAGGTACTGGCAGGCTGGTATGAGGTCTCCCTGGAGCCTTCTCTTCTCCAGGCTGAACAAGCCCAACTCTCAGCCTGTCTTAATATGAGAGGTTCTCCAGCATGCTGATAATTTTTGTTGCACTGCTCTGGATTCATGGAACTAAAGGGTGTGCCTACTAAAGCTTAAACAGTGGTAACAGTGAAAACTCTGGCTGGAACACTGTCAGTTAGCAATTTAAGAGTACTATGCAATGGAATCAATACTTGGTGAGATTAGTCCACAAGGATATAACACTACTAATACAAAGCATGAGTGACTTCATAATGCTTGTTTCAGAACCTGAAGAGCTGCTTTGATCTTTCTCAGCTCTTTGAAGCAACAGTTGGGCTTCTACAAAGCTTACTTACTGAATCACTAGTGGAAGTTGGTTCTCTTCTTAACTGCGTGTTTCATTTTTGATATCTTACTACAATAAAAGCCTGAAGAACAGTTAAAGTCAGAACTGGGTATTTATGAGGTTCAATTTTGGTAACAGAAAATAGTATTACCTAAGGTATTTTGAAATATTCTGAGGAAAGTTTAATGTACTATCTACTGCTCTATTTCCCCTTCAGTTCTTCAGGGATAGTCCATCCATACTTTCAATATGTGTTTTGGAAGCATTTTGGGGCTATATTCAGTTATAAGCATTCCTCACTGTTGTTACAAACCTGTCTATTTTAATTTTTGAGATACGAGTTTTAGACCAAAGTGTTAATTAAACTCCAGTTTCTAATTGGACTACAAGTAGTAATAGTTTTAAGGGCATGAACAGTTACTAATATATAATGTGGTTTTTTTAAAATATCAGGAGGAATTGAAGTTAGAAATTTCCATACAAATTATGAGTTAAATTCCAGTAGAACCAGTAGCTTTTTCATTCAGTAAGTTTCCAAAATAGCCCATGAGCTCTTAATTTCTTTTAACAGCTACTTATTCTGTGTACAAACTTTTTTTCTTCCCAAGCAATTAACCATTCTGCTCAGTCAGCTGTTCTGAGCTCCAGAAGCAGCGTGCTGCCTTCAGTTACCCAGTAACCATCGCTTTGTCCTGCCTGGTGTCTCTGAAGCTCTGGTGGCAGGGTAGCATGACCACAAGCTTGTTCTGTTCAGTTCTATTTTGAAAGAAATATAACTTATAAGACATTTTTGCTTTATTTTTTTCCTTAGGTCATTTTTAGATGAATTAATGGAACGTATTCTCTCTAAAGAAATTGAAGGGACTTTTAGTCTAACATCTACTGTTTGCATTGTGATTATAATTAAAGGTCAGTCAAACCATTTTTTTTCCTTTTTCTTCCCTTTTTTTTAAATATGTGCTACATTTTGAAAGCTGAGTTCTCATACAATTCAATAGCTACTTCTCATCCTGTTGTTAGTTTTCTACAGGATTTAAGGTTGTATCCCTTGTAAAATAGGTTGCTAAGCTTTGGACTCACAGTTTTTGTGTAGTGAGCTTAAAAATACAATTGTCAGCTAACTCATTAGGGTCACCTCTATTCTGGTTTGCTGAAATAGTAATTAATCCAGGACATTGACAATGTAATTTATTTTTTTAAATTAAATTTAATAGCTAATCTTTCATTTAAAAACCTTTTATGTTAAGAATATTCTATGGAAATATGTGGAGGTGTTGATAGATCATTATTTTTGTCCAACTTTTCAACACTACCTTATTTCAAATAGGTAAGCACAAAACTTCCCTTCTAAAGGATATTTCTCCTGCCATTCAAAGGAAACTGATAATGTGCAAGGATGCTGCCACAGAAGAATCTAGCAGCACTGAAAGGTAAATGTGCTGTGAGGAATGAACACTAACCTCTCCCTCACCCTCTCTGCAGTAATTGGCTGTGGTTTGTACTTGGGTAGAGTGATCTGAATGATGGCAGGGTTTAAAATAATGGGTTACAAATTGCGAGGTCCTGAGCCCAGCACAGTGTTCAATGTCCTGCCCATAGAGTTGTGTGATTGCAATGCATATTTAGTTTGGTGTTTTGTGTTAAATCAGAATGTGTTACAGTTTGATCCTCTGCATTTGTGGGATTCGGTTCTGAGATTCAGTTCTGACAGCAGCAAGTGTAGAACAAAGCACGTGGGCTACTAACTACTCTGAGATCTTCCTCCCACATATTGGAATCAGGCATAGGAATCCACACCTGTGCTGAGGGTACAAATTTAACTGAATGCACCAATGAGGTTAAGACCTTTCCATAGGTGATTTCATTTTGCTCTCTTTTGGGATTTCTGTGTCCTATCTGGTTGGTTTTAGGCCCTTTGAGAGAGGTTTATTGAAAGCGATTGGCTACACTGTATATGCATTAAGATAGACAATCATAATGAATGCTTTAGCTTTACGTGTTTCAAACCCGCTGAGGTCTAAAAGTGTGTTAATATTTGATCTCTGCCTAGGTATTGAAGTACCCATGCAATTACAAAACATGCAAAAGAGAAATTAAAAAAAATATGAAGAAAATGGACTATGTTTATGGACATTCATTCAAAAATACTGAGAGAGTTAGAAATGCAGCACAGTGGTCTGAACACACAGAGACCCTGGCAGTTGTTAATTGCATTGAATCAAGAAGCTCAATAGCTACACTGAGTGTTCTGGCAGTGGTAGAACTTTGAGGTCTGTACAGTAAATACCTATTGGGAATTGGTTCAGAAGTGCAGAAGGTACTGATACTCCAGTGAAGAAGGAGCTGATACTCCAGACAATAGAGTAGCCATGGTGTTGCTAACAAAATGTGTTCATTAATTTAAATCTGCTATTATGTCATAGTCAAAAAGGTATTATGTAACTCCTTAGAGATATATAATCTTAAGTACTAGACCAGAAAGTTTTATCATATATGTGAGCCACTTCAGTTATGAAATTTATTTTTTTTTTTTTACAAAGCACACCTTTCTATTCCATTTCCTGTCAGACATAAGGAAGTAAAACCCAGAAATGTTGCTGTCAAGGCTTTGTTTCCACAGAGGGTATTTGTGCTCATGTAACATAAACTTGTAAAACTCAGAGTGACTTGCCTTCCTGGGTGGATTGTTCTAATTAGTTGCTCAGCTGCGAACAAATTTATTTTGGTTGGGACCTAGCTTAGAAACTAAATCAAACAAAACCAAACCAAATCCAATTCCCATTTTTTTTCCCCATGAAATCATGTAACATTGGGTTGCCAAGTGTTCTACTAGGATATAAGTGTAAAGTCTTGCACCTGGGGAGGAATAACCACTTGAATCAGTACAGGCTGGGGGATGACCTGCTGGAGAAGAGCTCTGTGGAGAAGGCCCCGGTGGTCCTGGTACATGACAGATTGGCCATGAGCCAGCAGTGTGCACTGGTGGCTAAGAGAGCCAGTGGCATCCTGGGGTGCATTAGGAGGAGTGTGGCCAGCAGGTCTAAGGAGGTGATCCTCCCCCTCTACTCTGCCCTGGTCATGCCCCACCTGGAGTACTGTGTCCAGTTCTGGGCTCCCTGCTATAAAAGATACAGGGACCTCCTTGAGAGAGTCCAGAGAAGGGCTACAAAGATGATTAAGGGCCTGGAACATCTCCCCTATGAGGAAAGGCTGAGTGAGCTGGGACTGTTCAGCCTGGAGAAAAGAAGACTAAGGGGGGACCTAATTAATGTTTATAAATATCTTAAGTATGGGATGCAGGGGGAATTGGCCAGCCCCTTTTCAGTGGTCTGTGGGGACAGGACTAGGGGCAACGGATGCAAGTTGGAGCATAGGAAGTTCCGCACCAACATGCGGAAGAACTTTTTCACAGTGAAGGTGACGGAGCAGTGGAACAGGCTGCCCAGGGAGGTGGTGGAGTCTCCTTCTCTGGAGATATTCAAGACTTGCCTGAACGCCTATCTGTGTAATATGAGATAGGGAGCTGCTTTGGCAGGGAGGTTGGACCCGATGATCTCTCGAGGTCCCTTCCAACCCCTATGAGTCTGTGATATTTTTGAAAATAATAATGATGATCTGGAAAAGGTGAGCAGCAGAGAATCATGATTCAGTTTGCACTACTTTTAATCAAGACAGAAAAGGCTGAGAAATTAAAGCAAATCTTAACATGATTAAATAAATAGGCACATTAAAATGAGTAATTGCTGCCACTTGAGTGCACTACTGACTAAAAATTTCAGTAAGAATGCAGATAATTGCTTTATGAATCTATATGATCATCTGTGCCCAGTGAACAGGGACAAATCAACCTAGAAGCTGGGGCAGATGAAAAGTATAACATGCTGCACAATGTTTTAATTCCATGATGTATGAATGGGTCCCTTTGTGTAATATGAAACCAGGAGATAATGGAAGATAAAATTAAAATATTAAGAATATGAATGTGCTAATGGGAAGTATGTGTAACAAGAGTTAGAACTGCATTATGATGACAACACTGAGAAGCTATCACACAGCTCTGCAGAATTCAGGAGGTTTGAACAGGTATGTTGGGGATTTCTTCTCTCCAGCAAGGTACTAGAATTCCTGCTGAACAAAGGTTAGGAGGGAGATCTCCAGTGATTGTTTTACCTGATGACTAATTGAAAGTGGGTTTGCACTCTCAAATAGACATAATGTTGGACCAGGCTGGGGTCTCTAATGTCTTCTGGCATGTATGACAGTGCTCTGGTGCTTATGTGCTCATGTGTAACTAGGATGTGATGATACAGAGTCTGAAATGTGCCTTGTGGTTTGAAGACTACTTTGTCATCCTACTTTACTTACCAAACACCAGGATTTTAGTTATGGCATGCTACAAGCTAGCTCTCTGATCGTTATTTGAACACAGTCTTGTAACACATGGTGCTGTGCTGATACATGGTAGAATAGATTACTGTTTTTTTTAACTCATACTTAATAGTTTTATTACTTTTTGCTTCTGAATGCATTATCTTATAATAACTCCTTAAGGGATTATTTTCCTTAATATCCAGGTATACCAGGAAATAGTGACATTCTTTAATTTCCCATGAGACGTGGCATTCTGTGCCAGCATCTTCAATTTGCCTTAGAAGTAATATGTTACATATTAGCAAAGAAAGAAAAAAGTACAAATGCTGCCTGGTGTAGTAATTAAAGTGCTGCCCTTAAACAAGGAATTGTTGTGCTAATTCAGAAGCAAACCTTTCCGTTGTAATTTAGTCTTCCCTCTTCAGCTGAGTTTGCAGTTTCAGGTGGCCCTGAGGGTCTATTATTTTAAAAATGCTGTTCAGTGCACTTAAAAATTCTGGACAACATGTTGTATATTGAGAGAATTTCCTCAAGAGTAATGGCAGACACGTTCATGTAGTTTATAAAATGCAAATATTTATGCCTAGCAAAAAAAAAAAAATAAAGCTGTCAGTGCAGTGGTTTGGAGGCTAGAGAAACGTGTTCCACACTCTATGAACCCAAATGTGCTGTACAAGAATACCTTTTACTTAATATTTTCTATTTGCTTTAATTAGCATTGTGATATATGGGTGTTAGGATTTAAATTAAGATGGTGGTTTTCTGTAGCTCTATTGATTATCTGGCTTCCTAAACGCCTTATTGCTTCTGTAAATAATGAATCTTGAATTGGTTTGTAACATAACCTTGCATATGATCTGCCACCTGTCCAAAGTTCACTACAAAGGGACCTGGTAGAACTGACTTAAACTGCTATTTATACAAATGAGCATTGTGTCTAAACCCACAGTACTTCCCTAACCAGAGAGATGTGGATGCACATGATAGTAGGAGCTTATTTAGGCAGCAGAGTTCCATGCTGGCTCGAAGGATACAGCTTTATGAAGAGGAGCACGTGACACAGCCATGGTGGGGTGAATTCAGGGACATCCCACATACTGCTGTGGAAATGCAGAGTTGCCTCCTGTAATTTCAGGTCGTGGTGTCTCATCATGAGTGTCCTAACCTAAGATTAATGACTGACTAACCTTGCTTATTTTGGACATCAGTCTTAGACTATAATAATAAAAATATCGAGGAAAATAAAGTACTCCAGAAACCCAGGCGACAACCTTTTACCAGAGTAACATGAAGATAAAGTTGGGAGTGGTTAACAGGGAAATAATGTTTTGACAGAAGATCAAAGTGCCCATTTTTATCTTTTGAGGATACTTTAGAGGAGTTTTAGACACTGTGAGAGATCGCAACTACAAAGACCAGGTGAGTGACTGTGTCAGGAAAGGCAAGAAAATAAAAAGGGCCTGCCAAATGGCAAGCCCAGAGCTGACCTTTGAGAGTGCTTAGGGAGCACCGTGAGACAAGAGAGTCAGAAAGGGACCAAGATGGGCGTGTATGCAGCTGGAGGAGGCAGCTAGGATGAGACAGAAAGCTAAGGTTTGGAGAAAAATTGCCAGAGGTGAGGGGGAGACTTACGAAGATGGAAGAATGAGGAGGAAAGTAAAAGAATGAAAAATGGCCTTGGTATGAATTAGCAGTACAGGATTTGATTATTTATGTTTGAAAAAAGAGTAAAAATGCTGTGAAGAAAAGGAGTGGGTTCTTTAAATAGATAGTGAAATATTAAAAAATGTGCCTGAATTGACATAGTAATTTAAACTGGCTTGCTGGGGATAACACTACAGCTAGAGATGATCAGCAGAAAAATGGGAAAAAAACCCAGCTATTTCAAAAGTAATTTGTAAAGGCATATTTAATACTTAAAGTAATATGGAATACTTGTCAAAGAAATCAGGCAGTAGCTGTGCTCTGAGAATCAAATAATCGAGGATTGATTTAGCATTTAGCATATCTAATCCTGTTGTGCATTCTTTTCTGCCATTGCAGGATCCTGTGTGAATCATCTCTGAAAATTTTGGATGAATTTTTGAATCCTTGACCACATGGAAATTTGATCATGAAAATTAAGAGGAGGAAGATGAATTGTTTCTTTAAAAAATATTGTCTTCTAAACTCATTAAGAGTTAGTTTCTTTTCTGTTACTCTGTACATTTAATGCAGACAAAATGTATAAAAGTGTGTATAGAAATCATAAGAGTAAAGATTTTTCAAACTGTTGTAAAGAGGTTATTCTCTATAAAAATGTCTTATCTGGGGGAGGGTTGTGTGTAAAATCAGTATCTTTGTCTTTATACAACAATTAAGACTTGTACCTTGGATGCTTTGAGGTTGCGGGAGCACGTAACCTCCATTCCTGGGAAGACTGTAGAGCAAATTCCTAGAGGCCATAGAAATGAATTTCCTTTCGAGACACGTGAAGGACAAAATGGTGATTGAGAACAGCCATCATGAATTCACCAGGGGAAAACTCCACCTAACCAACCTTGTTTCCCTCACTTGTGTGAGAGAAGAGAGAGCAGAGAATGTTGTCTTTCCTGTCTTTAGCAAAGGCTTTTATGCAAGCTTCCATAGTGTCCTTATGGCCACATTGGAGAGAGAATGGGATGGATGGGAAACTGGCCAGACCACAGACTTGAAGAGTAATGATACATGAGGGGCTGGGTGGTCCTGTTCAATGGGATCCTGACAAGCTGGACTTAAGGATCAACAGCTCTCATGGTGTTCAACAGAGACATGTCTCCTCTACCTACGATGGAGTAATCCTGTACACAGGTGTAGGTGAGGGCAGAAGCGCCATCCTACTGCTGTCTTCACCTACCTGGATGAGGATGAAGACTTACCTCAGGTGTACACATGAAGAGAGTATGAGGCAACAGAAACAACTTGGCAGCAAGAGAAATTCTCATTGGACACAGAGAAAAAAATATTTTCCTTATGGGAGAGAATTGAAACTGGAAACGAAAGGGGAACTGGCTGCTCACATAGGCTGTGGAACATCCATCGCTGGAGGAGTGCACAACATCACTAACCAGGCGTCTCTTAGCGCTGCCTGAGCCGGGTACTGGCACAGATTTCCTGAGCAGCCTCCCAACTTGAGTGCTCGTGTGATTCAGTGACAAGTGCATGGAGGGGGAATGCCCAAGCAGTATAGAACACATATACTCGATTAACACATAAGTTAAATTTGTTTATATTTAGCTATTTTTATAAATTACTACTAATGATGCAGATAACAGAGACATGTAAAGCCTCTTATTTAATGTTAATAAACCAGATGCTGTCCTGTGACCAGTAATATAATGCTGATTGCAGAATGTTATTTTGCCTTAACTGAGGTATCTGTAAATTAGATGTCTCAGCTCAGGGCAGGGTTTAACCCAGTGGTAATTAAGCATTGCACACACACACTGGGATGGGGGAAGAATTTTAAGGGTACAAGTGGAAATGTTGTGGGTTAATATAACAGTTTAACAAGTAAAAGGAATACTAATTTTTAAAATTGTAAGAAAAAGTGAAAAAAAAAAGAAAATAAACCCCAAGAAAGGCAGGTGATGCAAATGAAAACAGTCACCCACCACCACCCCACCCAGCTGCTGCCCAAGCAGCGTCCTCCCCACCAACCTCACCCCCAGCTTTATATACTGAGCATGACATCATACAGTATGGGATATCCCTTCGGTCACTGGGGTCAGCTGTCCCGGCTGTGCCCCCTCCCACCTCCTTGTGCACCCCAGTGCAGTCACTGGAGGAGTTGGGTGAGGAGCAGAACAGGCCTTGGCTCTGTGTGAGCACTGCTGAGCAGTGATGAAAACGTCCCTGTGTTGTTAGCACTGTTTTCAGCACAAACCTAAAACAGCCCCATACAGCTACTGCAAGAAAATGGACTCTGTCCTGGCCAGCCCAGCACAGCGCCTAAGGCCGCATTTGGCTGGTTTAGGAGATCTAACAGGAATCCCAGGCAATGTTTCAGCTGCAAAGTAGCACATGGTGACCAGCTCAGAGCTCAATACCTAATGCTCAGTGATTTGCAGTTAAGCAACCTGTGTGTCTAGGTTTAGTGAGGTCTTCAATGTTACCAAGTGGCACTGAAACATAACTTTAACATTTTATAGAATGAATCACAGAAACATAGAATGGCATGGGTTGGAAGGGACCCCAAGGATCACAGAGTTCCAACCCCCCTGCCACAGGCAGGGCCACCAACCTCCAGGCCTGGATCTACACAAGGTTGCCCAGGGCCCGATCCAACCTGGCCATGAACACCTCCAGGCATGGGGCATCCACCACCTCTCTAGGCAGCCTGTTCCATTTAGCCAAATTGCAAGAGACTCCTCACTCTTGAGTAAGATCTGTGCGCAGTGCTCTTCCCATCCATCCAAAGTGGCACCTATAGTGCTGGCTTGCTTTCTGGGGTAATAAACTGCAGGATTTTTTTCCTGGTATCTGCACTGTTAAGTGGAATGAAGCACCTGTATCCTGCTTCACATCGAATGCATACTTGACCTTAGTGCCTAAGACATCCCTACTGGATAACAGCTTGTTTAGCTGGAATGTAGATTTTTAAAAACAATCAAATTCTTAATAAACAAATGCTGGGCTTTGCAGTATGTGTACAGATTCATGAATTCTACAAGATTTACCTTAACCATAGTGGTAACCTGAGCCAAAAAGACTAATGCTGCCCCAGCAGGCAGCTGTAGATCTGCTGACTGTTTATCTATCAACATCTCTATAAAACCGGTTCTTTGGCCTCCAGTCTTCTACACCTGCTAACAGGCAGGTGTTCCAGTAATGACCTTTTAAATCTTCTGATTATACAAATTGCTTAATGAATATGTAAATCATACTTTCCTATTTTTTCTGCTTCAGTCTTTCAGTATTTGCTGGTATTGCCACATTAGAAGATAATCCTGATGTACTGCCTGGTTTCTCCTCAGTGTATAACACTGCTTCTTCAGTTTTCCCTTTTCAGGGAATACCTGTGTGGATCCAACATCCCCGAGCCCAGAGGGAGTAAAGGTAACACCAACATCAGGAATACACAGATTTCTCCTGAAGAACTCAGAGGTGAGGTTGCTGGGAAAGGTAAGGGAAATTTAAAGGTAAGCTTTGGTGGCAGGTGCTTGAGGAGTTCTCAGGTGTTTTGTGTTAGTCCTGCAGCTGGGGTATAGATGCCAGTGCAGCTCTATTCTAACTGATCTGACATAGAAAGGCATTAGTGTTCTGCAACACGAGCAATGATTTCATAGGTCTCCTTGAGCCAAAGTCTATTCGGGCATTCTCCTCTAGGCCTTGTGGCAGGTCTCGCACACAAAAACACCATAAGAGTTCTAGGTTTTAGTTGCTGCTCTCCTTGCAAACTAAGTCTTGACAAACCATCCAGTCCTTTTATTTTCTTCCTGTTTTGAACGTACAAACAAACAGTATGTTCCTCAAGCTGAGTTACCTTTTGGAAACCTGTAAGACATACTTGTTTCTTCTTAATCGCTGACAGTGCTGCTGAGCGCTCTCGGGGAAGAGGGGTTGGTCTGTGGGCTTTGTCATGGAGTGACTGTGATATTTAGCCAGCCACACTATCCTAACCACATGTCTGGAAACTTCCCGGAATTCTGAGACAGACCGAGTGAGATCTGTTCAGCTTTTTCAGGAAGTTGAACTTGACTTTGATTAATAAAATTACTGACATATGAAGAAGAGAACTCCATTCTAAGATAGCCTTTTGAGCAATTTGCACTGTCAGTTGCTGTTTGGGTACAGCTGCCTGAAGAATAAATGTCCTGGCCAGAGGTGTACCTGTAAGTGGCTGCCTATAGCTCTGCCCTTCAGGCACATCTCTTCAGTATGAGTGTTGCTACAGAAAGCACTAGCTTTAAATTGTTTGCAGCAGTCTTCTATGTTTTCATTTTATTTGCAGGGACTCGGTCTGGTGTTTGATGACAATGTTAATTTGCTCTGTTGTCTGGCTGGGAAACGAAGCCCAGCAGTTTTCCATCTATCACAGCTTCAATTTGTGAGCTACGGAAATACCAGGAGATGCTCCCAAGCTTCTTCCTTATCTAATAAGTGTTTGGAAGAATGGATCCCAGCACACAACTCTAAGGCTTGCCAAGGACAAGAAAAAAGCAGCCTTGTGCCTGCTCTCCAGGATTGCTGCATTTAAACTCACGCGTGATGCTGCTGGCAAGTCCTTTGAGGTCTTCAGACTTAGAGAGGGAAAGCAGAGGCTAGTTTTGATAAAATCTTTCCCCTCACTTGATAAATTCCAAGTGAAGAATACTCACGCCACTGACTGCAATACAAAATCACAAGGTGCGCCAGCTACCTTGTAGTATTGTTTCCTCATCTGCTCTAGTGCCTTGCAAAGCAAGACCGTGGTGCAGCGTCCTGCCATGTCTGTGCCACATGTCAATAGGACTCCTGTTCTACAGGAGTACCTGTAGTGGCAGCTGCCCATTCCTGAGAGAAGGGCCTGACTAAGGATTTAGGCCTTGACAATTGCTGGAACAGTTGCAGAGCTGCCCTGGGCAGTCAGCAGTTCTCCAGTTCTGTTAAGCTACTGCCAATAGGCACAAGTCTTGCCTAATGTACTTCAGATCAGACATCTTAGTCCTGGGCTCCATCACCGTATTGTTGCTTGCCCAAGCATGATCCCAGGCACAGTCCTAGCCTCTAAACAGCCACCACAGCTTTAATTTATTCAGCATTCACTGGGATTTTTTCACTGGGGTAGGTTGTTGACGACAGATGTGTTGCTAGTCTTCTCTAGCAGCAGTGGGACATTTCTCTCTGGCCAGCTCCACATCATGGTTCTCCAGAAATGATCTGCATTAGTGCTGAGGAAACTTTAGCAGTGGAAAATGACCTTCTGCTCTGTTAGCATTTTTTTGGAAACAATATCACAGGAGGAGTTCTGTTACTCTTATTTTCTTATTACTCATAACTAGGAAGTTGAAGGTGTTGCCAGCCTTTTTTCCTGTGTCATTTTTTTGTTTAACCAACCAGAGGACCACCTTCTCAGCAAAATAATTTGGTTCTCAAACCCACAACTTGGCACTTACTTCTTTCATGGTTCTTTTATTGCTTAAGTTGTCATGTTACCAATGTTTTGGGTTTGCATGGCCAGGTTTTGGTAGCGGTGGCTTTTGTGAGAAGCTGCTAGAAGCTTCCCCCATATCTGACAGAGACAGTGCCATCCAGCTCCAAGACTGACCTGCCACTGGCCAAGGCCAGGCCCATCAGCCACAGCAGTAGTGCCTCTGGGGTAGCATAGTTAAGATGGAAAAAACTCTCTAGCAGCAGCTTTTGCAGCCAGAGAGAAGACGTGAAGTGGGAGAAACTGCAGACACCAAGGTCAGTGCAGGACAGTGCTCCAGGCACCGGAGCAGAGATTCCCCCCCTGCAGCCCATGGAGGACCCCACACCAGGGCAGGTGGATCGCTAAAGGAAGCTGTGACCCCATGGGAAGACCGTGCTGGAGCAGGCTCCTGGCAGGACCTGCAGCTCACAGAGAGAGGAGCCCATGCCAGAGCAGGTTTGCTGGGTGGACTTCCCACCATGGGAAGGACTCATGTTGGAGAAGTTCATGAAGGATTGTCTGCTGTGGGAGGACCCCACACTGGAGCAGTGGTGGAGTGTGAGGAGTCCTCCCCTGAGGAGGAAGGAGCAGCAGAGACAATGTGTGTGATGGACTGACCCCATTCCCTGTCCCCCTGCGCTGCTGGGGAAGGAGGGAGAGAAATCAGGGGGGAATTTGAGCCTGGGAAGAAAGCAGGGGGGGAGGGAGTGTTTTACGGTTTGGTTCTGTTTCTCATAGTCCTACTCTGTTTTGCTTGGTAATAAATTAGATTAATTTTTTTCTAAGTTGAGTCTGTTTTGCCCCTGACAGTAATTGCTGAACACTGTCTCCCTGTCCTCATGCCAGCCAGGAACCTTTCATCACATCTCTTCCCTGCCCAGCTGAGGAGGGCAGTGACAGAGCAGATATGGCTGGTATCCAGCCAGGGCCAGCCCACCACAATGAAATTCCTCCTATGTAAAGTTTGAGCCCTTTGTTCAGTATCACTGTCAGCTTTGTCCCAGTTTCAAATATATGTTCAAATTTCATTAGTTTATGCTTACTTTTTGTACTGTCATTAATGAAAATATTAAATAAGGTGCCGTTCCAAAACATCATTAGTAATTCCTTTTCAGCCTAATCTATTTCCCTCTTCCGTTCAATTAGTTCCTTACCCATCTTACTATTCCTATAATAATCCTTGTCTTGAGTTAATAATGTTTTTACATGCTGCAAAGCCTTACATTTTAAGTAGGTACATTTGGGCAGCTCTTGCAGGAACAGTGCAGGAACGCTGTACAGCCGTGTGCCTGCACCAAAGGACATACAGGATAGAGCCAGCCCAGCCCTCCTGGGCTCTTTGCAGTGTGTAAAGACACACACTTCCCACCTCTGGGGTAATTACTAAACCCTTAAACTTTTTGTGAGTAAAGAATATTGATTTGGCATGATTTTTTGTTTCTTAATGTAACAATCCTTACCGGTGCCTAAAATGGTACCCGAGTTCCAACCTTCTAGCACGAAACACAGGCCTTTCTGAAATCTGGCCATTTTTCTTAAAAAAAGGCAAGTATTAGCAACTTCATTTTCTTAGAATAGCACCCAGAGGAGAAATAGCAGCATTTGTAAGAGTCTATGAATCCAATTAGACTGATCTAAGAGAGTATTTTAAAAAAAAAAAAGGTGGATCTAGGTGATGCTCTGGACTACTTCAAGACAGGGGGACTGAAGTCCCCCCCACCACTCCACTGAAGTTTTGCTCCTTTCACTGAGGGAGCTCGTTCTACCTGTCCCAGCGGCAGGAGCGGTGCCCTTGCTTACACCAGTCTCTAGGTCTGGACGCTCCCAATACACCATAGAAATAAAATTATTTTCCTCTCAGTGTTTTCTCCACACAAAAATTCATCCTAAGGCTTGTCCTTTGTTCAAAAGCAATCCTTTACTAAATGTGACCATCCTTCATGACAAAGACGGTTACCTTTATCCTCAGTCCCCAGATTCACTCATTTAGACCACTGCTCTTGCTGCAGAGCGGGGCTGTTTCCATGTGGCCGGCCACCCACTGTGTGTAAAGCACTTGTTGAACAGTTGGAGCCACCTCCATCGAGTGCCTTCACCAGTCACTGGGCTGAGCAGGTCAGTTTGTTCATGTACAAGAGCTGTGGGGGAATGCACAGTACAGCTGCCTTCTGCAGGTGTTCCAGTCCATGCTGGATTCCTACAAAAATATCTGAGGCTGATCATGCGCAGCATATACACCTCTGTTACACAAGGATCCGATTTTTAAATGACCAAGATGAAAGATGGCATTTCTTTCAGCATTTATCAGATTATGTTGGGTTTTTTTACACTTCTGCGTCTACTGGTATCAGAATTTAAAAAGTCAAGGTTATGTTAAGACTGAAAGAGAAGAAACATAAAACTAGGCCATCTGCAATGAAAGTGAGAACTGTTTGATGCAAGAACGTGAGAGGACTTAAGGGATGTGATTACAGCCCCCTGATTCCCTGATTTGATCTACGTTGGAACCAACAGCAATATTTGGCTCCTGAGCCATCCATAACAGGTCAGCCAAGCTCTGGGGAATTGTTATCTTCCCAGTTAGGATCACAGAGCCCTAAACTGCCTGAGCAGCACACAGGGATCAGGGAATCAAGCTTGCAGGTTTTAATTTATCAATGTATCATGATCCTTTGATTGAATGCTTTAAAACAGACTTGTTTCAGTGTGATCTAATACTAGAAATCACTCCGTGCTAGGTGGTGGAAAACTCTCCTGTGCAATAATCACACCTGAGCAGGTGTGACGCTTTTGGCTCTGGAAACACATTGACTTTGTGAAATATATATGTATAAACAGTTTGGTTTTGGTTTTTTGTAAGTTATGGTGAGGAGGAAGAGAAGGATTCCTTTTCACAAACCTATGGTGAAGACCCTCTAGCTCTCACCTTTCCTGTTGCTGTTCCAGATTAGGACAGCTTTTACCTCTAATTTTATTTAGCTGCTAATGACTGCAAGTGCCAGTTGCGAGGGTTTTTTTTGTCCCAGTATTCTTTCTAGCAGTGTTCAACATAATCCTTAACCTTTTCACCATGATATTCCTTTTTAATTGCTAATACAGGAGATTTAATAGTAGTATACTAAATATCCATCATAAACCTCAAAGCGAGAACCTTGGCCATCTTCCTCATGAATCATATGGAGAAACTCCCCTTTCACAAGGTGGAATTCCACTCCTGGCAGTGGAATTCTCCCAAGCTCCGAGGGTCCCAGCCAGGCCCGAGCCCTAGGCAGTGCCTAGAAAGGATGCGGGGGCAGCAAGAGAAGGACCTCCCCTTGCCAAGCCCTGGTCAGCCTGCCCTCCTGCATCCTCACCCAGCTGCTTCTGTCTGCCTGCTACCACTCAGCCTCCCCATCCCTTTGCTCAGCGGTGGGAGGGACCCCAGCATGGCATCTTTGCTTTCCCACCATTCTCTTTTTAAAGTTTTTACAGGCTGGGGCCTGCCAATTGCATCATTTTCTCCCACAGAAGAGGCTAGCTGTAGGTTAGGGTGGCATGAGCAGACAGGGATTGATAAATCCTGGTATTTTTGCAATAGCAGCCTGCTTGTTCCAAGTTGGTAGCCACTCCTTGGCTTCACTGATAGCAGCCCATCCACATTTACTAGAAGTATTGCATGAGAAAGTAACTCAGTATGACTCAACCCACTCGGTCACATACAGTAGAAACTCTATTATACAGAGCAGGAAAGTTAGTGGAAATGCTCAGCCTGGGAGGAAGGTTCCCTTGAGAAGTCAAGTAAGTGTTTTTGTTTGGTTTTTGATGCTCTATTGGAACACTCAGCGCTACAACAGAGGGAAGGAAAGGCTTTTTATAGTGATTCAGAACAGAAAAAGAGCATCCTGTGTCTTCTATTATTCAACTTTAAATAGTTTCACCAAACCCTATGACTATTCTTAACATAATTCTGTGCTCACAAAGACACACAATGTAATTTCAGTGCAGTCCAAACAATGTTCCTTTCCCCAGCTGGCATTTCCATGAACTCTCCCTACTCTTTTTTTTTTTGCTAGTCACAGCATACCCTCAGTAACCTTCCTTTAAAAGAAAGGCATCACAGGCAGGAGTTCAGGCAATCTTGCTCTCTGAGGTATGAGAATGCCTTGAGCAAGATTTTCTAACTACACAACACTAATGCTAGAAACTACACAATTTATTTTTGCTATTCAAAACAACCCATGTCAGGAAGCACTAAGCTATAAACTGAAGTGAAAATTATCTAAGCTCAGTTGTTTCTGCCCCATTTTGAGTTGGTATCAAACATACTGTTCAATTCTAGACTTCCTCCCAGTATATTCCTCAAAGATACTCCAAGTTCACAGTCATACAACAGCTATAGCAAATTTTCTAGCCTCTAGGTCACCACCAGGTTGGCCTCTGCCTGTTGTAGAATAATGTCTCTTAGATAGGACATTGCGGTGGTTCAGCCCCAAACAGTGGCTGAGCAGCACTCCTGGCGGGTTGGGATAAGGACAGTTTACCGACAAAAGCACCATGAAAGGGGAACAATAACAGCCCACAGGAAGTTTCGCTCACACTCAGTGATAACACAGAGTACCTCACTGACCCAGTGATAATGCACAAGGACCAACCTGGCCAAGCTCAGACTGCCCTGGAGGCACCAGGAGTGCCCTTCCCCAACCAGCCCCTTTTATGGGGAGTGATGTTGGATGGTGTGGAAACAGCTCAGGTTGACTCAGCTCACCCGGGCTGGCTGCTTGGGGAGGGTAACTCCTGGTTCTGGCCAGACCAGACATAGAGAGAGGATGACCTTACCCCAAAAGTGTATTAGGTCTTCAGTAATAAGCAGCCAAAGCAAGAGAGACATGTTGGGGAAAAAAATGGATAGGAGTGCCAGTGGCTTTTTGAGTCTTTGCTATCCTGCAGTTCCTCTCACACCACAGCAAGGGCTGGAAAACACAAGCACTTGGTGAATCCAGATCCTCTCTCGCCCGTAACACAGGGAAGCGTGGTTTAAGAACACTGCTAGAGCTGAGAAGTCACACACTCAAAAATCAGGAGGTATCGAACTGAAGATGTGCACAGCTTTAACTCCACCTTTGATTATGTGCCGAATGACACAATATCTTTAATTACATTAAGACAAGTTACTCCACATAAGCTGTTCCCTACCCTGTGCTCAGTCTGTACCTGCCCTATGGAGGATTCAACCCCCTTGCTGTTGATGACACGGCAAATATTGAGTGCTTTTTCTCCACTTGCCATTCAACACACAGCCCTACGTTTAATGTGCTGCATGCTGTTCATACCCAGCTCTGAGGACAAAACAGTTACCTTCTACAATGGCGTTACTATGGTGCTATTCACTGCAGAATTTCACCATGACTCATGTATCTCTCCAGCTCCCTGTAGGCTCACTTAGCGCTATTTTACAAATGTACAGTGAGATTTCTATGAATTTTGGGAACTCAGTAGGAGATGTCAAGTATAGCACCTGTCACCTCAAAGCACCTCTCTTTAGCTGCAGCTGTGGGTGCTAAGAAACCTCTGAACCAGACTTCAGGTTCCCAAGTCAGACATGGAAAGTGAGGGACACGTAGCCAGAGCTCCCCAGCAGCTTTAACTGACTACAGGCCTATTCTTTCAGAATGACAAAGTGCATCAATCTCATTCATCCTTTAATTTAGCACAAGATGAGTGGGTATCTCAGGGGATTAGCTATCATGGTAAAACCCATTCATCACGTACCAAATCTTACAGACTAGCAAAGATGGATAAAAATAGAATTTTTTAACTGTTTCTGACCTCTCTTCCATTAAAAGTGCCTCATTAACTTAATACTTTGGCTCCCTATTGACATTTCAAATCAATTTTGATCAATGGCAGCCTAATCTAATTATTGCTTGTACACCTAGGGGGTTCAACCTGGTTTTCAAAGAACAAGAACCCATCTGCAAAAAAACATTTACTAATCATTTAATCTGGATCCACCATCTTGATATGCTTGGACAGTAATTTTTTCAGTCGTGCTGAGAATTCTAGATGGCCATGAAAATAAATAGGAGTTCAGGTGGGTTTGATTTTGAAATCCCTCTCCAGTAGCTTCAAAGTAGGTAAGTCACAGTTTAGCCTCTCTGTTGATGTGAGCTGATGGTGAGCATTAGCAAGAAATCAAGTCTTTCTCAGTTACAAGGGGCAGCTTTAGTGTATGGCTGGGTCCCGTGCTTGTTCTCATGGAAGCCATCCCTTTCCCAGTGATGCCCAAATTCCCTTTCATAGCCTGGCACTAGATAGAAGGATGTAACAAGTGGCTTCAACATTCAAATTCATCAGCTGCTGTATCCCCATTGTGAGACACTAAAGGTCTGTTCCTCACAGGCCCTGAACGTCTGTACATTGTTACCCATGGGTTGCTTCATGCAACCTCTTCCTTCCCTTCAACCAGTTTTATACCAAGCACAACTTCAGCATCCTGTTTAGTGCAGGCTTTTCTGTAAACGGTATTTGAACAAGTCAGGTGGAATTTTAAATGAATCTCAAACAAGCCTGGATTCAATCCAGACCTGTAAATGCCTACATTTACAGGAACTGCTCTCTCCAGCATCCCTAGCAGAAGAGGTGACAGGAATTTTTTTCTCAGAAGCCCAAACTGCCATGCACACTGGAGGGGCTGGTCTGGTACCACAGGTTCCTACAGCCTTAAAATTCAGCTCAGAGCAGGCTTTCAGGTCTTTGGTTAATGTAAGTCACACGTACAGTGTTCTGCTAATGTCAGTCACTTCTCTGCTATTCTCAGGGGTACTTTTCTCTAGCTGCATTTCACCTCTTAGGCCCTGAACGCTACGTTTTAGGCTCCTTTCCAACTGTTCTTTCCAGCAACACATAAAAAACATTATCATTCTGTTACAGCATAGGGAATAAAAGACCTGCTCACAGCTTACCAGTCATAACTAAAATCAGCCTACTTTTTTTGTTCTTTTTCCTTTTTTAAACTCTATCAGTAAGACAGTTGCAGAGCTCTCAAGGATTTTCCCTTCTGTTGAACTCCTGTTCCTCGGTGACGCAGAAATATCTAGAGTAAAACTTGTAGCATACTCCAGAGTAAAGACATTTTCTAATACAATTTTGGAAACAAGAAGAAAAGCTAAAAATAGCTGAAAACAACAGTGTATTAACACATTATTCCCAGATAGAACTGGATTGCTGTGATAGTCGTAAAATGAATCCTACCATGCTCTTCCATCAAGCAATTTGACATCTTCTACACCCTGCAAATATTTGTTTTCATGCTAAACCAAATTCAGTATGAACCGGTTTTGAAATCTCAAAGGCTCTGCCAGTTGTATAGATAATTAAGGCTGGAAAATCAGTAAATTTCTGTATCAAATGCTAAAATCCTTTCAAGTACTATTAGTTATACTATGAAATGATCAATAATCAAAACAGAAAGACCACAACCACTGCTGATATGACCTGGAGCTACATCTTTTTTATCAGTTAAAGATTTTTCCCTTTAGAACTTTCTATTCCTTTAATAAACTTAGTCCCTGAACATAGAATACAGCCACCAAATGGAAATTTAAGTGAATACCTGGACAGAAATGGAGACAGTTACAGGGCACTAGCTTTCAGTAATTCACGCTTCTGTATAGCTTCTCATCCTTTAAACACTCTCAGTGTCCCAGGCACTGGATGGTGTTTTAGGCATATTGCTTATCACTATTGCAGGACCAAGTCCTTCATTCTTAACTGCTTGAAAATATTAACTATTTTAAATCTATATTTGAAAAATGTGGACATGGAATAAGCGAAATCTTTTCTTTTAATGAAAGGGCCATACATATAATGTAACCAGGCACACAGTTTTTCCATGTACATAAATAGAAGAAACTACTTCTAAGTGCATAGTGCAACCTTTCTGTTAATTTTTTTATTGTTTCAATGCCAAGACCTATCATATATAGCCTCTAAAATACAGTTGCAAACACACAATTTAAAAAGAAATCTTGTAACTTTAAATTTTGGATCACCAATAGTGAATAAATATCATCAAAATGTTCCAGAATATGAATGCGTGAATGGTTTTGCAGTTGCTATTCAGTGTCTTTGACAGATCATCCTGAAGAGAGTCCAGTGCTTGTCAGCCTGGACAGTTTATGATGGCTCACACCAACAATATGCAAACTGGCCATTTGTACTGCTCCTCTTGCGACTATGGCACTCCAAGATGGGGCTCTAGAGATGTTTTTTCTAGCCTTATTTTTCACAGGCTTCCACAAGAAGTCCTCAAATCCAAGGCAAGGTGCAGGAGGATTACTGCTGCTCAACCAGCTCTTTGGTGAAGGTTATGTGTGCAGCACTGAGCCTCCAAAAGACTGCCTTTTTCTCTGAATACTTTACCTATGCCCTCCAGTGCCAGAAAAATGTAAATAGTACTCTAAATCTGCCTTGTCTGGGCATGGATATTGCACAAACCTCTCTCCCTTCTCTTTTACCTCTACAAGCAACCCCCACCCAGCCCCCAACACATCTTAAATCTCTGCCAAGATATCTAGGTTACTGAATCTTAGATAAACTGTCTGATGGATATCGGTCCCTGAGGATTTTGGATCCATTAACAGGACAAATGATCTGCAATTAACACGCTCAGAAGCCTTGATTTGGGGAGGGGACAAAATGGGGGACAAGAGGGATGAGAAGGAGAAAGAAAACATAGAAGGTAATTTTAATGTTGGGGGTTTTTTTGTTTGTTTTTAAAGGGTGTTTGCCTCTGCAGGTAGACTGTATTTAGCATAGCTGGAACTGACCTTTTGTTCAGGCTCTTCGTTATACTTGACAAATAGCTCTGTAATCCTTAGACAAAACATGCAGTTCTACCTTGTACAAATATACATACGCAATTCTACAGTCGTGCAGGTGTACCTATGCTCATACATATAATTCCCATTTGTAATTAAAAACCAGACCTGCAAAGGCTTACAAACATGACCTTAGTAACTAAGTACATGATAAAGCACAGATGCTCCCTTTGTGTTTTATGGTCCTTTTACGTAGCCTTTAACTGTCACGTATTGTTTTAAGCCTGTTTACAACATCTTACTCCTATCACTTAATTACTTATAAGTATACAACTACTAACAGTATTTTCCCTTTGTGGTTTTTTATGCCTAAATTATTCTCTGGCAAGGTTCTATTTTAACTGGATCCTGTGTTTAGCTTCCTGTTTAGCCTCACCCAATTTTTGGTTCCTGTAATTTTGGCACCTTTTCTTCTTCCAACTCTAAAAATTCTAGCATTAACTCAATTTCCATCTTATTAATTCATTACTACTACTATTTCAATTTAAACAGTGTTAAATAAAATAAATTCTTTACTCATCTTCTTGCCTCTTCCACCCTGAACTACTTCTGCCTACAGATGTTTTTTCTAGCAGGCCTGTTTGCTTTTAATATAATCTCAAATGGCCCAGTGAAATTGAGAGAGAGAGGCTGACCTTGTTGTCCAGTGGCTAGGTCATGTCTTTGAATCGACCACAGCAAAAATTCAAACCTTTAAAATCTCGGGCCACGCAGGTGTCCTGGATACTGGGATGATTTCTGGCCCATTCTGGATCTTTTTCTGGCCCTTACTAATGGATTTTTGATTAAAATGTGTGTGTCTCTTATGAAAAACCTTAGTTGGATAACAGCGTTTTCAAGCAGAAAAGTGTTTCTTTGAAAAACTCCCATTCAGCTGTGGTTACCATGGATAAGGATGGCAATCTTTCATATGTATAAAATCTTATAGATTATCCAGCTCTTCTTGCACTTTTCCTAGCATGTTTTTCACACCTATATGATACCATAAATACTCAGCTTCAGCAATTAAGGACACGCTAAACTTCAACATGTTATTCCCTGTGCTAAAATTTTCATCTCTGTAATTTCCAATGTCATTCTTTCATACAGCCTCACATTCACCTCCAGACATGTTTCCAATGGAGAGCTGGTATTGTACCCTCTCAGCCACAATTCGGTATCTTTACTAGTTTTGGATCCCTTACTGAAAAGACTGAAATATGCCCTTACAGATACAACTTACTCATATCCTCTCCTATTCCTCTTTCAAAAATATCAAGTCCTACAGTTTAATTTGAGCCTCAGAACAGCCCTTCAAGAATGGAGTAATTTCTCTAGTCTTTCTAGGAAATTTCACAAATAACTTAATACCCTTTAGGATTTCTTCTTCTGCAGTTCAGAAACTTGTTGAAAACTTGGCAATAAAAAACAGAATCAAAACAACCTCACAAGGTTGGTAGACCTAAACACAGA
This sequence comes from Zapornia atra, assembly GCA_013400835.1. Taxonomy (NCBI): domain Eukaryota; kingdom Metazoa; phylum Chordata; class Aves; order Gruiformes; family Rallidae; genus Zapornia; species Zapornia atra. The sequence goes on from VZTU01011443.1 coordinate 92,648, forward strand.
TGCTTAATTTATTAGACAAACTATTAAAACCCTTGACACTGAGAAACGTCTTCAGAAAATGACTGTGAACAGCAAGTAGCCTGCATGTGCCATAACATGTTATTTACACTGTGATACTGTTATACATCTAATTTACACGCAGACTCAAGTCTTACAGTTTTTACATGTCATTAACAAAATTCAATATACCTGATATCATTGATATCAATCTGTCTGTTCCTGGGGTTTTAAGACAGATCTCTCTATCTCTGCTAGGTGCAGCCTACTATAAAACTGTAAAATACAACCAGGTAGGAAATGCTTTACACTTTCCAGTCCTGAGAATTGCTACTTGAGTTATTTCCAAATACTCAATTCAGGTACCAATTGACTCTTCACTCTTTCCTTGACACCTTACTCCTGTCTTTACTAACCTTGTGTACTCAAGGATTTCTTCCTGTCTTCGATGAATGCCCTTTCTCTATTTTTCACACTGCTTCGCATGCATTCGAGCAGATGTCATTATTTTACTAATCCACTGCACAGAGCAGCTATGAGAATTTTAATTTAGTTTTAAAATCTGCATAGTGTTTGATCATAAATTCACAGGAACTATGCAAATCATTAATTGCAAAGCTGCAATGACTTCCAGTAATGCTGCTCCTATTTTGTATTTTGACGAACAACGTGTTCTCTTCTCTTGCTGTGCCTGCCATTTGCTCCCTTCTTACCTTCAGTTGTTTTGCAGCTCTCTGCTAATTCAGATGACCTTTTCATTGGTTCCTACTTCTAGCTTTTTAAAGCCAGATGGTTTGCATAACACATGAGAATATACTAATTTATGTTTCAGCAGTTTCATTTCTCATCTTGTCCTTTCTATAGAATGCTTTTCCCTCCTTTTTTGTTTCTTCCCTTTCAGCGCTCAGATTTCTTTCAGTCATCAAAATTGATTTTCCTGAGGTAAAGGGACCTTTTGGGTTAGTGAAACCACTCCCCTGAAAGATACAAACAACTGTGTAACAGACCTCAAGGACAGGAATGCTTGAAAAGACCATACAACCCTTTTGGAAACTCTGGGCCAGCAAACACCATCCAGTATTTTTTTTTTTTAATTTCTGTTTTCTGAATCAAATATTGCCCTTTCTTGCATCTGAGTCACCAACCTTAACCACAAGGGAAAGGAGGTGACTTTGCCCCAGCTCTGGAAGCCTTGAATCCTTCTTCCCAGCACAGAGGCTCACATTTTTTCCCACAGAGCAAACCCAAGAGAGTAAGAGAAATCTGCAACTTTCTGTCAGGGCACCAGGAACCTTAACTGCCTTGCATGGTACCTGACCTCCCCCCACCCCGGTTTCCCTGCCCAGAGTCCCCCAGTTCCCCTGAAAAGCTCCCAGCTGGGCCCCCAGGCTCGGCTGAGCACCCCATGGCATGTCCTAGCTGGTCCCAGTATGGTGGCTGGACTCCTTGTGTCCACCCTGGTCTGGATATGTTGACATTGTTTCCTCTGCCACCTTTGAGGTGAGCGAGGAGGAGCAGCTGTACTCTTCCAGGGTTTGTTCTGTGGGCTTTCTTTCTTTAGTTTGCTGGCCTATGGCAAAGCCACTTCGTGCAGTACAATTTTTACTCCTTTTAAATACCTTGAGTGTGAGTCTGTCATGACTGTACCTGGATAAAATCAGGGATTCAGTATGTCAGGGAGCATAGGTAAAGCTGCTTACCTCAAGCATGAAGAAGATTAGGAGAATGTGAACTTTAGGGAGGAGCAAAGCAGATGCTGGGGTGACAGAATGGGCTGGGGCCCACCATCGCTCGTCATGACAGCTGGCCATCCCAGTCAAAAATGCATCACCTGCCAGGAGACATGGCAGCCATGCTGGTTCACTTCCGTGACTGTGACTGCTGCATTAAAAGTTAAATATTATTCCACCAAGTTTGTGAGGAAATGAAAGCATGTGAACAAGGAGGGAGTTAAGGAGTTCATGCCTGAGACTCCTGCTCCCTCCTGGCAAGCCAGACCAAGCGTTCCCACTCACATGTAGTGAATCGGGGACAGCAGGTGGAGGATAAACACGTCACCTGTGCGGATGTCTCCCAGGCAAACATGCACACTTCAGCCGTGGGAGGTGTTTACCTGAGGGCTCATAAAATCCTTCAGGATGGCAAATAATTTTACGTGGAAAAAACAGTGGTGAATAAACCACTACTCAGGAGGCTGCGGGAAGAACCCACCCACCTTACGTGTCTTTCAGGACAAAACTTTGTCAGGGGCTGAATTGGTGTCACACACAGGTGTGTGGAACAAGCACATTTAATAAGCCCCTCTCTATTCTCAGCTATCCGTACGGGGGATTCAGGCGAATAGCCTTTCTGCCGGCAAGGACCTCCCCAGCCCCTTGCCCGGCAGCGCAGGACTCGGGCAGTGCCAGGAGGCTCACGGCCCGCTGAGGCGGAGCCTCTGTCTGTGACGGTTTAAGAGCCGGGGGACATCTCCTGCCCTCACCCCGCCGGACGGGGGGGCTGCTACCCCACCATCCCGTCAGGGAGGGCAGAGACCTCCCCGCGGCCAAGCGGGGAGCGGAGAGGCGGCGCCGCGGAGCAGGAGTGAGCTATGTTCCCCCCCTCCACCGCGTCTGCCGGGCGGGCGGGCCGGGCCGGGCCGGGCCGGGGCGGGGCCGTCTCGGGGGCGGGCAGGCGGCGCTGGTCGCTGTCCTGGGTGTTGAATCTGCTGCGGCTGCCGCTCGCCGGAGCGGGGGAGAGGCTGCGGGAGGCGAAGGGCGGTCGGGAGGCAT
>VZTU01011443.1:104938-120716 GCA_013400835.1 Zapornia atra
TCCCCCCCCCCCCCCCCCCCCGCCTCGAAATCTGGGATCAGATTCTACAGTTTTCCCTTTCCTAAATTATGAAGTGCAATTTCAAAGTTGTTAAAATATTCTGGTTAGTGTTACCTATCTGGAGGTTTATTTTGGTTAACTAGGTCAGCTCACAATAACAATTTATCAATGTACATGACATGCAGAGGATGGTTTCCAAGGAGAAAGGCCAGCTATAAGAATTGCATATTCAAAATAAATGCAGTAATACTGAAAGAAGAAATTTTGAGGGAAACCCCAAAGTTAACTGATGCATTCTGGTGAATTTTCATTTTCAGAGCTGCAGAAAAATCCAACAGTCATGTTCTTTGGGAGCAATCTTTCACTCCTTTAGACAGTGTAAAAAATGATAATGCTATAATCAAATAGCATTTAAAAAGCAGAATGGGAAGGTTGCTTTATTACTCTCTCTGGTTTGTTTTATGCTGCCCAACAAAACAAAGATCTACAATTGAGGTTTTTTTGTTGTTTTTTTCTTTTTTTCCTGTCCATTTGCTGAGTAACACCTGCTCTAATGAGTTTATAATCTGAAAGTAAATAACTGAGGAGGGAGGAGGAAATGGACACAGTACACAGGCTTGAGAATAAACAGCTGTCAAATGGCTGACATTTTAGAAAGTAGAACACATGGCTTTTATGAAGGGTCTGATTCAGCTTGAATGAAGGAGGTGATCACACCTGGTTGCCAAACTTTGTCAATTAAAGAATTACTTGAGAGAATTTTTGTACAATATCATCTTCAGATTAAGGAAGCATTTTCATGGCTTAGCAGATTGGGAAGAGCTCTGACAATATCAGCCACCCAGTGATGGGGTGGCTACACAGGTTGTTAGAAGGCGGATGGTTGTGCTTGTTTCTTTTAACTTGCAGTTTAGGGAAGTTCATGCCAGAGACTAAAGTAAACAGTGGTGCATGTAAAGGGGAATGTGTCTCACTTAAGCCTCTGCATGAAGGTACCAGAACCTGAATTTGAGTGTATGTATGTTTGGCCACCTAAAACTCCTTTAGCAGGGAGTTATCATTCATTATCTTCCTTTTTGCCCATCCAGTATTAGATTAATACTAACTTGCTTTCAGGTGAAAGGTCATCACTGCCCAAAGACACTCTGTTATCAAAAGAAGCTGTATAAAACACAGCATTTTATTAATAGCTTCACCAGTTTTCATGAGGTTGTTTTTGGTCTTGTGTTTGGCGTGAAAAAGAACAGTTGCAGGTTCAGTTCCTACTGATGTTGCTGGTGTTAGTCCAGGGTTCCTGGATATAAAGTGATTAAAAGCATTCAAATATTTGAATAGAGCTTGCCTAGAGCTGGTCTTATAGAGTATGTTTAGTTCTATTTAAGACAAAGTATTACCAGATAAATATTTCATCATTTTCTTTCTAGTCAATCCTCTGTTGCAGCTGGGAAGACAGCTTTGGCTTGGGAGCGCTTTGGTTTTCCTGCTGCTTGGCAAAGATACTCTACTTAACTCTTCTCAGTTGTGAGAATTCTTGCCGAGGGATGGGGCTTTGGTGGTTTGGTGGTGTATCTGTCATCTTGTAGCCCTGATCCTGTAGAATGGGGTGTAAGTATTACTTTATTTGAGATTGTCACTCCCTGGTGAAACAGAGGGTGCAGTGTTCTGTCGTTTGCCAGCCACACCTGAGTCAGCATTAGACAATGTTCATGTAGAAATGAAAAGAAACCAAGTATGCTACTCCTTGCCAAGTTCAGTAAAACAACTATTATATAATAAGGAAGAGGTGCAGAAAAAGATCACATAACTTTATTAAGCATTCTCATAATTACATTAATTTGAGAGTCTGGTGAAGCCAAACCAGGATTGCATTTATAAATATGAGAATGCTTAATGAAGTTTATCAGGAACAGATTATTTTTCGTCAGTTTTCTTGCTGCAAAATGGGTAATGAGTTGAGGTGAAGAATATACCTTTCTAATGTCAAGACTCATTTATACCTGGGATGTTTTCCCACCAACCAGTCCCTTCAGCTTGTCAGCTGTGCTAACAGAACTCTGTTTGACCAGCTTCACCATTGCCGTGCAACCTTTGGAAAGTCCTTCCCAGTTGTGCAGATATCAGCTAAATACCAGTTTGTGAAAAAACACCAAGTCAAACAAACCATTTACAGACTGCAGATACGACACTTCCTGAATACATGTTAAATACATCACTTTCTTATAAAGCTTCAGAAACTATTTATATAAAGGTGTATAAATGCAAGCAATGAATGCTGGTAGAGACCAGGTATGGAAAAAAAGGGGGGAGTGTCAGGAATAAATAGCCTTAAATGTGTCTGGAAAAAAACCACCACCCTGGAAATTAGCATACTATAATAATCTCTGTAATGCTGGAGTCAGTATACATCTATTTTTTCTCATCTTTGTCAGTAACAAATCAGCGACCTGGCAGCTTTGTTGGAAATAGATTAATTTCATTATGTAAGTTCTTAACACTAGTTCATGCAACAGTATGTTACGTTATACTTATTCAAAAGCTATTTTAGTCACATTTCGTCTGTGAATAACGTATGTCAGGTATTATGATGATAGTTTTTTCACGTCATAAATAGCAGGAGAGCCGTTTCTATAACAGTTTATTGCCTGAAAGCTATGATTAAGTCTGCCTGTTTAATTTTGGGTCTGATTACCAATGCAAATACTTAGGTGTGTGCTATTGTCACTTAGAAAATGGGACCGTTCGCCCCTTTTTCTTTCAGCACGGGAAAAAATAGGTCACAGCAGTTTTGATTATACCTTGAAATTTTGTAGAATCAGGACTTTTATTTTACTCATTTCTTTGATAATTGAGCACTTGAATGACATAAAAATTTCACACACTAGAACAGTCTGTAATAACAAACTTCATAGTACTGTCACCTGTGTATGTTTTTAGGGATACATAAAGAATATATGTCATTTCCAAATAAGATAATTAGAAAAGGTTTTTAAAAATGCAACAAGATAGGAATTCCTCAAATTACTTTGAATCTGCTATTTGGAGCCCATTCTGCAATAATAATACGTTGTGTGTTTTGTTTACTTTTAAAAAATTAATATGGCACACCACTTTAGGATGAGTTAGAAGCTTTGGTTTTCATTGTCCTCTGATGACTAGGTATCTGGTGACATCTGGAAAGGGCTGTAAAGACCTACATTTGAGGAGATGCAAATTAACTAAACATTTCTCTGAAACCAGATTAGTGCCAAAAATCAACAAGCTGATGCTTTAAAACTTCATGAAAACTGGAAGAGGTTTCCAAATATGATCCCCAGCATGCATATTTCCAATTCTCCCCCAGAAGAATGACTTTAACTCTGGACCTTGAAGATCACCCAGAGAACACCAGATATCATGTAGTTATAGAGCAAATAAATATAAATTCCTGTTATAATCCCCAGGTGCCTCATGAATGATTTTTGTATTCACTCTGCAATTTCTCAGTTCATACATTATCTATGTGTAGTTATTCTCCATATGTGAGAAACTGGAAATAGCTTTTTATTCTTGGTCTCATCTCAGGAGGTGTAAACTTATATCTGCAAATATATCTTTTTGCAAATCTAAGCTTTTCTTTTTAATGAAGATGATGTGTTTCTATGGGATAAAAATTATTAGGAATTTTCCCTTAGAGGCAATTGAGAATTCTTTCCTCAGAAGAGAGACTACTGGGTGGCTAAGGGGAAAGAAAGTAGGACAGACCACAGCAAGTGAGAAGTCATTATGGAAATAGCTAAAAAATTTAGTTCACCTTTTCTGTTGCATTCTTACCCACGCAGAATATAAACTTGATTCCTCTGAAGAGCTTGTCTGTGTTTTTTAACTTGACCTAGAACTCTCTTAAGACAGTGTTTAAATTTGAAGGGCTTATTAGGAAGATGTTACTGTAGCAACAGTAAAGTAATATTTTAAAGATTCGATAAAAAGCTTTAGTATCCTTCTTGACTGAATTTTTTCCAAATTTCACAGTAAGAATTTTTTTCAATGTCATGGATGGCATTTATGGAGTGAATTATCAAAAAATAATGTTAATAATGATGTAAAGAGGAAAAGGATAATTTAATTTAGTGACTTTTGTGTTTAAGAATCTTACCTACAATAATATCTTTCTATTCCATTATACAAGGTTTTAAAATATGAATAGAGTTATGATTCCCTTTTTCTGTGCATCTGCTGAGGGACACATCTGTTGGTGGATCAGCTCTCCAGGCTGGTATGAGGCTTGATAGATCTGAGGGCTGTCTGACAGTGGCGTATGGTTGGCAAATGGGAAGGTGACACCAAGATGAGTGTCACGGTGTGTTGCCCCATTCTTACCCTCTTTCCCTCAGCAACTGCTATTGATCACTGTCAGAGGCAGAGTTTGTTCTGATCTGATATGGCACTCTGTGTGGTGTGCTCCTAAATAACTTTTGACCAGAGCAACCCGAGTGAGCTCTACCTCTGAATGATGCCCCTGTTACCCTATAGACTGATGGGGACAAGGGACTCTCTGGCCTAAGGATATTCTGACTAATGATAGAACAATTCTGAAGTGGAAAAATATTCCAGATACAGATATCCACAAAGTTAACTCAAAGAAGAAAACCATGTAGCCACAGTCATGGTGAATCAAAAATTATGCTAGTAGCTCATTAGGCTCTGAAACAATAACATTTTATAAGAAATAAAATGAAGTGTATTTTTGCTAGCAAGCTGCTAAGACAGTGCTAGGTATGTCTTGCCACCCTAGACAGAAAATACACTAGGTTAATGCTTTTTCAGACCCATTTTCTAGCCAGAAATCTCAAGTATATGTTAAAGTGCTCCTGTTGGGTTCCCATAGCCATGAAATGTATTTAAACTAACTTGGGTAGCAGAAAAGCCCAATGCTTTGTGTTATACAGTGGATTTCAGTACAGCTGACGAAGTGTGAATGGAAAGGTATGACATCAAGACAGAAAGCACCTTTCATTATGGATTTTTTACCCACTGAAGCAATACCCTCACTTCAGCCGTCTGCCTGTTGCAGAAAGCAGCAATTGAAGACTACACAGCAGTTCTCTTTGGTGCCATGAGAGCATTAGTGAAATTAAGTTATCTGGACTTCTGGGTAAGGGAATGTAAGTGGGATTTAGGTATGCCCTTCACCTAATTTTGCTCTTGACATTAGAAAGGAACAGCACAAAGATTTGGTTTACTTCTTGTTTTAAAGACTTGTTTTTCAATAATCAGTTACTCTTCTTTCTCATTTTGGAATAATGTTCCAGTACTGTTCTAGAAGGGTCTGTGCCATTGGTAGTATTACCTGCTTCTGCAACACTTGGGTAACATGGAGGTTCTACATGAACGCTGGTGAGATATCCATCCCTATTTATAAGAATTTGTGAGCTGCTAACCTTGAATACTCTATTTTGCACATAGAGAAAAAAAAATATATATATAATTCTCAGAAGGAAATGGATATATTTTTCCTCAGATGAGTGTGAAATAATAAAAGTGCACCATTGTGCATGATGTCCATGTAAGAGGGAAGATTAAATAGCAAGCAAGGTGCATTTAAAGAAAAATATCTCTATAGTGCACTCAGAAAAAATGTAATTGAATAAAGTAGAAAGAAGTGCAGTGGGCGTATATTTTACTGATTCATCATGATCTTACACTAAATTGGTGGATATTGTAACCTCATCTGAACCCATTTTTTCATTGCCTTAGTTCACTTTCACAAATGAACAGTCTTTAAAAACAGCCAGATGTGGAGACAAGCAAACAAAAGAGGATGATGTTGATGAGAAAGGCAATACAGCTTCAGGAAGATCCAATAATAGTTTGTAGTCTTGAAGTGACTCCATTTAAAGAAGCATTTTTTTAAAAGTTTTTTGAAGGAAGAAGGTTAGAGATTTTTTTAAAATGAAGCATCTTTGTTCCTTTTAATAGTACTTCTAGTTATCTGAATATGCAGTATAAAACTGAACAGTTCCTTGAACCTTCTAGCTATTAGAAAAAGTTTCTTCTTCTAAAATAAGGCTATAAATATATATTTATCACTTTTTTAAAAATAAGGTTAACTTGGCTGGCCCTGTGTGGAGTCAGGAGTTGGACTTGATAATCTTTATGGATCCTTTCCAACTCAGTATATTCTAAGATCCTATGATTCAGAAGAATAAATACATTTAATTCTTCATCAAAAAATACTGGAGTGACAGAAAGTGGATGTTTTTCTCAGCTTTGGGTCTTGTATATAGCTTATTTCAACAATGATTGTGAGTTTTTTTCCTCATGAGCAAGAGATCTCACATTACTCCCAAGTGCAGTATGGCTATTACATGCCATATAGCTACTATTTTTAACTTCTTGAGCCATTAGTTTTGGGTGATTATTGGATTAAAACACTAAGTGTGTAGATAGTAAAGTTATGTTTTGCAGGAGTCAACACAATAGAGAAATAAATAATATTTTGGGATGGTTTTGCCTTTGTATCTTTTTTTCCCCTTTCACTTCTTAATTGCAACAGAGGATATTCTGTGAAGATGTTCTAATTTTATCCATTCAGCATTTGGAGTTCTTTTCTTATGGGAATGTTTTGTATTTCAACATTTGGTTTAGCTCTGTATCAGGACAAAAATTAACAATAATGATATTTTAATAGAATAAAACATTTTTAGAAGTTATTATTTGGAGAAGGAAAAATACTCAAATATTCTTTAAAAAATGACCTAATACACTTTCTTGGGGTATCAGCTGCCTCTTCTGTTGTTTTGGGTTTTGTTTTATAGAAGGGGAAAAAAAAAAGCCTGATGCCTGTTTTTCCACTGTCTTCAAAGAATATGCTGGTTTCAATAAAATTGATGTGTTTTTATGTAGTTTCAAAAGCTCTAGCTTTTTCAAAAGATCATAAAATGTATAGATATCTTTCCTCTAGAGGGATTCGTGGCAAAAATAGGTTCAATTATTTCCTAATCCTAGAGAGACTGGAAATTATACCTCTTGACAAACACTATGAGGAATAACAAAAATCAAAAATTCTTTTTCAGCTCTAGCAATTTTGTAGTTTCTCATGAATTAGGGTGTATTAGATTAGATACTTAAAATTCTGTATTTTCTTTGTTTAATTAGCCTTTTGGTAAGAAACATTTATTTAACTTTATTTAATTGAGAAAAATTTTACAGGATAATTACTTGTGGGGTGTGCGATTCATCTCACTTTAGATGTCTGTGTTTGAGTCAGTCGCTCTGCAGCCCATTTACAGTCACTGAAGAGAAGGGGCACTTATGGGACATAATTGATCTGATCTATTTTTCATGTCTGCTTCAGGATGAGGTGGATGGTACTCCAGGAACGTTCGGCTAAACTGATGATTTCCATGAACTGCAAGAGCAGTAAGCAGAGGCTGCGTTGAGGAGTATAAACTCCCATCCAAACTTTCCATTATATCTCCATGAACTTTTTAAACTCTAGATCTACATTTTACCTTCAAATGGGATAGTTTCCAAATCTTCTCTCTTAAGAGTACTTCTTAGTGCTAAAGTTTATCATCTTTAGCAGTGCCTTTGTTATATCTAAAAAAATGTATTGCATAAAAGGTGAATATATTATGTTGCAAAGATTTAGAACTTAGATCACCACGGTAATAGGAACTCTGTAGAATGATAGTGTGGTCTTTCCTCTCTTGAAGTACATTTCAGCTCTACAGCAATGGAGTATATTATACTTTGGGATTAAATTATATTATTGAAAAATCAATTCTTCTGAATTTTTAAAGTGATCTTCTTGGTTTTTTATAGATTTTTTTAAAAATTTGAAATAAAATATTAAAATTTAAGATTTCCCAAGTAGGTGCTAAGTAATTATTAACTCTAAAATGAAAAGATGCAGCTAAGTTCCAGTTTGTTTCTAATCTCAAAAAATCGTTGGCTGTGAAAAGTAATTGCAAATATACAAGCACAGACACTCCTGGCTGAAAATACATTCCTTTCTTGTTCTACAGCATACAGACTTCATGATTTTTTATGATTATTTGCTTTATGATGCTTTGTTCGTATTCAGCATGTTCTTTTATCAAAGTACTAACTTATTTTTGTATTGTAAAAAGTGCAGAGATACTTTTTATGGATCTTTCTTTCATCTGTGTCCATTAGAAAAATAACTTTGTCTTTACATAAACATAGAGTATTTATAGAAAAACTGTTGGTTTTTCAAATTTCTATGATGAAGTATATAGGGCTTATTTATTTTATGTTGCTGCCAAGTGTGTTGGGAATTTTAAAGACCTTTGAAAAGATGCACTTCCAGCCTGAAGGGGTTGATGAAGTAGGAAGACAATATAATAAATGCAAGGATTTAGAAGTTGCATAAATGAATAATAATAAAAAGATGGTTAACAATATGCTGTTTACATAAACTTCTTTTAAAGTTCTGACAGGGAATGCTTTTCTGTAGCAAGAAGAAAGATGTTTTAAGAGAGATACATAGTTACTGCATGTTGGTAACCTGAATGCACTAGGCTATAGGGGCTGAAAAGTTGTCTTTAGATACGGGTAAGGACTGAGAATTGTTTATACACAGGGACATCTCATCTATGATGGTCCATGACAGTCATGAAGGGCTGAATTTTAAGCTCGGCATTGATAAATAAAAGAGAAGGTGTATCTTGGTTCAGGAAGTGAACTCTAAATGTATTAGCAGCATGAAAGGAAACAGTGAACAAGCATACAAGAGGTTGGAGAACTCAAGTTGTTTGAGTGTTGAAAGAGGAGGAGGTGACAGGAGAGGAGACAAATATTAGGAAGCAGATTATGAAGGGCTTTGAATGTCAAGTGGTCATAGAATAGGATTTGATTTCTGTTTCCTGCTATGTGACATTAGGCAAATCATGACATTTCTCATTTTTTTTATGAGCAGAAAATGTGGATAATGCTTGCATACCAAGTAGAGAACTGTGGTAACAACTCTAGTCTTGGTGCAGCACGAATGAGGTATTTATATTAATTTTAAGAATTATTGAATGAATACAAAAATTCATTCTGTATACAAAACTTGTTTTATTTCTGAAAAGCAAGTTTCTCCAAGGTGCTTTTCTTTCTAATTTGTAGCTATACTGAATAGCTAATGAGGAAGAGTGCTTCTTTTTAGACTTTATGATCCTAAACTTTTTCTTAAAATACAGAGATAGGAGATTATACAGTATCAGTAACTGTTAAATTTAGTGTCCTTATTCATTACATAAGAGAAACATGAAATAATGTTGTCAGTTGTGGGAGAAATCCTTGCATCAATTGATGCATTGATTTAATTTTCCAAATAAGATCTTGCTGGATCAGATATGCTTATAGTGCTACAGTTTGAAAAGCAAAATACAGTACAGCAGAGAAACTGCATTGGGAACACTTGGTTTTTACATAGAACACTTCTATGTCAAATGAATTTGTAAAGATTCAGGTTTGCCAAAGGCAGGAGAAAATCAACTGCTATTTGATAAATTGCATAAACCCAATAATTTATTTATGGTTGGTCAACCTCTAGAATACAGTATTGAAAGATTAAAATCATAGAAGTCATCATAGAATCACAGAACGCGTTAGGTTGGAAGGGACCTTTAAAGGTCATCTAGTCCAACCCCCCTAAAGTAAGCAGGACGACTTTAGTTAGATCAGAGCTTCATCAAGGCTGACCTTGAATGTTTCCATAGATGGGGCCTCCTCGGGGCAACCTATACCAGTGCCTCACCACCCTCATAGTGGAGGACTTCTTCCTAATGTCTAATCTAAACTGACCCTTCTCTAGTTTAAAACCATTTCCCCTTATCCTATCACTCCATGCCCTTACAGTCCCCCTCCAGCTTTCCTGCAGTCCTCTTTGAGTACTGGAAGGCCACTGTAAGGTTCCCTCCATAGCCTTCTCTTCTCCAGGCTGAACATGCCCAACTCTCTCAGCCTGTCTTCAGAGGAGAGGTGCTCCAGCCCTCTGATCATCCTTGTGGTCTTCCTCTAGACCTGATCTAAAAGGCCTCATTTTGGGGGGAAAATCTCTATCTGAATGAGTCTGTGGGAGATTTGGTGGCTTATGTAAATTTAAATGAAAAGAATTTTTCTTTCTGTTCTTATTTGGTTGTTTCTCTCATCTGTAGTAAACTACTTGCTGCTAATATTCCTGGTATTTTTATTAAAATTATACTTACTATTGATTATGACCCAAAACCTATTTATGAGATCAAATGCAATAAAAATCCTCTCTATACTTGTACAAAAAATGTATTTTCAAACATGGAAGTTTGGACTAAGGACAATTTGGAGAGTTTCCTTGATGGCAGCTTTGGAGTTCTGGTAAAAGAAGGAAGTAGTTACATTTGTTCAAGAGAAAAGCCACAAATAAGTGGTGGAAAATGAAAGGTGAAGCTTAAGACATTGATGCTAAAAAAATGAGTATTTTTAAAATATTTGGTATGATAAGCCATTGAATTGATTCAAACAGGGCATATGATGCCTATGATGTACTTTTACTGAAACAGAAATTGTGGACTGATTGCACCTGATGATACTTGATAACATTCTCTAATCTTTTTAATATAGAATGTGCTCACCATGGTCTTCACTGACCTTGAAATCCCCAATCACACTTGTGTTTATCTCATACATTAGGGAGCATCGCATTACTGTGAAATGTATTCTGTATAGATTTTTCCTTCTTCACTGTTTCTGTACTGTTCCTCCAGTGTGAATGGTAGTTCCTATAAATTACACAGTAAAATTATTTGGTGGTGGTTTCATGATTAAAACAAAGCACTTATTACTTATTCTAAATAATGGGGTCTAAGAAAATCTGGCCAATCTTACCAGACAAAAATGCCTATAAGCTTCAGTTAAAATCTTATTTGATTGCAAAGTGTTGTTTTCCTTTAATGCATTTTGTAATTGGTTGACATGTAGGAAGTTGGTATGGATGGCTGTTTTTTATTTGTAAGTTTTACATTGACTACTTGTAGTCACATAAGCCAGTGTGCCTAAATGTTACTTACCATTTCTGCATGAATTGCAGAAGGAAAGGATGGAGGTCCTCATTCTGAAAGAATATGTGCTAAAGGGAAAGTATGTTTTCTCTCTGTTCTGTTTTTATATTGATGGCTGAGGGCTTGCCTCTGAAACACTCAAGTCACTAGGAACAAGTTCAGATCCTGAAGTACTGAAACAGAGAAATCATCTCTTAAATTAACTTTCACCAGAATTCTTAGTTCTTGCTTTTCATCTGGGCAAGTCTTGGAGAGGAGTGGATTCTTCCCTTTTTTTTCTTGAGTGACAGTGGTTTTCATCTCCACTAGAATGTTCTACACTTCACTAAAATCTTTCATTGTTATTGCCCTGTCTTAGTAATGCAATGACATTTCAAGTGGAGTTTCAGCAGAACAACAGTCCAGACCTGGGGTCCCCAGTATAGGAGAGATACGGAGATGTTGGAGCAAGTCCAGAGGAGGCCATGAAAATGATCAGGGGGCTGGAGCTCCTTTCCTGTGAAGACAGGCTGAGAGACTTGGGCTTGTTCAGCCTAGAGAAGAGAAGGCTCTGGGGAGACCTAATTATGGCCTACCAATACTTAAAGGGTTGCTACAGGAAAGTGGGAGAATAGGGACTGACTGTTCACAAGGGAGTGCAGTGATAGGACAAGGGGCAATGGCAACATCGGTTGCCTACCCTTTATCCTCTGATGCTGTCACTCCATCATAGAAGGTCAGCAGATTGGTAAGGCACGACCTCCCCTTGGTGAAGCCGTGCTGTCTGACCCGGATTATGGACTAAGATGGTACTAAGATGAGACTGTCTAGTTGGTTTATGCTGAAACTCAGAAACAGTGGGCATGTAGCACTGTCTTACATGTCACTCGCAATGGTCAGTCTGTGTCGCTGCATTCTGGGATACACAGTGAAATCCTCATGTAATGATTTTTCACATGTGTGTGTATGTATATGTGTCTGTTATTAATCCTGAAGTCTGTTTCAGGGTGCTCATGCATTCATGTACTGGTCTAGTAGAGCTCACAGCTACTCACCATTTTCTCACACAGTCAACTGTGTTACACGCATACTGAAGTCTTCTACGGAGTTCTCAGTTGTGATTTACCACCAGTATTAGCATTAGAGCCACCACTGTGTTCTTCTGTACTTGTCTGTTTTGTTCACTCTGCAGTGTTTGCAGTCATATAATCCAAATATGGCTGGCTGATTTTATGGAACTGGAAATGAAGTTACAGATAGAAAAATTGGACTAATCTGAATTTAAAGTATAGCAATAATAGCTTTTCACCCCAAAGCACTGAATGACGTTTTATCCTTTTGATGGAAAAGGGACTGTTACTCTTTTTAGCCTGGTGTTTTGATGCAGTGCAGCTTTCTATGTCTTCTTCAGCAGCTTTTCCTGGTGTGTTTCTCACTGAAGAAATAGAGTGAGTCCTGTGACTTCAGGTCAGTACAGGTTCACACCTCAGTGGGCACTGTTTCACTGGCTCATATACTCTTTAGTCTTCTTATTTATTGCCAAAATCCACAACAAAGCAAAGGAAGCCAGCAGATGTTCCACATATAGCACAGAGAGAAATCTAGCTGAGCTTCTGTCTTTTAGCATTCTGCAACTGCTGCAGAGATTTTAGGGGAACAAGCAGTGGCTGACATACGGTCATCTTTGAAAAATGAACAGAAAGTTTATTCAGACACTACTCTGTCCATTACCTTTTTTTTTTTTTATGATTAGACAATAGAATTCTCTTATTTTTAGAAATGGGTGCTAATAGCTCACCCCTCCTGTTGTGTTCAAGTTTCATACAAATGACTGGGAAAATAAATGGTAGGCAGTACAATAGTAGTGAAAATAAAATAGCCACGACCATAGAAACATGAAAGGATCTCACCTGCCCTTATTTAGTTTGAATTAGAACATTTTATGTAACAACAGAAGTATACCTAGAAAAAAAAAAAAAAGTGTTTTTAAGACATTTTCCTTGAAAATATCTCTGCTCTCAAGACAAATGGGATATGAGTCATGAGGAGGCGTGGTCTAATTTACATGCAGCTCGTGTCATGTTTTGCAAGAAGAGATTAAACGCTTTTCAGTAGCACTAAACTTTTCTTGTTGACAGCAGGAGCAATTGTGGTTTGCATAATAAAACTGGCAATATAAAATAAATTCACTGTATTTTGCTCCATTTTACAATGCAGGAATCTGTGTAACTGAAAATGTCAATAAGGAGATAAATTACCAGCTTTCACACTGAAAAAATAATAGTATGGTTTTCTCATGGCAAAAGATACAGCAGGTATCTATGAAAAAAGTAAGACAAGAACAGCTATTTTGGAAGCAGTAGAGGTTTCTTTTATGCCATATTCTTGCACATTTTTTTCCTAGCTGTTGAAATAATGAAGCTACTGAAATATTTCTGTCCTTTCAAAATTATTAAGAGATAGATGTGATAGGGGATACTGCAAGAGAGACACATCCTTATAGACTGAGAGTCTTAATGTATGGCCAGCTTCAGCTGGTTTGAGATAATGGTGCAGACGTGTCACAGCTGTTTTGCTAGATGAGAAGGAATGTTGCAAGTGAGCCAGAAAATGTTTAGACAGTGAAAGCAGCAAAGAAAGAATATATTCCTTGATCACTAAAGGCGTCTGCTGGCTGATATCTGTAAGTGCATGACTGAAGCTGCAGAGAATGCTATCGTATGTCTGGTGATTATATATAGATTAGCTCTTGGTGATGACCCACTTGGTAGCTGTCATCCAAACACTGACCTACCTCTGTTAATCTTGGGCAGACAACTTGCTTGCTGTTTTCTGGAAGGGTTTTTTATGTTGGTTAGTAAGACCTGTTCTTTCTTTTTAAATAGGACCAGTTGGTGGTTTGGATTGTCCAATGGAAACTGGGGTGCAGGTCTTTTGTCTGCACTAGGCTGCAAGGGCATTTTGGCTCAAATGCCTTACATTGTCTTTGTTAGGCCCAACTGCTAAAGAGCAGTATTAGCAAGGGGCACAAACCACACTGTGCTTTCTCCAGCAGGTCTATTAGGGAAATTCGTCTTAAATTACTGAAGAAATTTGACTTACAAACCTAAGATTGCCTTGAAGTTATCTTTGGGGAATAAATCTTCAGTGAAACAATCAGATCTGGTACTTAAGAACAACAAGGGTTTGTTTTTTTGTTGTTGGTTTTTTTGGGGGGGTGTTTGTTTGTGGTTTGGGCTTTTTTTTCCCAACTTTTAAACTGAGTAAGAAACCCACAGTTTTAATGCAGACAGTATTTCTGCCATGCAGCACTAGGATGAGATTCTAGGACTGTAGCCTAGGAGTATCACTCAGATAAGACAATAACAGTTCATTTTGTCCAGGAGGGAGAATTACAAGCAGCTATCACTACTAGAGGCAGATATTTCCATTTGTCACAGTAGTAGTAACTATTTTTAATTGCTGACAGCTAACAATTCCCTGGGAAATGGAAACACCTATAGCCAGTAATTACAGCCTCTTCTCACCCTTCAGCCCTGGAGGATTCTAGCGTCTGCCAACAATTACAAAATCAGGCACTCCTGGACTGTGCTGCATATTAGGTTAAACCTAAGTAGCTGTCAGGAAGGGGAGATATCATGCCCAAGACAGGCAACCAAAGTAGGGTTACATTTCCAAAAAGTTTGAGAATTGCTGCTTTACACAATCCTAGAGGGATAGGATGGAATGAGCTGTCAAATACAATTTTTTTGCAGACTGTTTTTGAGTTTATATAATGAGGTGGAACCTAGCTGCAGAACAGGATGAAGAAAGTGAAGATTAAGAGACATTGAGCTCCACTGGCTGAACTCTAGGACAGCAAGAAAATGCTGAAGGAGATTTTTTTATAGCTGAAACATTTGTATCTAGGTACTATACAGGCTGGAATAGTAAATGTCTGAGGTTTGGGTTTGGGGTTTTTTTAGCTTTTTCCAGATTTATATGATAAAGTCAGAAATCAAATAATGGATTCTTTGAGATGGCCCTTACAGAACAAATTGCATTATCTGCAGATAACACACAGTTCGCTGATGAGTTGGCAGCACAGACATATCAATTTGAGTGTGATGTCCAAACTTGATGTTTAAGCTCTTTATATTAAAGAGCAGGAATTTAATTGTATGCATATGCTTTTTTTTTTCCCCAGTAAATATGACTTTTTTTAGGTTCCACACAAGATTTTGCCTGTCTACACTCATGCTTAGTTGCAATGTTAATAGTGGTTTTCTATCCCTAGAAAACAGATGTCAGTTTTCCAAGTGTAAACAGCGCAGAAGGACATACAAATGAAGGCAGCAAATAGATGTACGGTGCCTGGCTAGAGGAGCTGTATCAGGTTGAGTGATTCTTGACCATATACTGAAAGAATTTAATATGTGGCAGTCTGAATCAGTGATTTGTACGTGATGACAGATGTAGCCAGAAACACCTTGCTAGCTGAGGACTGAACATAGTGTTTCTGACCA
Source organism: Zapornia atra (assembly GCA_013400835.1). NCBI lineage: Eukaryota > Metazoa > Chordata > Aves > Gruiformes > Rallidae > Zapornia > Zapornia atra. Next base: position 120,447 of record VZTU01011443.1, read on the forward strand.
TCTGAAAGTGTTGTTATAAATGTCAACTACAGGCTATGTTTTCCTTCTGCTGCATATCTTTGTTCAGACAGTATGTACTTGTCAATTATTTTGATTTAGATTAAACTTCAAGTATCCATGTGCAACGTGATTTCTTCTACCTTCCTCTTCCTATAGGAAATCTGCTCTTAATTCAGATATTTTCTCTCTTCTTGGAGTGAGGGACAATGACAAGATGTAAAAAGCCAGAATTAGTGGTTTAGACTATCCATTCTTTTTTGCTTAAGGAAG
>VZTU01011444.1:1587-29652 GCA_013400835.1 Zapornia atra
AAGTAGATGTTTATTTTAATACTTTGAAAAATGGAAGACTGGAGGAGGTTATATTATGTTTCAGGAGCTAACTCAACTAAGTATATGGAAAACAATATTTTATAAATACATTAATAAAGTAATCTATTATTTTGGCTGAAAAATTGCTCACCCACTGCTTTAAAGGAATAATATTGAAAGCATTTATGGTTTTCTTTATATAGTTGTGTTGTATAAACTCCTCCAAAAATTTGCCAGCTTCCATTTTCGGAACTTGACCAGATCATTATAAGATTTTAAATTACAAGTGTACAAAATGATAAATTCTTGGTAATAGTTTGTAATTAACTAAACATAGTTAAATGTTTAACATAGTTAAACATATAAACATAAATTACATTTGAGATGTAAATATAACAATTAAACATTCAAACATTGCATTTTCAAGATCACACTAAAAATAAACATTCAGAATCCATTATGAAAACACATAACCTGAAATGCAGATGTAAAAGCAATGAAATCTTCCCCTGCTCAACTTGTGTAAATCACATGAAACTGTGGAACATTCATTACACATTTGCACAGGTAGGAAAAGTATGTCAAAGAGGAGAGAGTTGAAGTGTGAATAAATGTCTCCCTAATCTCGTAAGAAGGGAAAATCTGTATTCCTGTCTTTTATCCAATGAATTTACCACATACAGATTTCCTTTTTGGGAATACAAAATTTTGATCTTTCCTACTCTTTGTAGTCACACATAAACCCTGAGCCAAGTGACAATTGTACCTCACCATAACCTCCTCTCAATTTACATTACAACCTTATTCATATATCATATATTTAACAGTCATGAGATGAAACGGTCATCTAATGACAGGAGTGAGGCATAGATGCCAAATCTTGCTACCCTGTAGTTCAGATCCTTAAGTATTAATGCTTTTCTTACATACTCTTTCTTGGTTGGATGTACTTTTCTTTATTCCATACAAAGTAGAAGTTCAACAGAGAAGAGTAAGAAATCTTCTCTGAACTACTCATAATCTGGTACTTACAGGAGTTACTGGAATAAGCACATTCATCTTCCCTCAGGCCACAATCTGCCTCATAGAGCATATTACAGTTTAAAAAAAATTTTTTTAAATCGTCTCTTCCTGAAGTGAAGAACAGGTAAACTGAATAGTTCTATTCACTATTGTTTGCTTTGACCAGACTTCCAGCACTCAATATTCCCTAAAAAACAAGGTTTAAGTTTCATTTGGGATGTCCCAAATATATCATCCTGCCTCCATCTTCTTCAGGACATCCCACCTATGAGTTTTGTCATATGAGGTTCTTTTCCAGATGTCGATAGGTATCAAAAGACAGACTTCAAATAATTATAGCAATTAATTATTATTACTTCATGTATAAAGAACACAGGACTATGATAAAAAAGCAAATACTTTGCATCCCTTATTTCAGTTACAATTGCTTCTGTATTACTCCCCATAGAGGGATTCTAGTAGTCATCTCTTTGTGAGAGGGAATGTTCCTTCACATGGGGTTTCTTTGTCAAGTAAGTTAAAACTAAATATATTATTGCAAAAATCAGTATGCAATTATTCCCCCCTATCTCACAGTGTGGTAAAGGAATTTTATGGAGAACACAGTGAAATTTGTGAAATTTATCAGAGATCACTATAAGAGATCTCTACTCTGCCCTTGTGAGACCCCATCTGGAGTACTGTGCCCAGATCTGAGGCCCGCAATACAAGAAAGATGTAGAACTGTTGGAGAGGGTTCAGAGGAGAGCCACAAAGATGATTAGAGGGCTGGAGCACCTCCCCTACGAAGAGAGGCTGGGGGTAAATATCATTCACTTTACCCCATCTTCGTCTCCAGGAATACGAAATGAAAGAATGGTTGGACTTGATGATCTTAAAGGTGTTTTCCAACATTGTAATTCTGTGATTCTGTGATTCTCTGAAATCTAAATGTGTAGGAGAATATTTTAATAAATTATTTTATAAATGCATTTTAATATCCAACAAATCATAGTATAAAAATAAATTATCAAAGCAGTTTTATGCTATTAGTTAGTGTTTCAGACAATGACGTTTCACACTGAAAATATGTCTCCAATATAAATGGGTGATTCTTTTGAAGTTATTTTGTGGATTCTTCTTCAGCTGCCTGGTTACTCGTTGAAAAGAACATACTTAGGAGTGCTGCATGGATGGTTGTGTCGAGTGTTGCCTTCCAAAACCAAGATGATATCAGAAAGCAGTTTCTTGCTTAATACAGTGACATTTTATATTGTTCTCTAGTAATAGCTAGACAAGAGAAGCACACCTTTTCTAGGTCTCAGCCATTTTCAATATCAGCTGCATTAATATTTTCATTTTCTCAGCCCAGATTTCTGTAACATCCTTAGCTTATGAAATAAGCTTATTGTCCTTACCTTACAGATATGAAATCTGTTTATATAAATGTAATAGAATTGTTGGTGGGGTTTTCTCCTCTCATTTGGTAGGTATACTGCTTTTGGTTTTGTGACAGGAAAGTCACAGAAGTATTTCTGAAACGGGACTTTTAGCTTTTCACTCTTCTTTTGACTTCCCGAGATGTCCTGTTACTTTCTATTAGGTTTGATGGTCATTGAATTTCTATTTTCAGTGATTTTATACACCCTGAAAGTCTTTGGAACATTTTCAGACTTGGAAAAAAGTGTTAAATAGCTACTTTAAAATGTAATGTCCTGGCGTCTTTAAAAAAGAAGAACTTCCTGTATCTGACAAGTTGCTTAAATACTGCAGAGCATATAACCACTTTATGTATTACAATGGCAGAAGCTTATAATTAAACTACTTGTGTATCAATTGCAAAACTTTACCTATCCCTTTGGACATTGCTTCAGCTAAATACATTACAGGTGATTTCAAATTTGTTCAAACCATCTTAATTTAACTGAAACATTTGTGTTGTGCTTCCGGTTGTCAATAGACTGTTTTGTTTGAGTTGGACTTGTGTGTGTTTGTGCATGCATGTGTGTGTGTGAGGTGCTGAAGTGCCTTCTTTTTTTCAGAAGTGAGAATTTTCCTATAGAATATCTTTAGATGTAGGACCCAACCACTTAATTTACACCTCAATTGCATTTTTATCACCATCCCCTTCATGCCTGGTATATTTGCTCTTTTAACATACTGAGTGCCTGGCGTATATTTTATGCAACCCAATGAATTTCATGGTCTTTTTGAAGCAATTTAGTGGAAGAGATTCAATTTTTTAATGTGGTGATTACATACAGACTGTCTATCTGACACCTACAGTAGAGACATTGAATTGTCATCCTGCAAACATTCATTCTTCCTGACAATTTAATGTTTCCCCCCCTCTCCCCATCTCACTTAAGTGTATTAAAAAAAACTTCTTCCTTTGGATGACCAAAGTTCACTTTATCAACTTGGACTGCATTAAATCACTTCTAAATAGGAAATTTATACTGAAGACAGCAAATAATCGTTACTGGTGATGTCAGCTGGAATATGAGATGAGTGTAGCATATTATTTCTGGGGTTTTGAGATAAGCTAAGACCAAAGTTTTCACTACTTCCTGAAAAATTGTCCAAGTAGACTGGTAAGGAAGTCTCCTTGTGGACACAGACTTCCTGGAATCAACTAGAAATAGAATGATAGCAGACATGCTCTTCAGAAGCCTGGAGCTAGAATCTGAGTGATGTAAAATAGAATTTATTATTCATCCAAAAATAGAGGTAGATACATCCCTTTACCTAAGTAAGAAAAGAAAGTTTCAGGCATTATCAACTGAAACTCAAAGAGAACCCTAAACAAAGTTGTTTGTGAGAACATGAACCTTTTAAATGCCGTTTTAAAAGTAATTAATTAATTAATGTTCAAGACAAGATTATTTTGTGTTTTTCTGGTTAATTATTCAAGTTAATATGCAGGTTTTGATGATGGACATTATAAAGAATTTTGTTATATTTACCCATTATATTAATTTGCTGGATGTTAAGATCAGGTACATTTTTCTGTTTGTTTGGGGTTTTTTTGTTTTGGTTTGGTTTGGTGTTTTTTTGTTTGAAAGGAGACCTAAGCACACGTGTTTTATCATTTACTTATGAGATTTAGTAAAAAAATCTCAATCTTCGTCACCTATCTTTTCATGTTGAGTTTCTTACAGTTTCTATGAATCAGGACACCTTTAAGAGATTAATATTTTGCATAATATAGGTTTTGTAGAAAAAATTAACATATCTATAAAGAGCTAATTCTGATATTATGACTGCACCCCATAGAAGTGATCCACACTGGGACAGTTGGTGAAGAGCTGAAGCCCTGTGGAAAGGATTTATGTTGGAGAAGTTTGTGGAGGACTGTCTGCCATGGGTAGAACCCCACGCTGCAGCACGGGAAGTGTTTATTAGATAGCGTCAAATCTGAATTCAGGAGATCACATTTATTTCAGTACTCTAAACTGAATCCTGAGGAAAGGCTACATTAGAAATAATGTATACTGAAGGATTTTTGGTCCTTTGCCTGTAGACTTTGTCCTTAATAGTTTAAATTAACCTGATTTCCACATAAGGCCTATATCACAGAATCGCAGAATTGTAGGGGTTGGAAGGGACCTCGAGAGATCATCGGGTCCAACTCCCCATATTATCTAAGAGTCCTGCTTTTCTAGTTATCTCTTGTTGTGAGATGATGATGTTCAGATACAACACTCATTTTTTTTTCTTAAAACTACTTGTCAGTGTGCCCTTTAACAGCCTTATTCAGGAATCAAGTCAGAAAACATATTATTGCTTGCAAATCTGTTAAACTCTGGTAACATAAAATCAGTTATTGTACTGGTATCACTGAAGCATATTTTTGGTCATCCCAGTCCAACTGTATATAAGAGAATCTTTCTTCTCTTCCTTCAAAAAGAAGGTGAAAATTAATTTTCATTAAGATCTTTGATATATTTTGCCATACCTTTTCTTTCAGCCTAATTCAAATAATCCAAGAGCCTACTCTAGTTTCTGTCAGTGTTCAAGTCCACAAAAACTATTACTCATTAGGCATACTATGAATACAATTAATTCCACAGGTTTTTTTTCGTTTTCTGCAGAGACTGAGGGTACAAAAGCCAATTATAATTAATCTCTAGTTGCTTGAAAGATCACTCGCTCTGGAAGAATTCTCACCACCGGAGTTATGAGAGATTTCAGTTTTTCATCCAGTAACTGAAGTGTCAGAAATGCCCAGAACACATCAGAGAATCTAATTGTAAGCAGTGATTGTAGCCCTTTGCCCTTTTCAGTTAAGTACCCTCAGCAAACAGACTGGAAATGGTAGATATCAACATACTCATCAACGAGGCTAACCTAAGGCTTGGCAAATGATTATATAAAAGTAATACATAAATTAAACTATTCTTTATTTTGTTATGTAATTAAAACTCTTCTTCCTTTAATGAAAAGTTCATAATCATGGATCTCTTGTCTTTAAGAAGTAGGGTTAAAAAAACTATACTCACTCTGTCACATTTGTGTAATCAGCTTCACGTCTACTTTCTGATTATTTTTTACTTTATATTAAAAAATACCACCCACAACAGTATATTTTAATCCTTACTGACAAAATAAAATTGCTGACATATCAGAGAAGTAGTTATTTTAAAAATAATTTAAAATTCCTAACAATAGATGCATATCTTTGAAAGAAGAGAAGAGAGAAGAGAGGAGAAGAGAGGAATGGAATATTTAATTTGGAAGGGACCTACAACGATCATCTAGTCCAACTGCACAACCAATTCAGGGCTGAAGAAAAAATAAATTATATTATTAAGAGCATTGTCCAAATGTCTCTTAAAAAACTGAGTTGGGGCATTGACCACCTCTCTAGCCTGTTCTAGTGTTTTTCCACCCTCTTGGTAAAGAAATTTTTTCTACTGTCCAGTCTAAACCTTACTCATTGCATGATTGTGCTGGTTTTGTCCTGGACAGAGTTAAATTCCCTGAGCAGTCAGCCCAGGTGAGCTGAGTTAGCTTGGGCTGTTTTCCACACCACCTGACATCACACCCCCATAAAAGGGGCTGGTCTAGGAAAGGTGCTTTTGGGTGCCTCCAGGGCAGTCTGAGTGTGACTGGGGTGTCAGGTTGGTCCTTGATTGATACAGTACTCTGTATCATTGTTAGGTCAATAAGGTACTCTTTGTTATTATCAGGTATAAGTGAAACTTGCAGTGGGCTGTTGTTCTCCTTTCATGGTGCTTTTGTCAGTAAACTGTCCTTATGCCAGCCCACAGAGGCTCTGTCTGTTTCTCCTCTGCGAGTGAGTGAGCAGCGTGTGATGCTCAACCACTGGTTGGGGCTGAACTGTTAGAATGATTCACGCACACCCTGTCACTGGACACCAGGGGGAAGAACTCTGTATCTCCCTCTTCAGGAAGCTGTAGAGAAACTTTCTGAAAGTGCCCCTCTCTCTCTACTGACTGCAAAAGACCTCAACAGCACAAAAGAACCTTGAGAGGTGATTCAGTTGTCCACATATAGGTGACTAGGAACAACTTCTGTATTTCCTACAGTGTCTCATAATCTACAAGTGATGCTGACACATAGATTTCTGATGCAAAAAACCCAAAGCTTTTGAATGGGAATTTTGCATTCAAATGGAGTCAAGGAGGGAAGGAAAAGTTGCTGAAGAAACCAAAAGTATTGTTTAAATGACTGTCTTCAGTTTGCTTGGACCTTTCATGTCCTCTTCCCTCCTTTCCTCTTCACTGTTCTCCTTTTCTACTTCATCTAAGGTGTGTGATAAAAGGAATTTATATTATTTCAAACTTCCAAGCAAACTGCTCAGAGGACCTGCTGCTCAGCTCTGGTTAATCCAGACATTGTTCGAGGAGTAGTGGAGCCTCTACTTTGATTTACAAAGTTCTATGGGGTCTCTTGCTCGACAGAACAAGGACAGTTTCATGAGTTAGATGTCTACCCCATGCCTCCTGCATCTAGGTTTATTGTGATTCAGATCTGATCATAAAAGTTTGTTAGAGAAACCAGATCTTTCAAACATAGTGTGCAGCTAAAACAGAAGCCCTTTTCACCCATTAAAAAGCATATTAAGATAGATGTAATTAATGTTTCCATATATTTAACTCAGATATAAGATTAGTAAAGTGTAATAATTAGCAAGATTATAGAAACATTTTGTAATTCTGTATATGGTTTGGTTGAGATAATTTTTTTATGGTATCTGGTGTAGTGCTGTACTGGTTTGTACTGGGATAGAGTTAATTTTTCGTCATAGCAGGTAGTACAAGGCTGTGTTTTAAATTCATACTGAAAACAATGTAGATAATATAGAGGCTTTTTTTAAATTGTTGAGTAGTGCTTACACAGAGCCAGTGGCTTTTCTTTTCACACCACCCCACCAGCAAGGAGGCTGGGGGTGCACAAAGAGGTGGGAGGGGACACAGTTGGGATAGCTGATCACAACTGACCAAAGGGTTATTTGATACTATATGACATCATGCTCAGCAATAAAAGCTGGGGTGAAAAAGGAGGTAGGGAAGGACATTGGGAGTTATGGTATTTGGCTTATCAAGCAATTGTTACATATGATGAAGCCATGCTTTCCTGGAGGTGGCTGAACGCCTGCCTGCCCATAGGAATTAATTCCTTATTTTCTTTACTTGTACACAGCCTTTGGTTTTCCTATTAAACGGTCTTTATCTCAACCCAGAGGTTTTCTCACTGTTATCCTTCCAATTCTCTCCTCCATCCTGCTGTGTGGGAAATGAGCAAGAGGCTGTGCAGTGCTTAGCTACCAACAGGTTTTAAACCATGAAAAATACTTTTAACAGCATACCCTGCAACAATTAATATTTTGTAACACCACTGAGCATAAATAAATAATCTGTAACCACAAAGGGACAAATTTGGGATAGTTGTGCAAATGGTGCACAGATCAACTTGTAACTGGTGATATCCATAAGATAAGAAACAAAGGATAAATAAGGTAGGAAATGTGTCTGTGGAAACCAGTTTTATCTTGCAGATTAGTCAAGAAAAGATGCGTTATGAAACCAAAACTAGTTCTGGCCCTAAAAATAGGGCCAGATCACAGCAGATGAAAACACACCTTTTTTTTTTTCTTTTTTCCTGGGGAGTGGGGAGAGGAAGGAAAGCACAAAGGATGAGCAGGGACTAATGGGGAAGAAAGAAGCTGCCCATATCAAAGAACTGTGAAGTCATGTCAAACCTGTGTGACTAAGATCATTGATAGTGATTATTACTACATGTATGGCATTAGCTCCATGGTATTTTATATTCCAAGCTAATGTTGAATATTTGTATTAAGAGCTAATCATTTGAATGCTTAATGATAATGGCTGATAATTATCCAGACTGACAATATGTATTGTTAATGAATTGTCAATCTGGTAAAGTCTCACTCTGAAGAATGAAAACAGAATGATTTATCAGTCTTTTAAAGACACCAGTTCAGTCAACAGAAAAGTCTCTAAATCAGACTTCCATATATATACATTCAGTGCAATAGGTATAAGACAGCTAAAACATTCAGAAGTCATGTAACAAATATGCACGTATTTCTTCATTAAAATGGCAGCAGACAGTAGAAGCATGCCTTGTTTTTTTTTTTACAATCGCCTAGCTATGTAACAAAGGTTTTCATTATACATGGAATTTTCATTAAATAGTTTCTTGAAATAAATGCGCAGCAGCTAGAGGCTGTTTCCATTACTAAGCTCATCTTACAGAAGACGATTCGCTATTCAAGTGACTATTTTCCAAAAATAGATGTTTGAAATCCACAGAATTTCTATTATCAAGCTTCAGAATTCCTTCCTGTTTCAAAGGAACTTCTGTCATACAAACTACTGTTGCCTCAGCATCTGGAACTGGGCTCTCCAGAAAGAGTTTACCCCTGTGTTCACCATAGAGAATCGAAAACCTAAACCTCTTTGAGATGCAAAGCAGTCTTTCATTTTTAAGAGTTTAGATTAACTGCTCAAGGAAGGAAAGACATTACAGACAGCAGATGATTGGCTAACAGGTGCACAAGCCCATGGGACCTGAGGAAATTCATTTCTGATGGATGAAGTGACTAAGCCACTCTCCAGCATATTTGGAAGTCATGTCAGTCCAGTGAAGTTTCCACTGGCTGAAAAAGGGGAAACATAACCACCAGTTTTAAAAAAGGAAAAAAAGGAAGATTCAGGGAACTATAGGACAGTAAGTCTCATGTCTGTGTCTGGCAAAAACATGGAGCAGACCCCCCTCAAACCTAGCCTCAGGCACATGGAATTTACAAAGTAGTATGATGGCAGCCAACATGGCTTCACTAAGGGCAAATTATGCCTAACAAATCTGGTGTCATTCTCTGATGGAGTTACAGCATTGGTAGATAAGGGAAGAGCAACTGGCATCATCTACCTGGGCCTGTGCAAAACATTTGACACAGTCCCATATGACAACCTTATCTCTAAATTGGACAGACGTGGATCTGATGGATGGACCACTTGATGAATAAGGAACTGGCTGGATGATTGCATTCAAAGGGTTGTTGTCAATGGCTTGATGTCCAAATAGAGACCAGTGAGAAGTGTCTTTCCTTAGCGGTCCGTATTGGAACCAACACTGTTTAACATCTCTGCAGCAACATGGACAGTGGGATTGAGTGCACCCTCGGCAAGTTTGCCAACAACACCGTACTATGTGGTGACATCAACATAGTGGAGGGAAGAGGTACCATCCAGGGGGTCCTTGACAGGCTTGAAAGGTGAGCCTGTGCAAACCACATGAAGTTTAACAAGGCCAAGTGCAAGGTCCTGCACATGGGTCAGGGAAATCTCAAGCAAAACTACAGGCTGGGTGGAGGATGGATTGAGAGGAGCCCTGAGGAGAAAGACTTGTGGGTGTTGGTGCATGAAAAGCTCAACATGAGTTAGCGGTGTGTACTTGCAGCCCAGAAATCCAATCTTATTTTAAGCCACATGAAAAACTACATGACCAGCAGGTTGAAGGAGGTGATTCTTCCCCTCTACTCCACTCTCATGACATCCCACCCGGAGTACTATATCCAGTTCTGTGGTCCCCAGTACAAGAAAGGCATGGGCCTGTTGGCCCTCTAAAGAAGGGTCTTGTGCAGCCCGAAGAAGAGAAGGATCAGGAGAAACCTTATAGCAGCCTTACAGTACCTATAGGCGGCCTACAGGAAAGCTGGAGAAACTGTTTGCAAGTGCATGTAGTGACAGTGCAAGGGGTAATGTGTTTAATCTGAAGGAGGGCAGATTTAGATTAGAAAAGAGAAGTAGGCCTCCAGCCATGCTGTGTCATGTCTTTGCTAAAAATAATTGCCTGAAGTTGGTTGTGTGAGGCATGAATTGTATTTCATTTCTCTGTATATATTACTCAGCACAGCATCTTGCAAACAAACCTACTTTTTCCTTCTCTTGCCCTGATGATCAATTAACAATGCAGTGGGCTATGATGGAAGAGGAATGGCGATGTAACCTTAAGTTATATGAAGCATGAATAAAGTATTTTCTATGGGTATTTCTCACATTGTTCAATTCAAATGAAAATGGTTTCCATTTCCAGTTTTTTCAGTTGTCTTAGGGGAGTGGCATTCCTCAGTTGTCTTGAGGGAGAAGGCTGGTGAGGGATTCTGTCTGTAAATTCAGCTTCTATTTTACAAAACTACATGAATGTCTCACATACTCCTTTCTTTTTTAGTATTTACCCTCTTGCTTCTCTATCTTTGTTCTTTTCTACCTATACATTTTCTCTTTCTATCAAGAAAACTGAATGCATATCTTTGAGAGGTCAAGCTTTATATTAGAAAAGCTTACATACAGCATGGCTTCCATACAAGTACTCAATTAAGAATTAATGTTGGATCTTCTATTTTAGTTAAATATTAAATGCTTTAAAAAATACGTATTCAGTTAAATGAAGATGCAGAGATAAATTAAAATATTTGTCTAATTAATCTGAAGCTGCAAACACTGTAAATTGTGGTGTAGCAAACGTAACATTTTTAAGAAAACGTAGAGAGAATGCTACATCTCTCTATGTATGCATTCAAAATTAGTTGTCATTTAACCCAGTTTATGTAGATTTTGTGACTATGATTCAAAATGCATTTTGAACAGTCAAACTGTAAAAATGAGCATCACAAAACCTATGAGAAAGTAGTTGTTTTGTTCTTGGAGCCAAGTTTAAAAGAGTGGCTAGTTACTAAAGTGTGTACTGGAAAGTTAGAAAAAATATAACTACATCTTTACTAAGTGAGACTCATCAATACTGAGATGTGGTGGAAGCAAGTGCTTCTGGGGAGAAAAAGTAATTTTTAAATAAAAAACTGTGTATATGCTAACAATAAATAATATTAAGAGGACATACTAATAATCATCAGTCTACATGTGTATTATGTATGTATACATATGACATAGAATTATTTAAATCATCAATTTATTTGGTAGTCTATTCCTTAGACAAAGACTATTAAGTAAGAAAGCAGGAAATACATTATCTCTTGCTCCAATTTGTACTGAGTTTTAGTAGTGATCACACTCTGGAAAAGATATAAATGGCTAGTTTTACAGCAAAATAACATTTCAAGATTGTACCAGTTACTAGGGAATATGACAAGTGATATAGAACACAACTAAATGCATTTAGAAGAATGACAAACAAGGAAAGCTTTGTTGCAGTAATTAGTACCACAAAGCAATGTTGCTACTCAAGCCTCAAATCAAACACATGGCTTTTCTTTCTGCTTGAACCTAAACATAAGCTGTATAAAAATACGACACAAATTTCTTCTTAGAGTCTTAGTACAAAAGACAGAAAAAGTATTGTATTACTTTGTAAGGCATTCAGCATTAAAAAAAATGGGTAGGCAGAGGGTCCAATAGCCCTGGCAATTATTACAAAACATTTCTATTACTTGATAAACATGATCCATTCTGACTAGTTATTGTAGGAATAAAATAATTCAAAAGAAAGCCCAACCATCATTATTGAAATATATATATATTTAAATTAATCTTAATATTTGGTTATACTAGAACCAAACGAAGGATTGAAAACAGAAGCTGACATAGAATGCTAGAAGTTAAAAGCATCTTAAATCCCTACAGAAGTCATTTGGGAACTAATGTCTTTTCCTATTTAAAGAGTGTGTTAGTCAGCATCATCTATATTTTAACTTAGGGCTGTAATGGTATAAAGGAGAGTTCCACATGGTTCTTCAATAACCTGGATTTCCTTTGAAAGAGCTATATGTATTTGTGCTTCTTGCCTCCACATGTCATGCTAATAATTTAATATTTTATTGTTTGTAAGACTGTAGCAATTAATACCTATTGGCAAATGTGTCCTTTAGACTTAACAATTGTCATTTTAAATTATGCTATGGAGTTTTGCTTTTCCATCTCACTAGAGACTATGCTTTATTCACACATTTTGTAATATAAATCTTTTATCATGTTGACATCAATAGAGATGTAGCCCCTTCTGAATGGTTAAATAGAAACTTTGAGTATGTAATGAAACTCTTTTATGTCTTCTAAGTTTCAGATGTCCTTACCCTGCATTTATAAGTGTAACATGTCATCTTAAACTCCTTTAATTCTAAAGAGATTTATTTAAATTCCATTTGTTAATTTTAAGTGATATTGTTTAAAACACAGAGGAGTTTTTGCGTAGGGTTCGGTGATACGATTGAATATAAATATAATTTTTAAAATAAGCATATTTAAATACCTTTATGGTGCAGCTTTTGGCACATAAGACGACTTGACAACCTCTGTCCTATCTATCTGGGTTTCCACTGAGTAAGTGAATTCCTCTGCCACATGCCCATAAAAAACCTGGAAGATGCCTTTGTCTTCATTTAAATTTCAAATTGCTGTCAGTGCCACTAATTGTAGATGAGAATGCATGCGCAGAATTTCAGGCTGCAGGAGACTATGTGTGCATTCAGAATTGTTCCCTATTATAATTATTCTGAAGTGAACAATTAAATCTAACAATCTGGAAAACCATTCTACAGGAACAGGTGGGCGAGCTGTCTGATCAAAGCAAGAAATCATTGAATAAAGAAAAAGGGTCTATTCAAGCTCATAAACTGATCCACAGAATTTTGAGAGGTATGTTCAGTCTCATTTTATTTACTGTCCCTCAATAATCTCAAAATAAGGTTTACAGAAAAGAGAAGTCCTATCAAAAGGCATGAATTTGGACCAGACATATAATTTTGAAAGCACTTAACAGTTTTGAAGGCAGAGGAAAAAAGAGAGAAATACAAAATGAGTACTGTGCAAGAGAATAAGATATGCTTAAAACAGTAGAAATCTGACAAGAAATGGGATGCAATATTTTGAAGTTTGAGAATTATGATTTTATTTAATTACAAGAAGATGATGCTTAATGACAATGGTCTTGACAGATTTCCTGCCTTACTACCTTGCAGCTTCAGGAATGTTTGGAGTGTCACATCTGAAGATGCTGAAAAAGTATTACTGCTGTTGATTTAATCAAATCACTAATCTAACAAAGAAGTACATTAATAGTGTATTAATTTACATCTGGCTCTATGAGTCGAGCTCCAGTATGGGATAAGCACATTGAGTTGATTATCATGTAACAAGACAACATCTGGCAATGTGAAGAAGAAGGAATAACTGTGTCAGGATGTAGCTGTGAAGTGAGTTTTCTTGCAAGGTCCCTCTAAGTTCAGGCCCATTAACAATAAAACACTGCCTTCCTCCTGTCCTTCCTGTGGGTGACAAGCTTTGCAACTGTGTTTGGAAGACTAGCTGCAGAGCCTGCAAACATATAAAATATGGAAAGCCCATGTCAAGAGACATACATTTTATAGGTTAGGCCAGCAGGTTCATAGGTTTACCAATCAGCCAACTCAGAACTACCTGAACCACAAATAACTGAGATTGAATTGAAAGGGGATGGTAGCTGACAGGAGTAGTGCTTGGAGCAAATAAATTTGAAAAAAAACCTTAAAACTGGCTGAAAGTATTTGTTCCAGAAAATATTTTCCTTGGAAAATGCAATTCATTAAAATAGAAAAAAAGTCATAAAAGTAAGTGTAGTGATGTTTTTCATTGAAAAAGTGTCAAAACATATTGTTACTTTTGTGTTTCATTTCAATGTTAAATAAATTTGCTTCAATTAGATAAAAAGACTTTATTTCTAATCAACTTAGTTTAAATGTATATTTCAGGTTTATATTTGATATATAATATTGTGGAGACATAAGATATCTATATTAACTATAGCATTTCAGAGTTATTGAAGAAACACTTCCTTATATCCAAATGAGATGATTCAATGTTATCAAAACTGTAGACTCAAATGTTGTCAAATAACTATTTTGGAAGTTCTACTTTATGGGTTTGAAATTTTAGTTTGTCATTCTAGTCTTGAGAACAAGAACAACCCACAAATAAAACATCAAATTTACAGTGAAATGATAATTTCAGGGTGGTGTTTTTCAGGGTTTTTTTTTTGTTTGTTTTTTCCTCAAACAGCTGTAGAAGGCAAATATGAACAAAACAAGGGAAGAGATTGCACTTTCGCATACTTAGAGTAGCAATACCTTATGTATTGGAACATATTGAACTTTGTCATTCTGGAGAAAACTTTTAGAATAAAGGAAAGGTCACTGGGATTTATGACAGACAGGCAGAACATTGCTGTTGGGGGTACTTGATTCAGATATATGGGGACTTTCTTCATAAATTCTTGAGAATCTATCTGTATGAAGTTTTTTTTTTTTTAATTTAAATCTATTTGGTGGAACCTCTCTTATATCTCACTTTCCAGTCACCTTGCTGTCAAACTTAACAGTGTTTATTTCAGGATCTTCCGCAGCAGAATTTCTGAAAAAATAGGAGTTAAAAAGCCATATTTTTCAAAGTGATGTTTTTATCCTCAGAATATGATGAAGACTTGTACCCCTCAGGAATGTATTGGGTTAGCTTTTGAACAGAAGATTTCATGACCAATTACAAACACGCTCTCTTTAGTTTATACTTAGGAGCCAATTAAGTTTTTTTTTTGAGAAAAAGGTATAACCAGCTTTCAGCAAGAGTACATAGGCCACATACAATGACTTTTGACCCAGAATATATAGTCTGGTGTACTCAAGACTGTCTATTCCGACATAAACTGGCTATCTCTACCTTCATTGCAATGCACAGGAACTTCTTTCTAAATTTAAAATTTTGGACAGTCCTGTCATAAAGGTTACAGTAGAAATTAATGAAGCATAACTTCATAGTTACTTTATCAGAAAATTAAAAATTAAAGTAAAATAACTAAAATGGTATATCATTCAGTTGGTAAGATAACAGAAAAATAAGAAACTAAATTCTTGCTGGATAGCAAAAAAAAATTCAATTCTCATTATTTTGATAGTAGAAAGAGAATCCCCACAAATTCCCAGTCAAGGCACATGTCTAGGTATATATGGTCAGATACACATTGTCTGTCCTTTTTCTAGAGTACATAGGTACTTAAAATACAGAAGTACGCAGGACCTAAAATCTAACCTTTCCTGAAAAATATTTGAAACTCTGCAGATTCATAGGGGAGCGGGATCATATTTTGAGCTTAACTGAATGCTCCCACTATATGAATTTAGACCAAGAGGGTCTCAACACTCAGAATGGTATTCCAAGATACAAATATCATGGTAGCAAACCTTCTATACACATGCGCTGGTAGTCATTATTGAGGATGTCTCTTCAGTTACCTCTACAAAGACAGAATGCATCCTTTTCAGTATATCAGATAGACTGAAAAACAAAGTATTAAAGCTTTGGGGAAATCAGGCATAGAAACTTTGATAGTCTCAGGTTACATTAGATGAAGTCAAACATGCCTAGAGGCCTCTTTTTCCGGGGATTTAGCTATTGAAGAGGACCTAAGTAGTCTGTATCTCATGATGGGATGCAATGCATTAATCTCTAAGCTAAAACAGACTCAGGCTGTAATTTCCACACGATATACAATGCCATATTACACAGTAATTCTAGCTTAGGTATGGAAGCAGTATGGGTAGATCTGTAGCATCTATACAATGCTGGAAATTCCTAGCCAGAATAATAATGCAACTATGCTATTTGCTGAAGCAGTCTTTGCCAGGAACAGCTTGGGTTATTTTTTGCAGCACTTCTCTATAGACAGTTTATACATCATGGAAATGGTACCTTTAGCCTTGTAGCTTTATGTAGGAGTAAATAATTTATATTTGAGCTGTTTATGTTTGAATGTTTCAGTGGGAACACTTCTGTGTTACAAAATAAGGTTCTCTAATTCAATTATAAAGCTCTGCAAACTAGGACTGGCTTCTCTATTCACAGTTAGAATGCAAAGATGCCTGTGGATAGGTAGGTATGTCTGTCAGTGATCACAGCACCCACTGTGCAGAAATGTGCTCCAGAATAAACATTTCGGATTTTGAAAGTCAACTGAGCTTAACAGCAAGACACAGACTACTATATGCTCTAGGCAATCTTTGTCACTGCAATACCTAGAAATCAAGCACCTGGCTTTTTCTGGTCCATACAGACCACCTCCTTTAATTACCTGGCCTATATATTTAGTCAATGGCAACCCACTACATTCCTGTAAGGAGCAATTTCAAGTAGCTGAGTTGCTTGGACTTTCATTTGACTGCATACAGATCCTGAGCTCTTTACCAGAGAGCTCAAGCAGTAATCTGCCTCCTCAGGGTGATATGCATAGTCCCAAAGCACAGTCCTAGAACTGAAAACACGGGCCAGCCTGCACAGACTCTGCTTCAGATTGCTGCATCTTCGACTAAGATCAGACAACAGAGCCACTTTTATAAGGCATAAAAAGTGCTTGGGAGAGTGGTGCTTCTGTGTGCAAAAGCCTAGTTGACTGCAAAAAACCACAGAATAGAGTCAAGTTCCTCAGCGTCAAAACACGTCTCCGACTTGTGGGCATTTGAGCACTACTTTTCAAGCAGCAGGCATGGCACAGCACAAAAGGTAGATGATGGGGTGCATACTTGTCCCCCATAGTCTTCCTTCCCCTCCCATATCTTGAAACTGATATTGTGGGGAATACAAGCACCATGGGGCTAAGAAAGCAGTAAACAATGGTAAGGAGAAGACTAAAGACTGGCAGTCTCCAGTCTGAAGGTTTCATTATGGTGAGCAAAAGCAGAATTTATTTCTGCTCATGATACTGTTTATGCATTTTTCATTGGACTAAAAGCAGAAATAATCTGAAGGAGCAAAAAGTGTTTTTGAATGAAGGTGGACATGGGTGCTGTGCTTTATATGTAAATCAGTACTGTCTGTGTTTATTAGACATGCTCAAAGAGCCCTTGACAGTAGGGGTCCCTCTGGCATTCAGGCTGTTTCAACACCTCTCTTTCATAGATCTCAAGCACACAAAACTTTGTTGTCCACTCTGCAAGTGCTTGCAGGATGAGGCCGTGAAATGAACATACTTTAGTAATCATTTTTGGAACTTTGCCTTTTCCATTGCACCTTAGTTCAATCAGGTAGTCTGATGGCTGTTAAATCTTCTAATTGCTTTACAAAAGTATTCCTCTATGCTTTTCCATAAAACAAAGTCTAAATAGGCTATGGAGAAAAAACCCCAAACACTTTGAGTACATTTCCTGCATGTATTTGCATGCTGGGCACACGCTGTGCATTGGTATCAAGAGGAAGGTTGTACTTCATTCATGCTTTCTTTGTAAGATCAGGGTTAGCCTTGCTTTGTGCTCAGTAGCTGAGGGATTAAAGCCTGACTTGCTCCAGTGTAGATGTAGCTTCTGGACCTTTTGTAGCAGACTGCAGCTACATTAGAGCTGGGAATATATTTTGCTGAATTTGGTGGCAGTTTATGTAAGGGTGGTAGTCCAATGGGGGCTAGTATCCTGCTCCATCAGCTACAAAGTTGAGGACAAAGTGAAGTAAAACTGGTATACTGCTGTTGCACCAAAACCAAGTCACATTATACCACGTGGCAACTCTTCCATCCTTCATCAAGACAAAGTATCACCTTGCTTCCTTCTTGTTTGTATTGATTCTCTCAGTCTGTGAGAGTAAATGCTGGATGCATTATTGTGTTACTGTTTACAGATCATCCTTGGCAGTTAGAGAGCTCTTTGGTTCAAATCTTACTTTCTTTGCTGCAAGAAACATGACCAGACCCACTATAAGCACATCAATAAGTAGGTACGGATTATCTTTTACTTTCACAGAAAATAAACTTCATGCTGCAGCCTTTATTATGCAGCAGAACTCTAATACACCCTCATAAGAAGGGAAAAACCAAAACAGTCTGGTATCTGTCAACGTGATTGTCAGCAGCCATCAGTTTCCTAAACCCATGACCTCACATAGAATGGGTTGGTGTATGTATATATAGGGCACACTGTCCCCTTGTAAAGGATTTCCTGAGATACATTATACATCCCAGTACTTTACAGAGACTTTACAGAGACTAGTCCACTCCTGATCCAGACTACATTTTATAATCTCTATGCACCCGGGCACAAATAGACTTATGTAGTTACATGTGAGATTTTGCTCGAACCTAACACCCACCTAGATGGAAGAGATTAAACCTCTGTTTTATAGCCATTTATTTATCTATTAAGAGGCACATCTTCTTTCAGTAATAATGATGGAAATGCAATGGAATCCCTGTCTTCAGTCTTACTCGAATTTCTGAATATTTACTGGTATTTCTGGGATCACATGTTATGTATGTGAGAAAGGCAGAGTTCCATAGTAGTTTGTAGTCTGTGTAGTTTCTATTATTCTAATTAAGCTTCTAGAGGCAAGTTTGTATTTTCTAGGGGAGGAGGACCAGTTTAAGCACTTTTATATAGGTACCACTACAACAGTACCTACAGTTTTGTCTGGAAGAGTTCACAGTATGGATTACAGATACCCAACTAGAGTCAAACCAAGCCAATAAATCTAGCAATCACAGTACCAGCTTGGATCTTGAAGCACTAGGTTTCTATTTACACAATGTTGTCCCCATCTTTCTGAAAGACATTTGCCAGGAATGAAACCTAGTTCACAAGGATATTATAGCCAACCCACCATTTTCATAACTAGGCACAAATACAAATGATAGAAATACAAACAATACAAATACTAGTGTGGTCTATAGAGAAAGAGCATTGAGAAAGATATTCACCCAAGTGAAACACTGGCCTTGCTATACCTTCTAGACTGATGGAATCTCTCTTTATCCTCCCTGTAGGCAAATCCAAATATAGTCTGTATGTGAATTAGTGGAGAAATTAACTACACAAGATCCTATTCAATTACCTTCCACCTTATGGAACAATGTGCATATCTTCAAAGTATGATCTATTAAGAATACATTCAGTTAAATCCTAATTTCTCTTTTGTACTGGTCTGTAGAGGGGGAAATATTACACCTGGCAAAGAAAGACCAAAATGAATCCATAAATGTTTAGCATGGGGTCTCTTCTTTTGTTTTTGCATAATTTAAAAACCAAATAATCTATATGACTCATAGCAATTAGCAGCTATTCACAAAATTTAGCATTCCAAAGTTCAGATAAAAAGTCTGGTTTTTTTTAATGTGGCGACTTAACTGGTCTTCCCTTTTTGGTGTGCAGCATGTCATTCACATGTTAATCAGCTGTCTGCTTTCCAACATTTTGATTCTGCTGAAAAAAGCATTTTTAAAATGAAAATTAACTGTCTGCAGATTTTGCATTCAGTATAGCCAAGTATTAGCTTGGTGACATTGTATTAGAAACAATTAACCCCAAAATAGTTATTTCATGACACAACATTAGTTGTAAATTTGTTGGTTCGTCTCTGAGCCAACTGGTTATAGCAGGAGACAATGTAAATTTAGTCATTATTTTGATTGTCAGTGTTCCTCAAATGTGTCATTGACCTATAGAGGAACACTTCAATCTTTTCCATAGAGTTGTAAATTATTTGAAGAGATCTGTCCAGTTAAGACAGATACTCAAACCCAGGAACACTTTTTTCCTATTTTTATTCATTTTTCTGAAATTTGAAATTGAGTAAATAGAAAGCAAACAATTATTGGCTTGCAAAACAATGAGTCGTCTTCACTAAAAAAAAAACCAACCAAAAACCAAACCAAACATACAACCCAACAAACACCAAAACAAAACAAGCCACACATGCACACAAAAACCCAAAGAACCCCTCCTAAGCATTTTTTATGACCAAATATTTGGTTATTTCTTACTTTATGTTTTCATGCTCATTCATTTATTTGATTATTATTCAAGAAAATTAATATTTTGGAAAAAATATTATTTTAGCAGTGTGACCTGGTTTACAAGGGAATATGCCTTGTAGGCTTTATAGTCAAATTTTGACAAATTGGGAAGTCTACAGTCTTTTACTAAATTTCCTAACCTACAGTTTCCAAGTTTTTTATTTTCAAGTGGGGAGATACATACAAAATTATTTTTCAACATCTCCTTACAGCTGACAAAGTATGAGGTCAAAACATATCTATTTGTCTTAGGGAAAGAAAGAGCTTATCCAGTTGCATTGTTCAGCAGGATACCACTGGCAAGAGGTGAATTTCATTGAATTTTACATTTCAATGAAAAACATTCCTTCAATAAGAAGGTTTGACCTTCTAACCCTCAAATATTTTCAAGGTCTCTGATAATGTTGACATAACTTCCAGAAGTCTTCTCAACAGCGTTAACTGAAGAGTAATCTCTGTGAGGAAGTCTCCAAACACCACTTCAGTTAAGAACATGTGTACAAACACAACATGACAGCTAAGCCAGCTGCCCAGCAGCTAAGAGAAATTCAACTTGCCTGGTCTTCTCTTAAAGCTGAATTTCATTGCCCAGCTTCATGGAAGCTTAAAACACATTTAGATTGGTACCATCTGTCCAGCATACTTTAAGCAAAAAAGGTTTTTCTTGTGACATACAAACCCCACTCTTTTTCAGAAGTTTTATCCTAAATGTTAGATGTTGAAAATTTTCTGGAGTATATGATGTGTCTTCAGAAATGTAGTTTTAAAATTTCTCTGTGAGAAAATTTCTTTTAGAACTTTACATTTTCTTTTATGTAAAAAAAAAAAAAAGTTGGAAAGAATGATGATACAGCTATGGAAAATTTGGGGAGAAGAGGTAAATTTTTACTGAACACACTAAGTAGGATCCATTTGGCTAAATCTCATGAAAAATTCCATGGAAGTCCCTGAATAAAGAGGAAATTACTGAAGAAAGGCTGATCAGTTTTGCTTTAAAGTCTTCAGGACTTCAGAACTCCAGAGACTTTGAGGAATCTTCCACAAAGCTAGGTAGCATTTTCATCCCTCTGATCAAATTACTTGAATTTCATTCTGGCTCCTAAAATAAAGTAATTGGTGCTTCAAAATAAGTTGTGCATATAGCATCAGTTCATACAGTTACAGGTTATTATTATCCAATTAGTTCCTTTTCAAGTCCCACGTGCCAGGATTGAATTGTAGTGTTACTTATAAAAATAATATGTCTTGAGTTGACTACTTTAAGTAATGTAGATACTTACAGTGTGGCGAATAAAGGGGTTTGTTTTAAAGAATTTTAAAACAAACTGAATGAAACCATTTTAGCCTGCCCTCAGTTTCTTGTTGAGACTGTTCACAGAACCTTAGTTTGTGTTACAAATGAACAAACTAATTTGTAGAGTATCTATTATTATTATTACTTTTATTTTAAAAAGAGTTTAAGAAGTATAAACCTATTTATAGAGCATAGATCTCTATAGCACAAGTGAGCAAGGTATTGAGCAATCTGGCTTACAACCAGAAATGCACTTAGGCATATTTGATTTCAGCCTCTATAGTTGCTTTTCTGGGTGGAGCCCCAACAGTTCAGCACCTTGCTTGATTCAATTTTAAAAGAATTACCTAGCCAAGTGCTTTCTTTTACACCAAGACATAGGATGACAAATAGTCGATAACGATGAGAATAGCAAAAAGGATTATAACGTGGTTGTATATTTTAGTTTATGTGTTGTGCTAATGTTTTAAAGGTGGATATTGAGTACCTTATGCTGTCATCCCATAGCAGGATTATTATTTTTATTTTTTAACAGAGATTCACATTTTAAGGTCAAATTTAAAATGCAGGGTTTAGATCGGGTCTTACACTGGAACAAATTTTCTGTTGACCAACGCAGAGTGAAAAATATGAAACAGTAGCCAAAGACATCATAAACAAGGAGATGGAAGAAAAAAAAGGAAAAAACCCACAACAAACCACAACACCACAACAAAACCCACAACATTCAAGTCAGAACAAAACCAAGTCACAACTGCTTTCAAATTAATGGCAAACACCTATTCTCTTGCCTTCCCCTCTCCCCAACCTCAGATACATCCTTTTCTAGGTGCCCAAACAATGACTGCTTTTTTAGGTGATAATAGGCAGAAGGAGCAGTGACATTGCCTGAGTCTATAGACTGACTATGAAGTGGCTTAGGCAAGTCATTGACCCTTATATATTTTATTCCTTAGAATAAATTGCTCCCCTATCTAAACAGGAAACTTGGGTAAGTGGGGCAGTGTCTTAACATAGTTCATATTGTTGTAATCTGCAGGTGGAAGCATTTTCTAAAGGTAAAGGATTTGGTAAAGTGTAAGTTAACTTTGAAAGTACTTTTTTTTTTTTTTTTTTAAAAGGGACATACCTGGGTTTATTGGATACAAACATCTGGGCAAGTCATTGTAAGTGCTCTTTTAGTTAATGAAACAATGAGGTAACTTGCCTAATAGCCTGTGATTTTTTCCATGTTAAGATAAATACCTAAATTAGATCAGTTGACTTGCACATTAGAAGTCCCTATTTCTCTCAGTATATTGGGGGGAAAAAATAAAGTAAAAAAAAAGTCCAGGACAATTAATTTTCATGCATAATACTGTTGTATAAGTATGCTTATCTAGTCCCATTAAAACGTGGAAGGATATACAAGATATCTGCACAGTGTTGCCAAATATCGCATAGGACCTAGCAGAAACCCAATGTAAGAGAAAAATTCAGGCCTTAAATTTAATATCATGCTGTAAACCTCTATATGTTAAGTCATTTTTCTAAACTCTTGTTTTAATCAATGAGATCAGATGACTAAAAGTTGATCAAATGGATCTTAAGTAGCACTAATGTACTAGGTACTGCTACATCAAGGGTAAACTTTACATATGTGTCTGAAACAGAAATGAGTCTTCTATAGGATTCCTTTGTCTGGACTAGACTATGGGTCAGGCTGACACATTTTAAATTCACACACACCCACACACACACACACACACGTGTTTTGTCACTTTGGTTATTTTTCCTTCTGATTTTGCAAATCTAGCTTTCTAGCTTCATCTATACCCATATAAGTCAGACCTAACTTCCTTGCAGAAGTAGGTTTATACTGCTGTAAATGACAGGAAAATATAATTAATATTCTGAACTCAAATTAAATTTAAGGATTGTTTGAAGTACTTTTCAGAGCCTTTAATGACCAACTTCCATTTTTCAGAAATGCAAATAGTTTTATTTCTCTAGATTAGAAATTATTTGGACACAAACTGACTAGAAATCACTAGCAGGAGTTATCATTACGCCTTCATGTGTTTCTGCTTATTTGGAAGTAGTATCTACATTCTTCATTGCAGCGTGTTGCTTAGATGCCTTCTTTCCCTTTAGTTTCCCAAGGGAGTTTAAAGAAGTTACTTCTGACAATTACAGCATCTGGAGTGTGATTTAGTTGCCTAAGCATTAGAACCCAGTCCTATTTGAGATTCTCTGGGATATTTAAGATGCTTGCTCAGATCTGGCAGACACAACAAAAGAACAGAGCTATGAGACAAGAAATCCATTTTCTTCTGGAATGGCAGCTGGAAACCACACCAAAGAAAAACAAACAAAACAAAACAACAACAATAAAAACTCTAAAACAAAACACAGGCACATATTTCACATGCAGAGTTTTACTTTGTATCACTTCATATTTAATTTGGGAATAATTCCCAGTTTTCTTTCTTTCTTATATATATTTTTCAACATAAATGTATTAAAAAAAAATTCCCCATAATGTCTGGGAGGCATATTGGCAGTTGACATTTCTAAAAGGTGGCAACACTCTTATTTCAGGACTTCAGGCTATGTATTATAAAGTGCCTGGTCTTCATACCCTATAGACTTACTTCTTACCCTCTCACAACTTTAATTTTATACTGGTGTTTTATCATGCATCAATTAAGAGAATTTATTTAGCAACAATGCACTAGCACTACATAAGAGTGACTGCAGCACTCACTGACCAACAGTCTAATGAAATATATAAGAACAAAAAACTCAAGGAAGCTGGAGTGAGCACATTGAATCTTGTCTTATTGGTATGTTTTCACAGAAATCAAGAATTACTTCAGAATTGTATTATGGATAGTGGAAATATTAGTAGTCTTGTATATCTTGAAATATTATCTCTCTTTTCTAAACTATTCAGTTGTATATTTTTATCGCTAGCTCAAATAGTGAACGAAACTCACTGAGGATATAACTACTACCAAGAGTTGCAAATTCTGAACAGAAATCATCCAAGGATAGAACACAATTTTTTTTTTTCAGTGCACTTTTAAGTCATATTTAGTTTTCCTGTTCCCAGCTCAAAATTATGCATGCCACTTAAGTGATTTTATTTAGCACACACATAACTATATTTAGTGTTTAAATCATGTAAACCATCTATCACAGAAAAGCAGTGATTATGGTAGCTATTGAAGTATGTCTTGGGAGTCTTATCCAGATCACTAAAAAGTCAGCTGTGACAAACCTATACCTATCTAAAGTTTCTTTGCAGATGACTGGAGTACAATGCTTCACCCAAACCAGCAGTTCAAGGCACAAACCCTCATCATGGCCTCCTACCCAATTCTATGGCCTCTGAACCATACTCAGCTGTGGCCTCTGGTACTGAGTCTATCCAGGCAACCTCGATGTTTCCTGTTTTC
This sequence comes from Zapornia atra, assembly GCA_013400835.1. Lineage (NCBI taxonomy): Eukaryota > Metazoa > Chordata > Aves > Gruiformes > Rallidae > Zapornia > Zapornia atra. Next base: position 26,632 of record VZTU01011444.1, read on the forward strand.
TATTGATTCATCACTTCCTCAAGTACAGCAAATTCTAATTTTACCAGTTTCTTTCAATTTTTCATTCCTGTCTCCCAGAACCATATGGCTTTAATATCAAAATAACAGATTTATTTCATAAACTTAAGGTCAGGCTTATAATTATATTTCTGGAAGCAGATCAGAGTGTATAAATATATATATGTGTATAGAAATGTAATACTAATTGAAATTCAACAGGATTTCATTCTAGCTATTGTGGTACTTTTTCACCTAAATTTTCTTCAGTGTCACAACTTTGCTCTGCAGAACACTGCACTTTCAATGAAGCAGATATTTTAGAAAAATACCTGGTCCCAATCCATAGGTAACCTATGGATTTTAACAAAATGTTTTACAAATTTTTTATCCTATGGATTTTAACAAAGCATTTTAACAAACTTCTAAGCTGTAGTCATACATAATTGTAAGAACAGGGTCTTAAGTCATGTAGTTTTTTATCTTGATGAAAAGTCAAAGATGGCATCAGTTTTGGTCAATTTGTGTCAGCTGATGCAACTTCAGCACTATCATGGGTCTGAGGACTAATAGATTCCATTAAAAATTCGTAATCAGTTTCATCTGCAAACCACCACAAAAACTTACCCCTTTAGTCAGTCACTGGAAGATGACAGGTGAAATCCAAGCATCTAGCTGCAAGGACCATATCTCAAAACAATTCTTAATTCACCAGGTACAAATGTTTCATCTGTCTATGTGAGAGTTTGAGTATTCAGACTTCATCATAAAAGTATTTTTATGTACTAATGGGATTTGTGATGCTCACAGATGTCTGACCACACTTTGTTTTAGAAACTGATGGAGCTGACATTGATCTGCTGGCAAATCAAGACCTAGATTGTGTTTTTGAGTACATACTATTTTGCCTTGCCACCTAGAGAAGGAAAAATTCAAATATGATAGGCTAACATTTTTGCTCATACCCTTTACTGTAGCAATTGAGTATGTAGTCCTGTTTTTGTTGTCCTCATAATAATTTTTTATACATTTTATGAATGTACTACTAATTTTTTAAAAAGCATTGTTATTCCAATAATACTTTTAATTTTATGTTTTTATTTTGTACCCAGACCCTGTTTTGTAAATTTTTTTAACAGTTTGTTACCCCATTTCTTTATGCTTGGTAAACATATTTTGTGTCAAATAAGCTAAAGCAGATTTTTTCCTCTTGTCTTGCCCATTCATCTCTCTTCATGTTTTTCTGTCTAGATTATAGTCCTTCTGGTAGAAACTCATATTTTTTTCATTCTGTAAAGTGGTTAGCATGCCTTGCTTGCTGAATAAAACATATTAAGGAACAGAATTGTTGGGGTTTTTTTTACAACTTTCTTGAAATAACACTCACCTCTTAAGGCGTTCAAGTAATAACCACTCTTCTTGAAAAAAGGTAAAGGAAGAATTCTAGTAATATTTTGTATGGACTCATTTTAAGTAATAAAAAATAAATAGAAGAACTATACAAAAAAAGTTTGAGTGAGTTTACAATATAAGGTCTTTTTAAAAAAATATTTATTTATTTTTAATTTGTAGCAGTTTTTACCAGCTCTGGGCTTTATTTTTTTTTCAAAAGATAACTGCGCAGTGATGAAAACTGAAGTGTTTCTACTCAAGTATGTCACAATGTAGTCATTACCTTATTGTCACCTTTTTGTCACTAAGTAGTGTTAAAAGATCTTTTTCTACTCTCATACTTCAGCTGAAAGTTATACATATAGAAGTTATACAGCACAAAATTAATCATGGAATTTCTATGATGTTTCTTTTTACTCAGAACTGAGACCACAATATTATTTATTCTTTGTAGTTCAGTAGCATATATCAAATCATAAACAGACCTATAATTATGATAGGACAAAAAAGATCTGAAAACTCCCAGTTGATGGGAACCTGAGAAGTAGAGAGCTGACAATGCACAGTTCCTGTGAGTAATTTCCATTGCTTTAATAACATGAAGAAAACACAAACAAACCAACCAAAACAAAACCCTCCACCAAACAAACCAACAGAAACCAATGAAAAGTTTATCATTGATTAAAACAGGCTTTGATGAGGTTCTAATCTCCATGGGTTGTAATTTTTTGGTAAGACTAGGGAAGTCAACTTGTGTCCAGTTCCTTTCTCTGCTCTAAGCAAGCAGTTTCTTTGCTTGCATGCAGAGATGGATGTAAGGGCATAAAAATCCATATAGAGGTGTATATATATACAGATACAGATTTAGAAACAGGTATGTATTTGACTGCACTGGTCATACACCCATAAAATTATAGCTTCCACTGCTGCTATCACACTGATGACAGGTAATCAAGCAAAAATAACCTAAGTCTTATCTTTCTTTTTTTTTTGAAAAGACATATTATTTCAGTAATCCTTCTTTCTTCAAGAAAACTGTCAATGGTAAGGAACTCCCTTTTTGAGAATTCAAGGATGTCTTATGGACACCTCATTTCTCTGCACAATGAGGCAGAACTATGATGAAAAGTTTTAGTGGAAGTTACAGCAGAAGTTTTATGAGATCTTCTTGGTTTGTTTTCTCCTCTCTCACTGACTAGAAAATAACAGATTTCTGCATAATGCTGCCTTGTATACTTGTATCTGAAGACATTTTTAGATTAGCTTTCAGCACAACATTTCTTTCCAGACTTGCATCTTGAGATGCTTATCACAAATACTTTTCACTAGTTTATTGGAAAGAATTATATTGTAAGATAATAGTTGTAAGGAGAATTACCATTTTAAAAATATGGAAACAAACCTGAAATTCTTACTAACACACTATTTCTACAAGAAGTATTACTGATACAGTGAGGAAGAGATCGGTATCAAATGACAGTGAGTAACCATGAGATGAAAGTAACACAATTATCACAGAATCACAGAATCACAGAATCGTAGGGGTTGGAAGGGACCTCAAGAGATCATCGGGTCCAACCCCCCTGCCAAAGCAGGCTCCCTATCTCATATTACATAGATAGGCATCCAGAC
>VZTU01011444.1:29792-41289 GCA_013400835.1 Zapornia atra
GAGTAGAGGGAGAGGATCACTTCCTTTGACCTGCTGGACACACTCTTCCTGATGCATCCCAGGATCCCATTGGCTCTCTTAGCCACCAGTGCACACTGCTGGCTCATAGCCAACCTGTCATCAACCAGGACCCCCAGGTCCTCCTCCACAGAGCTCTTTTCCAGCAGGTCATCCCCCAGCCTGTACTGATACAGTCGGTTATTCCTCCCCAGGTGCAAGACTTTACACTTGCACTTGTTGAATTTCATTAGATTTCTCCCAGCCCAGCTCTCCAGCCTGTCCAGGTCTCTCTGGATGGCAGCGCAGTGATCCTGCATGTCAGCCACTCCTCCCAGCTTTGTATCATCGGCGTACTTGCTGAGGGTGGATGCTATTCCCTCATCAAGGTTGTCAATGAAGATATTAAACAGGACTGAACTGTATTCTTTTCCATTATCTTTTTCCAAATGAATAACAGCTGGACTTTTCTTACTTCTGGAGAGCTACAGTACAAAAAGATATTCTGTAGGTAAGCTGACAGAAAGTTGAAACATTGCAAAGGCTGCTTCTGTGATCATGTGTGGGATTCTGTGATACCATTAACGTTCATAACTTTCAGATTGAGATTGATTCAAGAGACCAAAGAGTACTGTAAAAAGACTGAAAGTTTCTTGCTTAGACTATGGTAAACAATTCTGCCTGAAAGTTAGTTAGCTTATGTGTATTTCCACATAAATAAAGGCCATAATTCTAATGCACAAGTGTTTATGCTTTCACTCTCTTTAGTCTTAAAATAGTACATGTACAAAGATCTGCATTGGAGCTAATGAGCTATCATTGTTTCACAATGTGCTGTAAATTGGGTAGAAGAATAAGTTATACCTTTATTAATTTGATTTGCCATCTTTAGTATTTTAGTATTGAATCCTCATTAGTTCCATTGGAATGTAGTTACAAAATCTCTTTGTTTTGATAACTAGGAATCTTCTTGTAATTTCCAACCATTTTGATGCACCATTGTGTAAATATTCCCTAGAATTAATGATTTTTATGGGTATAAAAATAATCCCTCACCTTTATTTTACTAAGGTTTTTACTTTTTTTCTTTCAAAGATCTTGGTTTCCTTCATACACCCAGCTGTCCCCTAAAACTGCCCAGTTTCTTTAAATTATGTCCTGAGTGTCCTGTATAATAAATCTAGTGTTTAAGCCTCTGATAAATATCCTTTTTGATATATCCAAGGGTGTTAGTTTGATTTCTCAAGCCCTTGTCACATAAGAGTTGATCACCATACTAAGCTTGGAGCAGCAGATGTATCCAGAGAGTGACATGGTTCACCAGACCATGTGCATTATTTTTAAGCCATAGTTCAAATTATAAGAGACTGGTGGTATCATTCTGGACATACAGGCTTTGAAATGTTTCATTTGGATTTGTAGGTCTCTGGGTGCAAGTGAGGCCAGAACTTCAGTCAAGATGGGTTTTGTTTTGGTTTGGGGTTTTTTGCAATCTGCAATATTTTCTAATACTGTTTAAGTTTTTTTGTTGAGTTTTTTTTTGTTTGGGGTTTTTTGCTTGCTTTTTTGGTTTGGAGTTTTGGTGTTGGGGTTTGTTTGGTTGTTTGGTTTTTTCCTCCCAGCTTTTCACATGAACTGCTTTATTTCATTGTGATTTCATGTAATTATATACTTCAATTTTATTAAGTTTTCTTGAAATGAATGTTTTGGAAATCATAGTAAAGCCTGAATAAAAATATCTGAGTTTTCTCTTTTCTCTCCCTATCATTATGAATTATGATAATTCATAAACTACCAGAGTACTTATGTTTTAGAAAGTTTCCTATGAAAAAATATAGCTTAGTGTTGAGTCTTACTGAACTAAAACGCTCAGTCATTTATCCTTCACTATTAATTACAATGGGTTACAGGTATACAAAATAAACCCTACAGTATGCAAGGGAATATAGGAGAATGCATTTGTTTGTATTATGTTACTCTTAATGTAGATGTTCAGAAAGACTTTTCCATAACCCTCTTTTGCTCATTAAATACATCTAAAATTCAAGGTATAATGTCTAGAGTGCCCTTCTGGACAGAGCTTTTATCGTCACATATGAGGGCTGTGCCTAGCAAATGCAAAGATTAAAAGCCTGATCACCACATAAGTTCACAGCCCTTAGTGTTTCTATATATGTCCTTCAAATTTATTGGAGGCCACAGGCAAAAGCCTAAAGAATTTCAAGTCCTTGTGATACAGGGGTGGGTGATAGCTTTATATACTAGCATGAGAAATAGTTGATTGTTGGAAATAATACTCCCTTATACAATTATAATTTAGAATAATTAAATAAATTTACTTTGAATATACTTTCTGTTCACTATTTATAACTGAAGAAAATAGCAGTTACAGTGAAGGTTCTGATAACTGTAAGAAGAAAAAGTAAATGGAACAGTCTTGGGGTTTTGATACTGGAGAATGATATAGCAAATAATAATTATGCATTAAATAAAATTTAAAAGCATTTATGGTTCTCTATATATTCTATTTCACTTCTTTTACTAGCTTAAACTAATTTACCACCACCATTTTCCCCATATCTTTTTTACTGCAAGTTATGAGAGCACTTTTAGGCTCCTGACTGTCCCATGTCTTCAAAAGTAAATTTGGCTTAATATTTTAATGAACAATTAGGAGCTGAAATATATTACTACTTCTTAGAAACTGAAATATAATACTACTTGCACGCCTCAGTGTCCATCTTTTCATAAAATATCCTGCTGTCAGGAATTGCCTTCATATTTGACTTGTACACAATCAAGTGCACTTTCAGTGTTCAGCAGCCCGGATGGAGCAGCAGGAAGCATTGTGTAAAACATCTCACAGCAGATTACATTATTCTGTACAAGGAGAACTGAGCAATCTGTCATAGCCCTTTAAGGTTTTTACTTAGCAGCTCTGTTGGCTACTGCTTAACAGTGGCAAAAACTTTATTCCACCTGTTCTTTGGACAGGAGTTGCCAGCTGAGACCGTATTTACAGCAACGGAGGGGACATGATTTTAGCGAGTCCTTTTGCACATTTTCCAGAACAGATTCTCTCTTTATTAACTTCCTTTCTTAACTGTGTTTGGGGATCTAGCTCCATATACATTATTCATAAAATGGTTTATATGTGTGTGTTAAATCAAATGAAAACTTCCCAGGAGAGGAAAGTGTCCTAGTAATGTACACTTATTATGGGAAAGGACACTATTAAGGAAAAGTTACCATATCTACATCTTTTTAACATTAGTCTGAGTAGCTCAATACAAATGGAAGGTTGAGAAAAGTCAAGAGAAAAAATAGATGACTTTGGAATTCTAATAATTTTGCTGGCTGAGCATCTTTGCAGCTCATCTTCATGGAACCTACAGGTTTTCTCTGCATTGCAACTGCAATCAGAAAGTTTTACTTCGTAATAATTTTTCAGATGCCAAATATATTATGAGTGTTTATTACCACATATGTAAAAGATGAGTAGTAATCCACCTAAAATACCTGGTTCATAATTTGCACAATCTGCTTGCCGTTCTGTTTATGAGAGGAGACTTGCTGAATAAACTCAAATGAAACACACACACACACTACTTACATGTAATAAAACTACTATTTAAAATAAACCAACAAACTTTATTTTGTGAGATAAGAAAGAGAGATACTATTGAAAATACTTTAACAAGAAATATCTTTGACCTATTAAAATCAATTTGGTTGACCTAGTAATTTTTGGATGCATCCCTGACTTTATAGCTCACAATAGAATTAACAGTCCACAGGTCTTTTGGCAGCTCCTAGAATGATTTAGGATGTATTGAGAATGCCCATAATGTATTGAGAAATTTTCTGCATGTATATACATGAGTTGGCAACCTTACCCTGATCATATGTTGTGCAAATACTAAATATGTGAAGCTAAACAGAATTGTATCAATAACATTTTAAAATAGCAAAGTTTTTTTTTCTGGCAAGATTTATTTCTTTATTTATTTATTAAAGTTGGATGATTTCTTATACATTTAATTTAAAATTTTAGTAGAACTATTATGGAATGTTTGTCATGGTTTTTTTATAATTACGTCTAAATACAATTTTAGACAGTTATGTTTTGACTAAAAAAAATGTGAATGAAAAATGTAATAACCCATATATTGCAAGACAAAATGCAGCATTTGCAAGCCCAGGTTTCCCATTTGAGCCTCTGGAATTTAGGAAGTGGCAAAGACAAGATACAGATAAGCTTTTTAATACATTCATTTCTTCTGTAGGCATGACTCAACTATCCAAGATATGCTACTTTTATAAGTACAAATATATCAGAAAGCAAAGAATTCCCATCTTCAATTCAAGACACATGTAAGTTCCCCTACAGCTTGCTACCTGTGATATTCTCTATAAGAAACATAATAGCATTATTAGTTCCACTCTACAGAACGGGAACAAAGATAGAAACATTAAACTAGTAGTTTAAAATCTGAGGGAGTCTGCAATACAAAACAAAATTCAATCCAAACTACCGTCATGGAGGGTTAATACAGTAACCATTGGGCAATCTTTCCTCTAGAAGCTCTTGCCTTACAATTTCAGTAACTTCTTGCCTGAATGACTAGCCACATTTAAAGTCTTCCAGCTTGTCTCTCCAAGCACAGATTTAGCAAGGAAGGAAAGAAAGAAGGAAACATAAGGGATAAAGGGCCTTCAGAGACTCTTTCAAAGAGTGTGATCACGTAGCTGTTGCAGCTTTACAGCTGCTGCAGTCTTACTCACCCCCTTAATTGTGTTTAAGTTGCATGCACACCTGTTTTTCAAACTCCCAGGCTTATCACAGTTCCTCTTTTCAGGAACTGAAGCTCTATAGAGAGAAACGTGTTTTGTCCTTAATTGTTTTGTGATGACTTGATTTTCTCATCTCACAAAGACTGGAGCTTTTTTGTGTGCATCTTTAAGTGTGTGAGAACTTGTAAAAAAAAAAGGAAAGTACGAAGAGCAAAAACACAGAAAATCAAATTTCTGGTAGCAGTAAAGCAAAATTAAGATAGTTATCAGAATGTATTTGCAATGTTCAAGAAGTAAAATTTCAGTTTCTTCCAATTATATCATATTTGCTACTAAAGTTATACATAGAATCATAAAGTCACAGAATGTGTTAGGTCAGAAGGGACTTTTAAAGGTCATCTAGTCCAACCTCCCAGCAGTAAGCAGGGACATCTTCAGTAGATCATGTCGCTTAGAGCCCCATCAAGCCTGCTCTTGAATATCTCCAGGGATGGGGCCTCCACTACCTCTGGGAAATCTGTTCCAGTGATCTACAACCCTCATATTGAAGAACTTTTTCCTAACCTAAATGTCCCTTTTTTGAGTTTAAAGCCTTCCCCCCTCATCCTATCACTACAGGCCCTTCTAAAAAGTTCACCAGCTTTCTTATAAGCATCTTTCAGGTATTGGAAGGCCACTATAAGGTCTCCCTTGAGCCTTCTCTTCTCCAGGCTGAACAAGCCCAACTCTCTCAGCCTGTCTGAGAGATGCTCCAGCCCTCCAATCATCTTTGTGGTCCTCCTCTGGACCCATTCCAACAGTTCCATATCCTTCTTATGTTGGAGACTCTAGAACTGTACACACTACTCCAGAGTACTACGAGAAGGGAGTAGAGGGGCAGAATCACTTCCATTGACATACTGGCCACACTCCTTTTGATGCAGCACAGGATACAGTTGGCCTTCTGGGCTGTATGCGCGTATTGACAGCTCATGTTGGGCTTCTCAACCACCAGCACCACTAAGTCCTCCTCTGCAGGGCTACTCTCTATCACTTCATCTCCCAGCCTGTATTGATGATGAGGATTGCCCTGACCCAGGTGCAGGACCTTGCACTTGTCCTTGTTGAGCATCATGAAGTTCACATAGGTCCACTTCTCCAGCTTGTCCAAGCCCCTCTGGATGACATCCCATCCTTCCAGTGTGTCAACTACACCACTCAGCTTGGTGTCTTCCACAAATTTGCTGAGGGTGCATTCAACCTCATTGTTGATTGCACTGATGAAGTATAGTAAATAATACTGGTCCCAGTATGGACCCCTGAGGGACACCACCTGTCACATCTCTCCATCTGGACTTCAAGCTGTTGATGACTACTCTCTGGATGTGACCATCCAACCAATTCTTTATCCACCGAACAGTGCACACCTTATCCAACCAGTGCACTCCATATCTATAACCAGTCCAATCCATATCTCTGCAGTTTAGAGAAAAAAATGCTGTGGGGGACTGTGTTAAAGATAATTCAGAAGTCCAGATAGATTATGTTCCACTGCTTTTCCTCTGTCCACTGATGTGGTCACTCCATCATAGAAACCCCCTATATCGGTCAGGTAGGTTTTGCACTTGGTGAAGCCATGCTGACTGTCACAGATCATCTCCCCGTCTTCCACGTGCCTTAGCATAGCTTGTAGCAGAAGCAGTTCCATGATCTTCCCAGACAGAGGTGAGGCTGACAGGTTGGTAATGACAAAATGCCACTTGAATAAAGAACAATTCTGAGATCATTCATTTTGTGCTTAACAAATTGGAGGTTATTTGTGCAACCTCTTAGTTGATGAGGTGAGGGACTAATTATAATGATTATGCAATCAAGAATAAATACAACCCTATCCCATATGTTGTGCAAATGAACAAGAGAAAAAAAAAAAAAGTGAGTGACTAATGAAGAAGCTAAATGTAAGTATTCTGGTGATGCTAGACACTTGTGGAGGAATGGATGCATGTGGATGTTGTCTTCCTTATGTTCATACTATTTTATCATAATTCTAGAATGCATTCTACCAAACTTGTTATCAAACTACTTGCTCTATGGGCAAGTGGAATAACTGTAAATGTCCAAACATCCACACTTTCAAACTAAGCAAGTTCTGAAAGTTCTTTCTCACATGTACATAGACCAATCTCTGCCTTAAATATCAGGTTACAAAGTTAGGGATCCTGTCTCAAAGAGTACTTTGCATGCTCAGGTTTAATCAAAACTCTGGGTCAAGCCCTAATCTACTTCTCTCATAATTTAGAACTTTAAAGATGGCTGGATAGTGTTATTGTTTGATCACTGAATTTCAGCAGCCCCTTTACAACCAGCTCAAGGAGGAAATTCTATAGCTTTGCTGACAATGCAAATTACAGAATCATAAACCAAAAAGAAGTCGCTGATTGTCATTATATTAAAAAAAAGAAGCAGATGACATCAAATTAAATCATAAGTCAACAAACTAAAATGTAACTGAAGTGTGGAGACTATTGCCTTAGACACCTCAGACATTCAAGAGAGCTAATATGTGCTCAAAAATTCAAGAACCGATAAATAATTTTGAAAATACCATCAGTGGTCTTTGTGCATTATTTCTGTTAGAAAGAAAATGACCAAAACTGGTAATGCTATATTGTGTAGAATACACTCATGCCAGGTGATGGCCAGAATCTATAGCTCTGTTTCGGTCACATATTTCTTTCTTCAGAGAGACAGTGTTCATCCAATGGACTTGATTAAATATTTATTTAATTACTATTAAAAAAAAAAGAAAAAAGAAAAAAATTGTCTGTAACTTCCCAATTTTATCAAATGAACAAACCCACACAATTAATAGTAAGACTTATACATAATTTATCAGTGTAGCTGAAGAGATATCTTCGCTGCTTTTTATCTCTGGGCAGAAATCCAGCATCTCCACTGTAATTCACTTCAGGCTAATAGACAGTATCTCTTTAAACATACTTAACCTTGCCCTGACTAATACAGCATGCAAGCCTAATGTTGGTTTGTATTTTGAAATACAGTGCCATGCATTTGAGCATGTTTTGGGTTTTTTTTTCTTTTTTTTTTTCCTATCCAAAAGCAGCAGCAGGAAGACCACAGTGCCAAGAAGTAGAAAACAGAATATAAACATACAAGTATATCACCACACTTTTTTCCCAGTAAATACAGCAGACCATCAGGAAAGCTCCTTGTCTGGACTTTGAGATTTGCAACAGTTAAAATGTGTCCCCTTAAGTATCTGTTAGGCATATCTTGAAAGGAATAGATGTTAGAGGGATGGGATGCCATCCTGAGGGGCCTGGACAGGCTGGAGAAATGGTCCAGGGTGAACCTTATGATGTTCAACAAAGAAAAGTGCAGGTTAGGAGATGGAAAGCAGCCCTGAGGAAAAGGACTTGGGAGTACTTGTGGATGAAGAGCTGGGCACGAGCCATCAACGGCCATGAAGGCCAACCTGGGCTGCATATAAAGAAGTGTGGTCAGAAGATGGAGAGAGGTGATTCTGCCCCCCTACTCTGCTCTGGTGAGACCTCACCTGGAATACGGTGTCCAGCTTTGGAGCCCTCAACACGAGGACATGGACCTGTTGGACTGTGTCCAGAGGAGGGTCATAAAATCAAAGGGCTGGAGCTCCTCTCCTTTGAAGTAGATTAGATATCAGGAAAAAAATATTCCCTGTGACAGTGGTGAGGCACTGGCACAGTTTTCCCAGAGAAGCTGTGGCTGCCCCCTCCCTGACAGTGTTCAAGGCCAGGTTGGATTAGGCTTTGGCCAGCCTGGTCTAGTGGAGGGTGTCTCTGCCCACAGCAGAGGGGTTGGAACAAGGTGTTCTGTAAGGTCTTTTTCAATCCAAACCAATTTTCAGTGATTTTAACATTTCTAACATTCAGTAACTGAGACAGACTTATACTTTATTGTACCTAGAGATATTGAAGGAAATTTTTAGAAACCATCTTTTCTATACTATAGTTCTCTAAGAATACAAAAAAATTGGGCTCTTCTTTCTGCTACCAAAAATTTTGCCTTCATCATCACATTGTACACTTGGTGAACTTTAATTCTTGAACAGCTGGATAGAAACACTATCTCCATTAAAAAAAGTCTAGTAAAAAAATCATGAAATAGGCAGCATTTAATGAATCAGGAACAAAGAAATACTCAGTATTCTGCCCACACCATACAACAAACAAACAGCATATGTTCACAAGAAATAATGGTGTGAACCATTAGTCACAAAAGAGTTCACACATGACACACATTAACATTCAAAGCTGAGATGAATTATAAAATAAGATAATTAGTAACACCACCTACAGTGGTAAAAGAAAGTTCAGGAGGGTTCCAGATGCATGGAGAAACTGAACAAGAGGCAGCCTTACAAAGAAATTCGAGGAGAATATAATGATGTAACAGCTACACTAGAAAGTGCAATTGCTATCTTTTCTCACTAGAGGGAGGTAAGTCTTAGTGCACCTTATCAGAATGCTCTGCAAAGGCACTGTAGCGATAAGGTATCAAAGATATGTTTATCTGTCCATATTTGGGCATGTGTTTGGCTGTGTTTTCAGGACTCCTTATGAACTAAATCTCTGTACATATAGGAAGAAAGAGAAAATAATTATCTTTAAATGAAGTTAGGTGAAAAGCAAAAGAAAAAATTTGTAAGTTGATGACTAAATTATGCTACCATTTGTACCAAGAGTAAATGGGGCTTTTTACTATAGCACCCTCCTTTCCCATTAAAGACTCAATTTTCTTATCATGTAGGTGGACTATCATCCATGAAGTCACTGACATCTATGACTTACCAGGGAATGCAAGAACTTGCAATTCTGCTTCCATTAAAAGCATCCATCTACAAAAAAAAAGCAACAAAAAAACCCACAAACAAACAAACAAACAAAATTGTATTAATTTGTATGCAGCAAGTTGCTCATGTTAGAAGTTTCTGCATATTCTCACTAACATTCTACTGGGGAGACAGAAAACAAAGGAATCCTTGAAAATAATTGAATATCATTAATTAATTATGAGGAAGACATGGTAATGCACCTCCAGAGTACAAGTGCATTTTATATCTTGCTATTTTTGCTATGCTTTTTTAAAAAAAAAATCTTGTTTGTTTGTTTGTACTCATCCTAGATTCTCTTATTATTTTAATTGAATCAGTGGAAGATAATTAAATGCCTTAGAAATGTTGGGCTTCCTGATTTATTTGAAGAAAAGGCACAATATTTAGGTGCAGTATTTACTACCACTTATCACCTCTTACCCTTTTTTGCCTGTCAGGATGCCAACCATGAATTTCAATACCGTGAAAGGTGTATTTTTGATCTTTTGATCACTTTCTTCAGCCACACTGTTCTTACCAAAGATTTTCATTGTCCTTCATATGTAATCTGCAGAAGACAGAACAGCTTTTACTTTTCAACAAAATTTTGTAATTGATTGTTCTAAAGCTGCAAAGGCCTAACCTGAGGATTTCCAGAGTGATACAACTAGCCTTTGTGATTGCATTTAGTGAATAAATTTACTCTTTACAACATTTCAGGTGGCAAGCCTAATATAGCCACCTGGGAAAACTATTCAATAATATCTTTACCTGAAACATGCAGAGAAAACCAGAACTTGTTTCACAGCACACAGAAACTAAGATTTCTGTTAATAGACTAGGTATATCAATTAACAAATGTGCACATGTGCGTTGAAGTGCATTTCAGAGAAATCCTAACTTCATACTGAGCAGCTGGAGGATAGGGCATGATAGATATGAGTTCTGTGTGCTGTGTGAATTGCTACAAGATCTTGGTTCATTTGGCAATCTGATAGAAGAGGCATACACAGAAGAAAGCCTGAAGACAAACCATAGTTAGATGTATTTATAAGGTAAATTACATTTCCTTTTCCTCTGTCTTCAGTGTGAGCAAACCCCAATGCTTTTTACTGTGACTAATACTCTGGATGTAGTGGCCTCTGAAGGTGGGAGCAGTTCTAATGCAATAGCTTAGTTGAAGTGATACTAGAATGGTAAAAACTAAGATAAGATCAAACAACCAAAGCACTAAAGGGTATTTTTTTCCCTCCAATAGTAACAGAAGCATTAATATTATGGGAGCAATACACAAAGGCATTTCCAGTGAAGCATGAAAAACTGAAAGAAGAAAAGCAGATTTAAGAGGGGGAGAACTCACTTGTTCTGTCTTCAGATTTAAACATCTATTTCAAATTATCAAGTTATACCTTAGTTTTGCACTCTAATATAACAAACTCTTTTTCCTTATGCCTTGAAATACTACAGGAACTTCAATGAGATGATAAATGTACTCCCAAATGAGCAGTGATCCAAACCAGGAAGCAGTGGTCAATATAAAAGTGACACCAATGTACTGTCAGAAATCCTTTAAGGCAATTTTTGCATGAGGAATAAATTTCTTGGCAATCTCAGACTAGACAGAGACCTTCAAATGAACTTTAAACAGGTTCCCAAACAGATTATAGCCTCTTTCAATCATTACAGTGCAAGACTGAAGCTTAATTAGTATCCAGATTACATTTCAATGTGAAGTTTGGGTCACTTTCTAAAACAGTAATTTTCATCATCAGTTCTTTTTAAGCTTTTGAATACTTTATAAAAATGGTTATATCTTTCTTGTGGTATCAAATAGCCTTCCTTTCAATGAAGAAA
>VZTU01011445.1:0-11251 GCA_013400835.1 Zapornia atra
TAAGGACAGTTTTCTGGGACAGCGCAGGGAGAAGGAAATAACAGCAACAGTATTTACAACAGGTTATACCAAACAGGTGTTACACAATGCAGTTTCTTACCGAACTGTGCAACTCAGACTGTACAGCTCAGATCTGTTATGAAGCCTGACTGTTGTGGAGCCACACTACCACTCTCCAACTATCCCCTTTTATACTGAACATGACATCATATGGTAGGGAAGGCTCCCTTTGGGTAGTTTGGGTCACTCATCCTGGCTGTGTCCAATCCCAACTTCTGGCGAAAATTAACTCTCTTCTAGATGGACCTAGGACAACTCTAGAAACACTTTTTTTCACTTCCTTTTACTACAGAAGACTCCATTCATGATTTTAAAAAAAAGGCTTTCTCCTCCTTCTATTACATCATTTAATTCAATATCCTCTCACGGCTGCGAGGTCTTTTTTTTTTAAAATTCATTATATCTAGTACAGTACACTTATTTTCCCCTTCACCCTCAACCCTCCTTTCTTAATCAACATAATACTGAGCAAAACAACGAAAGAACTGCTACAGACTTGATTAACAATGTATTTAAGAAGTGTAATACAATTAATGACAATCAATATAGTTTTATGGAAATAGAACCTGTCAGATGAGTTTGATAATTGTATATATGTGTGAGATTACAAATTTAGTTGATAAAGGTCACATTGTTGATATAATAGACTCTTGTGTGATTTGATACAGCATATTTTAATTGAGAAATAAGAATGATACAAAATAAGGTTTCATGTGTGGCATGGATGAAAGAACCCAGTTAGCTTATATGTTTCCAAACATGACTGGAAACTGGAAACTAGCTTTGAATGTGATTTAGAGACCTATTGCTAATATGAAGCTATGAAGTGTCCCAGTCAATCACAGTGAAGATTCCTGATACTTTGCTAACATACTCTGCAGAAGATGTTAGTATTCTGATATCTGCAAACAAATAAAAAGAAAGTAAAGATGCAGATAATTTCCTTCAGTAGATCATCACAGGTGGTTTTTCAGGAGTGGCAAACTAAGTGGTTATCTACTTAGAAAACTGAGAGGCTGTCTGCTTGGAAAAAGGAGTGAATTTGGCTCCTTGGATAGAGGAGGACCTGCTATAGATAAACAGTTCTCCCGTGTCAATAATAGGGATATGTTTAGGGAGGTGTAACACCTCTTTACTTTGGTGTGGCTTTCCTACTAATAGTTTCTTCAGTTACATTTAAGAAAGCATAGTTTGAAACTACATTTTACATAATGAAAAGTGTATTTATTTTAAAATTTTAAAAAAAGTCTGTAATTTCTTAACTGTCTGCCTATTTTCAGAAAAAAATTGCAAATAGATTTCTCTGGATAGCACCTGAACTTTTCAAGTAAATTGCCCTGCTAAAGATTTTTCTGTTTAATACTTGCCTATTGGCCATTGATGCTGTCAGTTTCTTCTAATTTTCTCAGACCAAAACCAACTCTTACAGTCAATTAGGCTATACTGCTAGCAGCTAAAGGACTGGTAAAGAAAAGAAATCTATTTTGGGTAAACACATGAAGGACTAAACCCCACCCTTTTTTCATTTTAACAGAAGAAGGTCGACTGAATCAATTTACAAGTACATACTGGGGAACAGGAACTTGATTATAGTTCTTTTTTAATGTATTAGAAGAGATCCAGATGAATATCGTCTGGAAATGAGGAACCATCTTTAATAGTAAAGATCAGTAAGCAACATATCAACAAATTTTTATTAGAAATGTTAATATTAATATTGTATGTTTTGCTGAGATGAGCTTTCATTCCATTTGGAATTACTGCTGTAGTCCCTTCTATTTTAGAATACTTGAATCTAATCTAGAGATTTTGTAATCTGTCATTTCTGTGGTTAAATCAGCCACCTAATTGGAGTGTCATTTTATATTCAGAGTAGTGTCTAGAGCATCCTCTCTGAGCTATTTCTACATCTTATTGATTCTTTCTGCCTAATAGCATCAAGAAACAGCTCCTTAGCTACCCACAAATCTGAAAGTCTCATCCAAGCTCTCATCCCTGCAAAATGCTTTTCTCTAGACTCGAGAAACACAACGCTCCCCATTTTTATCCATCCTGAATGCTTATGAAAGGACTCCTTTTGTGTGATTACTTCAGTCTGTCATTTTGACCATAATACTCCCTGTATATGCAAAGTTTCTTGCATACCATCTGGCTCCTTGTTATCTACTTCATCCAACCTAAGCTGCCTGTCTTAACATTCAAAGGCTTTCCTGACCTATCCTTACCAGACATCAATTAATTGTCAAAATATTGACTTTAGATTCCAGCCTGGCTAGGAAGCCAGCTTCCACTTTCTACTTCTATTCGTCTAAGTACCCCTCGTGATTAGGAAAAGCTGCCTGTAAGCATTTGCTTTACCTTATTCTCTCCTTTTAATGCCCTTCTTTATAATGTACTCTTTGGTGACTTGCTTCTTGTCAGTAAAAAGTTGCTGGGGCGCAGGAGGAACTGTTTTCAGGCTGAGCATCGTTTCAGTGTTTCTTTGCATTTTCACCACCTGCATTTAATGTATCATTTGGTCCCAGGGTTTAAGGCTATTTTTGGGGGGGAGGATGGACTACACGACACACAGAGAAGTGGGGAATGCTTCAGTATGAAAAACCTTGAAATAGATCTGCTTGCAGTACAAGACGGTCTCTCCTACCTATGAGCTGTAAGTATTCCTTGTGCAGTCCTGTTCTGAGCCTGTGGTGGTACTGTGTGGCTGTTTTGTTGGGTCAGTTCAGAAATCCCACAGCTTTGAATTTCTGCCTCTCCTAGCATTCCTGGTAGGAGCTGTACCTTCAAAGATGTTCTGTGCAGAGCTGTGCTCCAGAGCAGGGTCCAGCCAGGCTGCCCCAGCTGTTCAAGGTGACGTCAGGGCATCTGGGGGAGCTCAGCCTTCAACCTTCTAAGGCCATCTAGCTAAAACAAAGGATCAACATCATTAATTTAATTCTGGTTGCCTTTAAATGCCCCTGTGAAGAAACACAGATCCCTATCCTCAAATGAATACCTCCTCACTGTGATTTGAATGTAAATCCATTTTTCTTTGCTGTGAAAATTAACCCAAATGCCAACAGCTGAAGAGTGGTACAGGTTAGTAAACAAATCCCAGAGCCCCGCTGCTCCGAGTTACTTTGTTTCTCTTCCCAGATAGTAGAACAAATAAAACAAATGATTTGTATATACACTGTTTATTCAAAGCAACATTCATTTTTTACAGGATCTTAACAAAACAATCTACTGGATAGATTTACAAAATGGATTAATTATTTTATGACCACTAACAGTGTACAGATGTGTCACTTAATGAGAAAGGCAATCAACTTTCACACTTCTAGGGTAAATCTGATAACCTCATTTGAAGAGTTCTGTCTTCCTCTTAGTCCTCAAATATGGTCACTGCCAGAGGAGGGGTACAAGGCTTCGAAGAGCAATGAGCTAATCTGGTATATATTTCAAACTCTTTAGGTAATATTCATGATTTCCTACCTGGAGTATCATTGCAGTCACCTCTACAAAGTGATGGGCATGATGTAGTCAGGTTGTGAGTTAAAATAAGAGATATGGTGAAAGTAGAATAAGTGTTTTGTTTTGAGCCAAATTCAAGTATATGTGTAGGGTGCATGGCATAGCATGCAGAGAGCTCTATTCCTGGGTAGCCTGTAGTCAAGATTGAGATTTACCTAATGTCTGGAGTATGTGACCTTGCCTACTGGAGAAATACGGAACAAATCCATGCATAAAATTTTGATTCTGTCTGCAATGAAACTTTTCAAAGTTTGATTCAAACTTATTTTCAATTCGTTTGCATGGCAGCTGAGAAAGGACATTTTCTTATGCCTGGAACCCAGAAATAGCTGTAGATTTAAAAGAACCCGACTTTACTAGTGAAGTCCAAAGCTGAGATCTGGAATGACCCATTCAGAGATGGTCTAGTCCGTATATGTCACCACAAACAAACATTCTGGGGAATTAAAAAGGAAAAAAAAAGTTTCAAAGATCTGGTATATATGGCTGAAAGAAACTGCCCTCTCAAAAATACTAATGTGGGCAAACAACACTGAAGGTAGTTTGGGATGAAATCAATGGGTTGCAGGCAGGTAGTTCATTAATGTGATTTTAACCAAGACCTGGTTTTCTGACAGATTTTCTTGTGTCTCTAGGAAGTTCTCTACATCTTTTACAGATGTATTTCAATTTAATCTTCCCACTAATGAGACTGGCATGAAAAAGTCTTTGAAATCTTTGGATAATTCAGCAGTGTTTACAGCAGATGGCTTCCTCTTTGAAGATTTGACATATTATTAGTAGGTTAGTATCATGTTCTGACAAAACTTCAGTAAAGATATTTTGGTTCTAAATCTAAATTAAAATCCTTTGATAGCAAATCTGATCTGATCTTCTTGGATCAATTGCTTCAGATTGGATTATTGTACTGAGCAAGCGATCGTAATGTGGCATATCAGAATTGATTTGCTCTACAAGTTTATCTCACTTTAGTTAGAAAAAGAGAAATATGTTATCACTTCAGACTTTTTCTAGTTTTGATACATAACAGTTTTTGATCTATAATGATGTTTTATGCAAAACTGCATCTGGTGGTTTACTAAAATGAATTACTATTACCTACTGCATTATGACACATGGCACATAGATTCTGATTCTATGAGATTAAAAAAACCCACTATGTAATAAAAAAAAAGCCTATTTATTCTTTATGTATACATTCACTAGATGAAAATGATTCCTGCACACCTGCTGTGTGCATAATATTGGGACCTCTGAAGATCACATTAATGAAAAATGTTGTAAGTAGTCTTTAAACAGCTTCCTTCATAGAATAGTTTGCTTAGAATAACCATGCTGCCTGATTTTATGGTTTGTTTGTTTTGTTTTGTTTTGTTTTATTTTTCTCGAGGATGGATGGTAGAGAAAATAAGAAAAATCAAGAGACACGTAAAGGGTTAGATTTATGAATGAAACTCTCCCCCACAAAAGCCAAGTGAGCAACTTGAAGAGGCTTCTAGGCAGCTGTACATTCCTGACTACTGCTTATACAACAGATTGCAGAGACTGCCTTTGGCAACATTTCCTGCCTCGGATTTTCACAAGGGTGAACTGCTCTTGAAGAGCTTTTGACTGTTTTCTTCACTCTTTTTTTTCACTCCTCGAGGAAGGACTGGTACTTCATGGAGACTCATTTTTGGGTGAGTTTCTGTCACCCACCCTTTGATACATCTTAGATATTTGTTTTTCAGAGCCACTGACTGCTTATAGGTAAATAAGGTCATGAACAGAGTAATGGGGATGCCACCCAGAGGAATTCTTTGAATTGCTATGATAAAATTCTCTGAACTGGACACTGTTTGTTGAGGCAGGGAATTGAGACAGTCAAAAAAAGAAAACATCCTCAATGAAAAAATTCTGATAGAAACTGATTCTTCATATGAAACTGTTACATGAAATGAGGTCCTGAGATGTACCATCCTTTTAGTTTAGGCTGCAAATAATTTGAGGTTGCCTAGGCTTTCAGACCTGTAAAGCAATACGGTTGCTACAATCTTTGTTTTCTGTGACCCACTTTTTTTTAGGGTGGGTGTTTTTTTTAATATAATTTTATTTTTCTCTTTTCCCAGACTGGTTGTTCGAATTTGAAATTTATGTGGTTGAGGGATATTTTCCTTCTGATCATTCTTTATCTTGCTTTTAGGATTTTGTCCAAAAAAAGAAAATATTCATACTCTTCTGTAGACTAGAGAAATACGAAATACATGAATATGTAATAAGTGCATAGAGATGTGAATGTTTCAAGCTAGACTTCTGTCTGCTAAACACAACTTTTGTCGACTTAAAAATTCTAAAAATGTTATTTAAAGAGACAAGAAGAATTTCTAAGCTTTCAGCTTACAGCAAGGCAGCACCACCATGGCCAGCACAAGTATACTGTACTCATCTCAAATCTTTCTTCCCAGCAGTAGAAGTGCCATGGCCTGTTTAAAAATCACTCATTGATGTTAATGAATAATGTTGTCTTCTTTTCAGGAATGACCAGCATATAAGTAACATTCTTGAAATGAGTCCAACATTGTGCAACAAATGTAATTGTCCAATCTGTTACCTATGTGCAATTGCTTACCATCATCCAATTCCTTACCTGTGAAGATGTTGCTCCTATTGGTTTTGCTGGTAATCTTGTAGCCATGATTTATCTTTCCTGGATTTTTCTTGATTTCTTGAAAGACAAGAGCTGTGGGTCTTTTCATTTGCATAAAGTTCACAACTGTGCCACACACACCTCTTGCCGGTTGAATAATGTAGTAGTATTTGGCATTAAGATTAATGCTTCAATTTAAACACAGTGTTGCTTTTGATACAACACATTTTTACAAACAAAATTTAAAGTAAAATCTGATGAAAAGCAACCAATTTGTCAGGTTTGGTTTTTTTTTCCACAAATAGTTTTCCTAAGAAATTCTAGCACACGTCCAAGGACATGGTTGTATTGCAGGTGCTGTGCAGCTGAGAGTACCTTTTAGATAAATGATTCATAAATACATCACCATGTGCTTGGAAAGGATCACAGTGATGTATTCAGCAGACCACTACAGGACCATAATATTAATTTTACTAACATCTCTTAAATACAAACAATAGTGTATTTATCCAAGAGAAAAGGCTGTGTTTTTAAAACTTGTGTAACTTTCTATGGCTTTAACTTGTGCAATGCTGATGTCATGCTGATGTCGTGCATTCAGAATATCGAAAGGACTGGGGAGGAATAATTACAAGGAATATATAGAGAGGAGCCTCCACCTCTCTTCCCCCATAAAAGCTTATAGAGTTTTGTCATAGATTGATTAGTTCATGATTAGCGATTCATGTTTAGTTAAAAAACATTCAGTTGCTTTCTTAAAGGTGTAAAAGATTTGTGTTTAATGTAAGACAGCACAATGCAGTGTGGCTTTTCACTGTGGAATTAGCTAAGCGACACAACGAAACCCGTACTTCTCATTGTGCTTTCTGTACACAACTAGGAAAACATATACTTTCAGCCTAGATTACTTTTATTTTAAATGAAAGAGAGAAGTAAGCAAATGGAGAACAATTATAAAAACTCCCACAAAAAAGAAATGCCAATTGTCAACCTCAAATATTCTCTAGCATGAAGTCTCTTGCAGTCTTGATGCTGTTTAAAACTTCTTTAAAGATTTAAGTGGCAGAGAAGAGGATGCAAACTCTTTTCTGACAAGATATTTTATTCACTGACTGGGAGAGTTCCCCATATTCCAAGAAATTAATTCCTTTCCTCTCCCTGCTGCCTTCCATTTTTCAATTTGCAGTAATGAAGAAGAGTTAATCTAAATCAGTCGTTCTGCATGTCAAGGAGTAACATAGAATTTAACCGTTTCTGCTAGGTGAGCATTCAGTTTACTTGGTTGCAGACATTTGAGGATATTTCCAGCTCATCACCCAGGCTTAAGTGCTACTGAGAGTAAACCCATGAGCAATCAATGGCCATCAAGTCTGCCAAGAAAAGAGTTGCTGGAGACATCCCCAGTTTTGGGGGAGTGATTACTAGATAGTTCAGAGAGGATTTTGGTTTCAGAGTCCTGCAGATTTAAGAGATGACATTATAAGAAAATTACAAGTTACAGAAATGTATTCTCTTTCCTTGCCTTCTGTCTCTATGTTTTCTGTGAAAAGTTCAACTGCTGTTACCATTTGGAAACATTATTTTTGGTTTAGTTACATTTGTCTCAACAACTTCATCTATAAGATAATGATCAGCTGTTTGGGAAGCTGAAATTGTACATGAAGAGTAAATTTTTTTTCATCTTACAAGCAGATATGTTATTTCCTACATTAACTACTCCCATTGTGTTTCCTGTTTGCAGGTAGGAAAGAATGCTAATATTTTCCTTGACTGATTCAGAGTTACGAAACACTTTTACCACCTGTTTTAGTATTATAAGTTAAAGCTATTTCTTACTTCATTCTCATAATTGTTTCACATGAAGTTACTAAATTCTTTGTCTTTCCTTTTGATTTTTTTTTACATTATCAGACTTATAGGCAAAATAAGCTTGTACTCCTGCTCTGTCTGTACCCTTACAATAACTTTATCTGCAAATACTGTCATCTGGAAGTACAAATCTATTTGTATGCCCTAATTCCTCCTTTTTAGGTGTTGTTTGAACTTATTCTTAATGACATTCTATTTGCAACTGTGCTTACTAAATGCCTGCCGTTATGTTAGCGGTCTTTGCTGTGTGGTACTGTGAGGAAATCTTGTGCCTGCAAATTTAGATGGGCTCTTAAACAACAGAGATAATGTGAAAATATTAAACCACTGTAGCAGTTGGTCAAGCCATTTGAACACAGATGTGCTACCTCTTTACTTGCAGTCTTTACGCTTCCTGGCTGCCATGGTAGTTGCTACACAATTGTCTCCAAAACAGAATACTTGTATGAATTTAAACTTGGCTCTTGGAAATCTGGCTTTCCTGGGCTGAAGGAAGGATGTGGTAGCTCCCAATTGCCCACTGCCTCCCTGAAAGGCTGCTGTCAGGTCCACCTGCCCTTCCTGTGGGTGGATAGGAGGATGCCAGGGCGAAGGGGACCAGGGTGTGTTGCGGGCACATGCCCATATGCAGCTAGCGCCGGCTGCTCACCTGCACACCAAGGCAGAGCAGTGTGCAGATCACTGCTCTGCATCTGCCAGATAAATCAAGCACCTGGTGTAAATCCAGGCATGTGAGGCATTATCTGGCACTTCTTGTACTACCTGGGCTTCCTGGACAAGCAAATGGATTAAAACAGTACAGGGCTGACAACTATTACTATTTTTTCTGTCAATGCTTACAGAGCACTAAGAAAATATATATTGAATATGTATTATTTTAAAAAACAAACATACTGAGAGATGTTTGAGGAAATTAATTTGTCATAATATTTTAAAAAAGTGGCCTCCTTGAGTAAAGAAAAAGGGTAATTTTCTTCTTGTAACACCATACTTCTGATTGTGTTTGAAGTAAATCATCAGTGTGGGGAAAGTAAAGTAAAAGATAGCTTTAAATTTCTTTCATGTCATGTTATTTGTAGTCTGCTGAGATACCTCACTCATGTTCACGGTCTAAGAACCAAGCTGGAAATGAGGAATAGTACAAGAACTCAGTTTTACTTGCTTTCCAGCCATCTCCAAACCTTTGCAATGTTGGGGAAATGGGCTGGAAGTAACTTCTAATTCTCAGACCTATGCATTACCTGAATCTGCTGTCTTTCATGCAAGATCTCACAAAATTTCTACTGATATGCCATATAAATATAGGGAAAACAGACTGTCTGTGTCTTCCTTCAATGATTTACAAATGCAATTAACTTAGAAGCAATAAATGCCTGTCAATATAATACTCAGGCAGAAAGCAGGATCATTCCACCTCCAAGCTGCTTAAATACCTTGTTTAGGCTATGCTTTCTTGACTGTATAAATTACAAAAATAAAATTAAAGCAACCTCTTCTGTTAAATCACTTCTAAATGTATCCATACTTCACAGCTCTTATATTGTTCCTACACTGAGGAAGGAAATAATTAAGCAAATTGTGATATGATAGTATTTTAAAAATAAAAATATTTTAACATTTTTTCTTTCTGGAAATTAGGACTTCCAAAAATTTTTCCAACTAAAAAATATCACCTCCTTTAAATGAATTTCCTCTTTTGTTTTTCTGTCCTGAAGAATAATGTTCTCACACCATTTAAAGATATTGCCTGTTAATACAGGAATCTAATTCATGCATAAGAAAGAAGGAAATTTTTTTCTACTGTTGTCATGATTAAAATTCCAGTTTAGGAAAGGTTTTCTGCAGGAATGCCCTTTTATCCATTCTCTGTTGTCATGATATTGATGATTTATTAGAATAATTTTTTATCCTTTGATTTTTAAAAATTACTATCTCCATTAATCTGAATTAAAATCACTTCCTCATACCTGTTTTATGTTTTCTGCTTGAGCCTAGTCTGGAAATTGCCATATTGCTGTGTTAAATTAAGAATTTCCTTTCACTTGTTTCCATTCTTGGAATAC
This sequence comes from Zapornia atra, assembly GCA_013400835.1. NCBI lineage: Eukaryota > Metazoa > Chordata > Aves > Gruiformes > Rallidae > Zapornia > Zapornia atra. Next base: position 10,132 of record VZTU01011445.1, read on the forward strand.
CATAAATATCCTAGTCCTATTCTATCCGTCTTGATCCCCAAGCAATAAAAACCAGCTTAGTTGGACATTCCTATCCTTATCCAAATATTTTCTTAACAGACCCTCCCACTTTATCACTTACTGTTTTCAATGAGTGCTATAACTCTTTCCTCACATGATTTAGGCCACATTTTTAAGATTGTGAATCTTACATTAGGCATATTGGTCTATGTGCCCAGAGTGATTGTTTAAATATTGAATCTCAGCCCAAATGTCTAAATATAGTCTCCCTCATTTAAATGTTAATTTCAGAAATGACACTACTGGGGAATTGTCCTTGTAGGTCATTCAGAAGTCACTATTAATTGTGGGCTGTGTTAGTGTTATGCATACACCGTATTTGTCTTAGCAATGGAGGTGGATTGAAGTTTCAGAATTTCACCTGTGAGTTTGTTTTTGTGTGGTTTAATCTGTGTTTAATGAATCTAATTGACTGTATAATGGTAGGAAATTATCTGCATGTCTGGAAAACATGCTTTGGACTTCTAAATCATCATTCAGTGGAGTTTTTAATATTGGGATGATTTATGATTATCTGTTACATGTGTGCTCTGTTTTTGAAATGCAAGACACCAAGAAAGGAATGAGAGAACTAAACAAACGGAATGTATTACTTATGAAGAATAATCAAGCTTCTTACAAGTGAATTCATGTAAGCAACTTTTAAGAGAGATCTTAATTATCAGTGTGTCTGCCATGTCATACTGTTTTATTCGGTGCAGAATTGCCTTTTTTTTAATCCTCAAGAGAGTTAACATCTTCATTTTCCAAATGATAAAAACAACAACATTATTTGTACATTTTATGACACTGCAGCCTTTCCATCTGTCCTGGGTGTCACTGCCTGCCTTCGTGCACCATCACATAATGAGGCATGTTTTAGGAGCTAAAATCCCTCTTTCCTCTTCATTATGCATGTGGCATGCAATGCAATTTACTACATAACAGATGTCATAGCTAAGTACCCAGGCTCATGTCATGATTCATTCATTTGAAGACAATCTGTTGCAGCAGAGCAGAGTTTTTCAAAAACTAGGCAAAATTTTCTGTTTGCCTGAGCACTCCAGCTTTTGTGCTTTAC
>VZTU01011445.1:11259-22309 GCA_013400835.1 Zapornia atra
TCCAGATTTTGTGCTTTACTGCGCTAAGTTGGATAGGCTAAAACATCAGGTACAAGACAACTTGTATGGAGGCCTAGAATGCAGATAGGAAATTGACATTTGAGAAGGCATCTACTTCTTTGGCTTTTATGTCACTTACTTAAAAAAATAATAAAAAAAACCCCCTTATTTCTAAGCTACAGTGCGTTTCTACTTTAAATTTTTGTCTTGATTCAACTCTTACTTCTCCAGACTCCTATAAAAATAAATTACACCGTTCAAAACTCACTGGTGCAGTTATTGGAAGAACTTTGGGGATCTTAAAAAATGAGAGTTTGATGTCTAGACAAATTTGGTGGAACATTATTATACTGCCCTTCTAAAGCGAGAAGAATTCATGGCAGGCAGTATTTTACATAAGATTGCCATTAAACAAGGTCTATCTTTAGAGGAAAAGGCAGATAGTAATAAGTTATACAGGATTGAAGAATTATCTCAATCTGAGGAGGTACAGTTGCAAATGAGGTAACTCAAATCATTATTAGGGTTAGAAATGCAGTAGCTATATGAATAGAGCAAAAATTTAAAGGTCTTCACTAGGCACTGCATATTTAACCAGTAGGCATCCTAGCATTTCTGGTGGATGGTCTGAATTTATGCTGATTGGAACTTTGCAAATGTATGCAACAATAATAAAACAGTTTTGAAACTCTACAGATTGTATCACATTTCATTTTTTAGTTTATATTAGTAAGAGCAAGACCATTTATGTGCAGAGGCTTAATAGAAAACAGTAGTGTGTCTCATATAGACATCTCCAAATTGCATCACTCACCAGACTGACATCTTTGTTGAGTGTCTGAAAACTAGTTGTCTCACTAAAGGATGGCAAAACGTCTTTGGAAACAGTGAAAATCCAAGTCAGATTTAAAGAAACAAACCAAACCAAACTGATAATTAAAGGCCTCATACAATATCTGAAAAGTAGTGAAGTCTGTAGAGTGAGTTTGTACATTTAATATTCCTCTGGTTCTTGCAAGGGACAATGCAAAACCACAGCAGGAGAGTTTCTCACTGGGAGTCCTTTGGAATCCTCTCCTGAGAATATAGAAATTGATTTCCCATCTGCATTTGAGGAAGCCTGATGGGAGATATTTTTCTTATGATTGTGCTTTCAACTGCCCTCTGTGAGCATCTCTAATGACAGGTTGTAGTGCCCACCAATACACCGTTTCAGCAAGAATGGGTCAAATTATAAAAAATCCTTGTACATCAGATAGAATTCAGGTTGTGCAGACTTTATTAATATGAATAAAGATTTTCAATAGTCTTCTCCAGAAAACAGCTGGAATGCTATTCAACATAGAATTGTCACACTGCGTATATATTATTATCTAGAAAGACCTTCTATATCAGTATTACCAATCTACTGAACCTCCAAATTCCTTTGTGAAAAATTATTATCCTGTTTCATTAGAATACTTTTGATGCTGCGTTCAGGACAGATTAGGATGATACCTTAAGGGACTGGGTTTTTTTTGTTCAGCATTTGTATTATATTGCTTCAAAATAGATTCCTAATGAGCTCATTCCACGATTTTCTACTTTATCTGTATTTAGGGTATAAGATGTCCAGGGAATGTGGAAATAATGAAAGTCTGCTGATAACAGAGCAGAAAAAAAAAATAAAATCATCCCTTCTCACCTTTCCCACTAAAGCTGTAGAGGGGATTTTAAACACAGCTGATAAAAAAAGCGAATTTCAGTTTTGTGGGAAACTCTGGTCCGCCGGTGCTGCACTTTGCTCTGCATCAGAAGGAACCGTGAAGACAAAGAATTTCCCAATTGCATGGGACAGTCTCTGTTGGAAGAAGCCTGTGGATGGCGGGTGTTTGGGGCAGGCAGGGAGCTGGAGACCTATGTTCCCGAGGACTGAACGGTTCTGTGCTGCCAGCCAGTTGTCTGAAGCGTGTGGAAGGGTGGGTGGCAGAAGCAGCTGTTTCAATCCCACTGACTGTGTTTTCAGACAAACAATGCCGCCAGAAGCCTTTCCCTCTTGGAGTTTTGATCGACTCTGATATTTCAACAAGTCAGATGCACAAAATGTTTTTTCTGTTGCTGTCTCAAGCTGGTGCTGAAAAGAGAATGTAACCATTTCTCCTGCTACATTACAAGGAGGAAGATAACCTCATAAATCCCCTCTGAATTCTCACACCTGAGGCCTTGGGATATACGCGTTCTGAAGATGGCATGTCAACAGCCTATGGAGATTCCTGGTGAGACACTGACACTGCTGGCAATGTGTACTTTGCAGTATCGCTCACTCTTTCATTCAGTTAAAACAAGTCTTTGTATACTTCCTAACAGTGCCAGCACTGCAATAGTACAACCCCTGCTTACCTGTAGAATAGAATAATTACAAATTTCTTCACGTTTAGAGATTGAAATAGTTCAGATTTTTTTTTCCTATTTTTTTTTCCTTCTGGTGAGTTCCTATGCAGAACTTGCCCCACAAAGAGCTAACTTGCTTTCCTACCTACCTTAAACGTACCAACTAAGGCAATTCTTGAAATGGACTAATTTCCTTAATGCTAGGGCATTTTGAAATAAGGGATTTCTTCCCTGCCAGTTGACTGTTTAAGACCTAATGTGTGTTAGTGCAAATATAGTATACATACTACTGTTCCCTGAGCTTCGTTAGTATCTGCATGCCCGATTCTAACAACCTGTACTAGTCACACAGATAGTTTTTTAAAAGCTGTGTAATGCTAACACAACCAGAATACCTCATTTTTATACAGTCATAGGTAGGTATGTTGAATGAAATGATAGATGCAACAAATTATTTTTTTTTGGGGCGGGGGTGGAGTAATATTCAGATTTATGGGCTGTACTCCAATTTATTCTGCGTGTACCAGGAAAGGAATGTTACTCCAGATGGAGACATATGTCCACATGTGACACTGAAATGGAACCGAATAGCTGAAATATGTAAAAGATTGCATTTATTTCTGAAAACCACATGAACAAAATTTGTAAGATTTTTGTTAGTGGGATTCAATTATGTGTTCTTGTAAACTGAGTTCAGTTATAGTAAACAGCAAAGTTTTAAAAAGTGGTTCATAGATTTGGGTTAGTTTCTTCATAAATGTGAATTTCATCTTCTTTGGTAAAATGAAAGAGGCTTCTTTTGCTTGAAAGGAAACCCATGTGAAAAGATAGTCTAGCCTAGATACAAAAGGAAAAAAATATTAGAATGATCTATTACCTTTTCTTTGGGGGGTCTAATTTCTTTTGTTGATGGAAAACTATTTTTTCTTTGGGATATAAAATCTTAGTGGCACGTGAAAACATTTGACTCCATCTCTAGTTTTTACAAGGAATAGCCACAGTTGTGGGGAAGAAGAATAGTATATTGCGATTATTATTTTTTTAATCCCTTTTAAAGCACTACTGCAAAGCTGTACCAGGCATTGTTGTTACTAGACAATGGAGTGTAGGAAGAATGCAATTTCTCACTTCAGACACCCACTATGTGCCTTTGGCAGTAGAAATAAAATATCAGAATCTCAGAACTAGAATATTTGAAAAATATTTTGTTGGCTTTCGCATGTTACTTGCTACTCTCAGCTACCCATTGCTTCAGGCTATCTGTCACACTGTTGGTGTATCTTCTTTTAACCAGGGAAGCTGCAAAAGCAGCATATGAGTTTACACCCAGCTGTATGATAAAGTACGGTAGTGATTTTTGACGGGACATAATTTGAATGCACATGCAGCGTTGCTGTGTTAAAAGGAGGATGTATGCAGGGATAATTGATTCTTGTTTACGCAGATTGTTTTTTTTCTTGCTGCATTTAATATATTCAATGTATAGGCAGTGCCTCTGATTTTGAAACCCGTGTGTTACCTTTAATTCTCCCAGTGATCACTGCTACAGTGTTAACTGTGGAATAATTTCTCCATTTGCTATTCTCTCTATGCAGGTGCGCAGGCTCTGGAGTATGATGACTTGTAAACTCAAGGGTAAAGACAGCAAGAGACGTACAGCACACCAGCACTGAACCATTGTCTGTGGGCGATTTGACAATGTGGAAAAAGATCTTTGAAGATGTGATGACTGTAGTTGTCTGACATTCTCCTTGGAGCTATACTACACACCTTGAAGAAGTACACATGCCTTCGCACCTAGCAAAGGCAGTTTTAAAAGAGAATTGTCACCATTGTCCTATGAAAACCATGAGGCTGTAGCACAGCAGGGATGTGAGTACATGAGGATGAACAGGGTACAGAAGGGAGGGAAGGTGAGGGAATTATGGGGTCATGGATTTTATGGCTAGATAATCCTTGCTCTGTGTGGATTTATTAGCCTCACCAGAGAGCTGCCTACCTATAAATCCTATTCCTTATTTTCCCCTCCTGTTTCTACAGGAGCTAGGGAGCTGTGCTAGACATGGAAATGCAGGCTTTTTTTGACCACTCTCCGAGGGCAGGCAGCACACTGCAAATGCAGCCTTACATGTTGGTGAAATAAAAGCCCCTGGGTTTTTTGTGTATGATAGGTCATCAAGTTAAAACCAATAAGGTGGAATGATTCCTAACCAATGAATTAGGACTTTCCCATATTAGGTGCAGTGTTGGTAGCATGTCATAAGATTTATAACTCATCAACATGAAATTTTACAGGAAGAAAAAGAGTCTATCATTGTCCTGACCATTTTTTTTTTAAGCGTACTTAATTGTAACTCCTCCCCCCCTTTTTTTTTCTACAGATCAGATACCTCAGAAAACCCTATTTTCCTTAGAAAATTGATTTGTAATATGAAAGCCTGCTAATGTACTTCCTTTGTAAGTTTACACTAGGACTGAGAGCAATATTATAGGAATATTCTGCTGATTAGGTTCCGGCTATTTTGAGATAATCCTATTTTTCTTAATTCCGATATTATAGGAATATTCTGTCAATTTGTTAACTCCAATATTATAGGAATATTATGCCAATTAGGTTCCTACTGTTTTAGAATAGTTCTGGTTTTTTTACTAGAGAGTACAAGATACTGTGTGCCAGGGAGCTATTTACATTACAGGGTGAAAAGTTACAAAAATATTTATTTACAGAAGAAGATTCTCCTCTTAAAAAAAAAGAAGTTAGTGGATTAGTAGTAGCCCGGAATATGTTGGAATTACGATGTCTGAACGTGTCTCCTTTTTCTATTGTTGAGGGTTTTTTTAATGGGAACCCATACTACTGCAGAAAAAAATGTGCTTAGTATCAGATATTTTCCGTACAATATAAAGACAATTATTCTATACAATCTGCATCAAACGAAGAACATTGTTTGCAGGAAAACACATAAATTTATACCTGTGAGAGAAAAAAAAAAATCTCTGCAAGGTCCTTTTAGTTCTCTGGAGAGCCGACTTATTCCAAAATACATAAATCAGAGAAACACTGTATAGTTACTGCAGTAGTATGGTGGTTTTGGAAGTAATGAAATGTTGCTACTACCTTTCTTAATAATGGCACATTTGCTTTCAACTCATATGTTTTTTTGTGTGTATGTGTGTATTTATATAAAAAACCAGAAACATAGAAAACCCATATATATATATATTGCAAAATATTTCACACTTGAGCATAATAAACAATAAATTATTATGTGACATGTAATACAGGAATGTGTAGTTCATGAAGTCACAAATTTATACCCCATTGCTTCTGCACCATCAAAGAAAATGATGTGCAATATTGGACAAAATCTCTGGGTCTGCAATCCATTTGCTCCTTGTAAAAACCCCCAAAATCAGAAGCAAACAAAACCCATCACCAAAAAGCTAACAAACAAAAACTCCAGACAAGAAAAAGACTCTTAGAATAGTGTGAATTTAATTTCCTTAATTCTGTAATTATCTAGCTGATGCAGACCTTGCTCTTCCTAGGCTGTCCCTGTTGGGTAGATAGAAGCCCCTTCTCTTTGGATCACAGGCTCCAAAATCTCCAGTTTAGATGTGAACTGGAGGTTCCATCAGTGAGATTTTCAGTTGTTTAACTGTTTAACTTACTGAACATTATCATCACCATCATCATGGTGTATCAAGATAATAGTGAAACTTTAGTCGTCCATGTGTTTGGATGTCTCTTTTTTAGTATGATTCCTCTGTGGCTTTGTGTGTGTGTGTGTGCATGTGCTTGTACAGACACATATATATATCTGACTTCATACATTCCATGTTTATGTATGTGCAGGCTATTCTCTATAATAATAAGGAAATGTGTATGTTTAAACAATGGAAAAGAGTATCTGTTTATGTGAACAGAAAAACAGGGAAGCTATTGAAATGTCTGGGATATGTGTATGAGGAAAGGTCTGTGAAACGACAAATGAGAAAATCTCCTTAGGAAAGTGAGAACATTTACTTCCTTTAAAAATCAGGAGGGTGAAATGTGTATGCTCTGCTTTAACCCAGTCTGTCTAATCTTTTCGTTGAGAAGCCTCTGGATAACGAGCTTGATAGAATGAGTGCATCAAACATTTAAACCTTTATATTCATTTGCTTGTCATAAATCTTAGTAAAAAGGCAATGCTTTCTTAGCCTTGTACTTACAGAGAAGGGCATCTCTCTTATTCCTCCTCCCCTTTTGTCTTCTCTCTCTCATTCTTTCTCCCTTTTTGCTTTTGCTTTTGCTTTTTCTTTTTTTCTGCCTTTCCTGTAAATCTGCTTTCCAGCACAGCTGCTGACAATATGTCTCTTTTGGTGCTTTCGGGCAGCACTCTGTTGTCTGCTGATGATTTTATTCCTTGAAGGGGTACAGACAGAAACTTAAAGTACAAAAGTAATAATAAATCTCCCCAAAACCTAACACCCTTAAGTAATTTTTTTCTCTTTAGTTCCAATATGTTTTCAACCAAAAAATCCCCACCCATGCCCCCAAAAAATTCAACTCCCAAACCTCTGAAACCTAAGCATACTTTCATACTGTATATTCAATTTAGAAAACACTGAATTCAACTCTAATTATTATCTGACTTATTCCTACAGTTTTCTGACTGACAATATCTGCTTGGTCTAATACATGTTTAGTTGTTGTCACCTATTTCAATTGATTGAATACACATTAACTGGAGAATCGTCTTGAATGATGATTTGGGAAACCAGGAAATGGCTTGAATACAGTGGGTTTAAAAAAGAGAGGAAATACTCATGAACAGCTAAAGTAACTCATTTCTGCTCTTCGGGTATGAAAAGAAATCACACCTTGATTATCACTGACTCTTTCACCTTTTTTCTCTACTTCATTTTGGATTTCCCTCCGCTCATTTATTTTTTCCCCTGCTAAAAAGCAGACAGGGGAAATGGTAACTAAAAGCATGAAAAAAGAGGGGAGAAAAGGGAATATGATTAAAAAAAATAAATCGGGAGAAATGAAGGCAGGTTCTGTTGTATATTTTCACTTTTGGAAGAAAATCTACCCGGAGAGTTTTAAAAAGAATTTTTTGCTGAAAAGAGAGTTTCATTTAAAATCTTGCAGCTAGCCTTACATTGGCAGAGTGAAACAGACAAGTCTGTGAGGCTGTACTGTGATAAGGCAATCTTAGCTGACTACCATCTGTCTTTCTTGTGAACTTTTTTGAACCGCTAATCCATCTGATTGAGTATCAGAGTGCTCCATGCAGAGCAGGGTTTGTTAATATGGGTTCCCCTCTGTTGCACAGTTAGGAAGATATTTATTATTGTTAAGTCCCACATAAGCAATTGGCTGCTAGTCGTTAACAAAATCTTGTTTGCTAAACGATGTATTGGAAAAGAATAAAAGCATCTCGGTGTCCGAAACTTAAGGACATCACAATAATAATGTTGGAATTGGTTCATTTGCAAAGGTAACACATTCATTAATGTTCTCCAGGCTTTGAAGTTTGTGTTATCCAATGTGAAAACAAGTCCTGTTATAGTTAATATGAACGCTATGGGTACACATACCTATTTTCAAGTGTGTCAAAGCACTTTTTAGTCATACAAATACGTGGTATGTAGGCTTCAGCAACATTTTCAAATGCATTGAGGTCTACCTCAATTGCTTTGCTGCCAAAACTCTTAACTTAGTCTTCTGCATTGAGCTCATCTCACAAAAACCTTGGCAATAGTAGTTGCTAGATTGTTTCTCAGCTCTGCATGACCTGGGTCTTTAATTGGTTTGGGAAATGAAAGGTGGCCGAAGCCCCACTAAGCAGAGAAATCCACAGAGAGCACAAAATACCTGTGCTGTGGGGCTTGCACTGATAACAGATGGCTGGGAGGGCCTCTGTGTAAATTGCCTTTCTTGCAACATTTGCCACAGTCAGAGAGACTGATGCTGAATCTCCATTAGTATAAGTAAGAAGGGGTGGCAGGCAGAGATTCGTAAGTGTTCAAAAACCTCTTAAAGCCCCACATCTCTGCTGTGAATCAGTCTGGGTTTAATATCAGGGCATGTAGGTGGCTGCATGTCTTTACATAGCTTCAGAAAAGAGGAAAAGAAAATCAAAAATCAATGACTGACTAGCACTTGCTTTTACACAGGTTTCTTGGAGGAAAAAGATTAAAATTGTAGAAATTTCCATTCTGTTTTGCAATTCTGGTTAAGTGGCAGATATTCAGATAGTTTTTCTTTTTTGGAACTCAGAGAAAAGAAAAAGAATAAAATCAAGTTAGATATCAGGTTGGATGCTTGCATTTGTATCACACCTAGTTATATTGATACCTAGGGCAATGGGTTGACCTTGGCTGGCTATCAGTTGCCCCCACCTGGCTGCTCTCGCACTCCTCAACAGGACAAAGGGAGAACATAAGTTTATAAGGACTTGTGGGCTGGGACAAGGACAGGGAGATCACTCACTAGTTATTGTCATAGGCAAAATACACTTGACCTGTAGAAAATTAATTAAATTTATCACTGATGAAAATAGATTTGGATGGTGAAAACCAAAGGCAAATAACAAAACATCTTCCTCCCTTCACGTGTCCTTCTTCCCAGGCTTATCTTCCTTCCTTCCTTCCTGGGGCTGAGAATGGGGGGTTGGGGTAAGTCCATAACAACTGCTCTCTGCTGGTTCTTCCTCCTTACACACTTTCCCTGCTCCAGTGTATGTCCTCTCCATGGAATGCAGGGGAGTCCCTGCCTGGAGCACCTCATTTCCTCCTTTTCTTATTGTGGTGTCTGCAGTGCTGTTTATGACACTTTTTGTCACCTCTCTCACACCCTGTCAGGAAGCATTTTTTTCCCCTTTTATTAAACACACCCATCTCGGCTGAGAGACTCAGCTGTGCCTTACAGTGGCTCCATTGGAGCTGGCTGGAATTGGCCATGCCCGGCACCGGGCAGCCCTGGCCTCTCCTCCCAGAGGCCACCCTGCATTCACCCCATTGCCTGCCCATACCTGGGCACCTGTACCCCTTGCAGGAATCCATATCAATTTTGTAGTGAAATGCACTGGTCCCAGAGCAGAAGTATCTCTCCTTGACATTTACGATGAATTACCAGCAATAATCAAAACCCTCATATTGGCTAAATATGTTTACTCAGTGATAAAGAGGTTTGCTTTCTGAGGCATGAACAGATGAGACTTTTTTTCCTATTGTACATGGATGCCTCTGCATAAGTGAGAGTGTTCTTTCACACAGGAGAAAGACTGATTTTGCTGAGATACTGGGGGGCATGGAGTATCTCAAAGAAAAATCTCTGCTGCAAAGCATGATGCACTTTGCAGTTTTGACAGGGCAAGGACAAAGGATTTGGGTTCTGTTCTAATTTTGGGAGACAAAATGCACGTTTTGAGAAATAGTATATTCAGGGAAATTGATCAAAAGCTTGCAATTCCAGCTTACTTGTGATGCTTATGTACGGTTGAAGTCAAGTTAAAAAAAGGAAATTACAACTCTTGGCATATTCAGCAATGGATCAGGAAGAAGCGAGTTATGTTGCATGTTAATGCTTGCTAGTAAATCAGAGATTTTCTTTTAAATAAGCAACTAAAAACTAAATTTGGTTAGTAACAAGAGCAGGAAATACAGAAGAAAAACCAGCATTTTGGTTTAAATTCTTGGTTTTATCTTGCTCCTCTGCATATGTGAGAAGGGAAGTAGTTGCACTGTTTTCAATGACATACACAAATGAGTATTGTTGGCAAACTGAGATGATGATCATATACTTTTGTATTCCTTCCAGCCATAGTTTTATCCCTTTTGGTCACAGCAGTTTTTTTACAAGAAGATGGAGTAGACTGCAAGCCAGATTAGCATTTTACAATCTTTGACTTTTATCCTGCTTCAGCTGCTGCCATTGGCAAAACGTTTGTTGAATGAAATGAGACCTGTATCTGATTTTTTTGATTGATTTGTGAACATTATGCCCTTACAGATTGCTTTTCTTTAAAGTCTCTGCTAGAATGAGTTAAGGGAAGGAAATTGCAGGGAGAATGGTATTGTTTCTCCCTTTTAGAAAGAGCAGTAGGCCAGCTTCCAGCTCCACAGACTGCACAGGTAAACTAAACCATTCATATATTGTGGTTCATGTTTTCATCAGCTTGTGGTTCTTTGTGAGTTCATGCATTTTGACGGTGGAGTTTACATCAAAAACATTCCAGTGCAGTCAAACCTTTGGACTGCTTTCCTGCTGCTCTGTAAGAGATAGCACAGTTTAAAAATGGAACCATATAAAACAAAAGCGTGAGAGTGTTCAGATTTTATAAAGATCTCTAATAAAGAGATATAATTAATTATTCTTTATATGTAGTGGCAAGCTCTTAATTCTCTGTCATATATATCACCTATCAATATTAAAAACAAGAAGTAAAAAAACCCAAACCCAACACCACACTAAAGTGATATTTCTAAATAAAAATGATGCATGAATAGGAATGTATGATTTATGTTATTTAAAAAGGATTTTTTATATATTCTACTTTATGGATGATTTGTAGATCCTGGCATGTATCAGGTATTGGTCAAATAACAGGCAAATATCAAAGAATTAAAACAGAATGTGTCTTGGCTTGTAGCTTGTGCTAATCTGGTTTTGGGGTTTTTTTGTGGT
>VZTU01011446.1:3900-22534 GCA_013400835.1 Zapornia atra
GGGGCGGGTGTGATGTTTGATTGGTTGGCTGGTTGGCTGGTTGATTTTTTTAACTTTGTCAGTTTTTTGTGGTTTTTTAACTTAACAATCACTTTTGCATCATACCAGATTGAACAGGTAAAAAAAAAAAATGTCAAGTGCCGTCTGCTGATGGTGGCATGTTTCCAAGTCATTGATGCTCCCACCTGCTAACTGTAAGTGCATCAGAAGACCTCACTGCCAGGTGGTAGATGCATCAGGGAGAGAGAATGTGTTTGCAATCAACCTGATAAATCACAGAACCATAGAATCATTTAGGTTGGAAAAGACTTTTTAAGATCATTGAGTCCAGCCATTAACCTAACACTAACCACCACTAAACCATGTCTCTAAGCACATCTACACATTTTTTTAATACCTCCAGGGATGGTGACTCAACCAATATCCTGGTCACTCTCTTCCAATGCTTGATAACCGTTTGGCAAAGAAATTTTTCCTATTATCTAATCTAAACTTCCCCTGATGGGACTTGAGGCCATTTCCATATATGTATGACAAATTACATTTTCTGTATGCAAAGAAGACTACTCACTGACAGTTTCTGCCCAGCTCAGTTCTATGTAAATGAATGTTTACAAACAGGATACACATTTAAATATCAACACCCTGACCCTGGTTGAACCTCATAACTGCATAAATTCCTACCTAATAATTTCAGTATCTGGTATAAGTTCCATAATATTTTTAAACATATAAAACTGATTTAAAGATTTCTGTTGATAAGGTATTGACCACCTCACAGTGTAAGCTTCCATGGATTAAATAACATTATCATAAAAGAAAAATCTATGCTCTCTGTTTTAGATTTGTCCGACTTCAGTTTCTGAGCATTGCACTTAGTAATATCTGTCTCTTTGAGCAATCAGTCTGAAATCTTTTTGTGTATGAGTACAGATAGCCAGTAATCCAACACTCTCTTAGGTAAACTGAAGAAATGGAGCTTCTTAAATCTCTTGTTATGAAAGATTCTTTTTCATGTCTCCCCCCAATTCTTTAAAGATTCCACAGGTATCCTGATAGGTGAATATCAGAAGTGGAGATGTTGTTGCAGCTGGAGTAGTTTATTCTGAATATCAGCTTCATTGCATAAAATATGCTTGTAAATGACTGAATCAAGCTTTGTAATAAATTACCCTGCATGGTTAGAAAGCACAGAATTTGTTACTGCTGTTTAAAAACTGCAGTCTCTCAGCGCCTTCATTCTATGAAGAGGGGCCTTTCAAACTTGTGTTAACACACATTGAGTATATTTCTATTTCCTTTGTAGATAATGTCTTAGAGTTTAGGGGTTTTTTTGGGCAGTTGGGTTTTTTGGGGTTGTTTTTTGATTGTTTGTTTGTTTTCTGGTGGGGTTTTTTGGGGTTGGGTTTTTTTTTTCCAGTCCAACAAAAGTAAGTAAGGTAACTAAGTACAAAAGAGCAGGCATAATGTAGCAAGTGTGGGGTTTTTTTTGTTTAAATGAAGGATAAAGAGTGTTTTTCTTGAAAATAGGAATGTTAATTCATGCTTTTAGAATCTTCTTTTCCTGTCCTCTACTCTTTTCAGGGATGACTTAGGAGACCTTTGAATAGTAGTGAAAGCAGGAAAAGTAATGCTACTGTAAAATTTACTTACTGTATCTCCTGTATTATGGAGATGGGATGTAATCTTTGAGACTTGTTCCTGTGTTGGAATTCTAAATGCTTTGTAAGATGAGATTCAGTACATTAAACCATCTCAGATAAGTAATAAAATCAGGATGATTAAATAGTATGTACTTTTGTTGGCTTTTTAAATAGGTAAATATTTGTCAGTAAAACCCTGTCCTTTTTCAGCATCTGGAGAATTACTCTGTGACTCAAATGGCATTATTCTACCACCCACAGAATGTTTTTGCTCAGAGTTCATAGAGAGATTGAGATGATAAAAACACACTTTAGCAATGAATGTGTTAGAGGCACATTTCTATTGCAAGGATGCTACAAGCTGAATCAAAAGAACATCTACTTTAAACATTTTTTTCAAATATTATTTCCTTCCTTGTTTTCTATAAAGCTCTAGTAAACAAAAGGATTTATTCATCCTGTATAGTCTTATTGTTGTAGAATAAATATTCTTTTTCCCATTTTCTTCCTGTTATCCAAGGGTTTGATCGCTTGCTGTGAATATTCATTCGATATATTTTCAATTGTAATATTAAAATAGGTATTGTTATTACTCTGTCAACATTTCATTCCATCAGTATACTCCTCAGTGAGAAATAGTGTCTTGGATGAATTCAAACCAATTAGATTTATAAGGGTTTGTTATTCCTAAAAAGAGCAGCTACTTTGTTTCCTTTAAGTCAACATGGATGAAATTTATACAGGTGTCCTCTGTACCTTATGCTTTGTGGCATTCACAGAATATTGCATAGAGGAAAACCAGAAAGGAGAAAACAGTAGTATGATGGGGGTCACCCCCAGGAAGAATATTAGTTCCACATACATTAACTGCAGCCTTTTCCTTCCCAAAGTAGCAAATGGGCTCGCTGATAGTGGAGGCTTCATAGGTTAAAACAGTTTTCAATTTTATATTTTGTGAGAACTTTTAGTTGAAAATGTCTGGCTTCACTCATCAACTACAATCACTAACATTCTGGATTTGCCCTTTTGGAGATTAAGATGTATTTAGTGGCTAAACAGATACGCTAAAGCCAAAATATATAGGGTCGCTGAACAGGTCACTAATGTTTTGTTAACAATCATTTAAGCTGAGGTCACCCTCTTTCTATTTAAAGAATTTGTAAACACCATCCTCACCAGCTGAGCTTAAATATTCTATTTCCTTTGGAAAGTGACTATCTTGTAAAATGCTAAGGTGCTAATACTTTGGTTAAGATTTGCTAGGTTCAGAACATCTCACCCACCACTAAACTAATATGGCCATAAATAAATCCCTGGTAACAGGTCTCATGGTTATTCCACACTATTTCTGCAGTGATCACTGTCAGGAGAAGTAGGCTCTGATTAACAGTAGTCACCTTTGCTAGCTGTATCTTTAATCACAGATGCTGCAATAAACAGAAATGTAATCAATAAAGCTGCAGATACAATGAAGAAATGTAGATGACGAATAAAAGTCTATTGATAAAATCTGGTGATTATTTCCCATCTTCAGGCTGTTATCTTCTTTACCTGTTACACAACCCAGCAGAAGTGAGGGGCTAATTATTAATAAACATTTCCAAGGAAAAAAAACACTGAAGAAGTTCCTCTCAGGTATGTTTCATAAACCTTACTTTTATTTACTTGATCTACATTTAAGTATTTTTTGTGTCCTTTACTATGTGATTATTTAGTAGAAAAATAAATTATGCAGACTAATTTTAAATTTTCATCATTCCTCATCATAATTTTATTCCAACTAAACATTTCAGGTAACCAAATAACTTAAAGCATTTCTAGAAAGTAATCATTTCCTTTAAGAGAAGGATCCCATCTTTGTTTTGTTTTGCTTTCCAATAAATAGATATAAATATTGTTATTTTGAATGTTACAGTAATAACCTTTTTCTAAAATCACAACACTATTCCCTTACTCTAAGTTCTTAATACTAATTTCTCTCTTTACCCCCTACTCACATTCTGTAAAGCTTGGAGGAAAAAACTCAAACCCCAAACAAGAAAAAATCCCCAAGTACTAAATGTGATAAATGAGGTTTTATCTTACAATGATTTTATTTCTTTTTGTAGAAGTTGCATGCAACTGTCAAGGATCTTCAGGAAAAGAAAAAGGATATTTGTCTTAAGTCTGACTTCTTTATTAGCCATAAATTTAGTAGTAAATCTTTCTATGTAAAAAATGCCTAAACTGAGGTCACAATCCAAAGTATCTATTCATGACATTTAGAATACACATTTGAAAACTCTAAACCTAAAACATCGTTTTGAAGAACTGAGTTTATCTTTCAAATCTCAAGGCAAGGAATAGAAGCTCTTGACAGCCAGGGAGCAGATCCAACATTTTCTTGATTTTTCAAGCAAATAGGATGAATGTACAGTAAATGTCTACTATCTCATAATTCGTGATGAGCTGCTGTTCTTTTCCAAAAACAATTAAGCGTTGATAAATTTAAGCTAGTAACTCGAACATAAACTTCACCAGGGCTAGCACAGCTTCTTAGAAAGACACTTGTATGCCTATTTGCAGTATTCAATATCTTATCGTTAATTACATTTAAAACAGTACCCTATTTTTTATGTCCACAAATCTTCCACTGTCCCTGCAGGTGCAAAGCAGATTTCTTTCCCGTGTTATCAGCGCTTGCTTCCACACGTACTTTCAAAAACATGGAGTAAGTTGTGGCTTTCAAATTCAGATGATCTGCAAAGTTTATCAGGGTGAGTCAACATCTTTCTAGAGAGCTTTGCAAAGGTATTTAAGGGCTGAATTCAAGATGACGATGGAGTTAGCGAGTGAAATCTTTCTTACCCACGGCAGCAGAAAATGTGCGCTGCAAGGTATTCATCCAGCTCTCTTTCAACTCCAGTAATCACACAGCATTTCAAATTGCCAGTGTAACTTTATTACAAACTGACAAAAATGAGAAGATAATGTGATGCACAGATTGCATAGGGGGTAGGGAAATCTGCTCTTCAGCTAAATATTTGCATGTGCCTTATATGTTGCCAGTGTTAAGACTTAAATTTTCCAGTCTCCTGCTTAATCCTTGCATTTCTGCGAGATTTACGTGGTTTAGTATTCAAGCGATGTTCAGACTTGTAGATTACAGATATGATGCAGCAAAGCTCTGCCCCAAGCTTCTCTGACAAGATTGTATGAAGTTTTTAGCCTGCATGCAGATTAAGTCCTTGGGTAGATGCAGAGAGAGGTATAACTAGGACGCAGACAGACACATCTTCAAGGGCTCCCTGAAGCTCTTGGGCTTTAGCACTGGGTACTCGAGGCATGACTTTTTCCCCATCAGAACTAAGGGCTGCTTTTTGGACTGGTTTGCCACACTAATCTTAAATAATTTGAAAAACTCCACAGACTTCTTAGTATGAGGAATGTATAAATTCTAGCAGGACCAAGGAATCCTCTTGGGTTTTCCTTCACTTTTTTTCTTCACTGTTGCAGTTTTGTGTAGCTGTGCTACTTCGGGGGCTTTTGTAAGCCGCAGTTACAGCTTTCTGCAAGCCCCATATTTTGAAAACATTGGTCCATTCAAGGCCAAATTTGAGACCAAGCCTATCAGAGCTGGTCATAGCGCCTCTGTGAATCACATATAGGAAAAAAAAACTGCTGGCAGGCGCACTTTGCCACCGGAGCAGGAGTGAGATGTAACAAGCTGCGCAGACACCAAGGCCAGGCCTGCAGGAGGGGCGGGGGAAGAATGCAAAAAGAGAGTTTCCCCTGCAGTTCATGGTGAAGACCATGGTGAAACGGGTGTCCCCTCGAAACCCATGGATGAGGATGGGGAGCAGAGACATCTATACCCTGTGAAGATTGATCCACGCCTCAGCAGGTTTGCCGGGGGACTTGTGACTTTGCAGGGCACCAGGCTGGGGGATCTGGACCCGAATGTCAGCACCCTATGGAGGGGAGTTCTGCTGAGAGGCCTGTGGTGAGGAGATGACTCCCCGATAGAGAGGACTCACGCTGTAGAAATTCGTGGACACGACTCTCACGTGGGTGGGATCCCACAGTGCCACAGGGGAAGGTGGTGTGTATGTGGAATGCCTCCCCCCCAGGTTGAGATGGAAGACANGAGGGGTGGGGGGAAGCAGAAGTGATAAGATCTGGGGAAGAAAAGCAGCTTGTGAGGGATCGCCGGAACCCCACTGCCCATTCCCTGCCCCTCCCCGCGCCATGTTGGGGGGGTAAGAAGGGAGTAAGATCGTGATAAGTTTTAAGTTTGCTAAGAAGGGAGGGGTGGGGGGAAGGTGCTTTAAGACCTGGCCGCTTCTTATCTCATTCCGGTTCACTGGGTGTAGTAGTTGTAGTAGTAATAAATCACTTTCCTTTATTCTGTGCTGCATCTGTTTTGCCCATTGCACTAATTGGAGAGTGATCCCTCTGTCCTTATCTCAAGTCCTAAGCCTCCCAATATATATTTTCTCCCCTTTTTGGCTGAAGGGGGGAGTGAGCGAGGGGCTTTGTGGGTATTTGACCTCTAGCTAGGGCCAAAACCACCACATTCACATATTTCACTCTACAGCCTGGTTAGGTATCTAAGGTGCATTAGTCTATTCTATACCTGTCAATTGTTCCAGTTGCTACTATCTATGGCTTGGCAATATGTTTTTGTGTGTTATTAGTGACCTGAGCTGATATCTCTGGCTATTGATCTGGAATTTTTCATCAGCTAGAGTCATGAGACTCCAGTAAATCTAAACCTGAAATCCAGACAGAAGGACTCTGCACGTGGATAGACTATGCATGTCTAATGCAGACTGCTGTACATGGCTAAACCGACTATATAACATTTAGCAAATACTTTAAATACATGCAATCTACCTATGTACATTGAGCTACAATCAGGGACAGTATGTGTGACTAAACAGATTGCAATAGTTCTACTAAGATAATAGTAATTTCATGACTTTAAAAAAAACCCAAACAAATAAAACAACTCATGGGTTTTGGAAGAGCTTTGCTTGGCTTTTCGCAATTTGCATTTAAAAATAAGTAGATGATATAGGAAAAGCATCAAGAGACTGTTTTCTAGCTCTTCCTTGGAAAAAAGGGAAATCAGATTAACAAAATGATCTGCTTAGCGTATGTGCCAAGATGCCAAGACTCACTTAAATTGACATTAAGATACCTGTGGTTTCTAAGAAGGCCCTCAAAGGCACTCTAAGAATTGCGAGTTTTGTCAGATGTGTATTTTGTAAATATTTATTCTGATAGGATTTATACATGTTTTAGCTTGAAAATAAACAGCGGGAAGCCATTTTAGCTAGAGAGAAGAACATGGTAATTAAAGAAACATAGGAAGAGTATGAGCTAATGCTTACTCTTGAGCTGAGATGAATCCAGTGCACAACAGGAGCCAACTAAAATGTCCAGGAGGAAAAGAACATGTAAGATATCACCTGAGGCATAGACATCGCAGAGTTGCTGCTCTGCTCAGCCTCAACAAAATACATCCAAATTGTTCCATTTTGACAAGCAGCAAGAAAGTAGTCGTTGCTGTCAAGAGTCATGCTCATGACTTCTATAGCTAAAGAAAGATGGAGCTCGGTGCAGGGTTCTTTTCAGAGATCTTTTTTGGTATTTCTTTGCATAACTTTATTTGTCACACAAAAATCACCGTATCGCATTGAGGTCACCAAGTCATAGAATAATTTATGTTAGAAGGGACCTCAGAAAGTTGTCTGGACCCAACACTACTTTAAAGAGTTATACTATTGCATAAGAATTCTATGGTTTTTTCTAGTAATCATGGAGAACAGTATGAATAGGCTCTTAAATGACCTTCTGCATATTCAGCAATCTTGACATAGGAAAATCCCACTGGAATCACAGAGAACATGGAAAAACGTCTTTTACAGTTCTGTTTATTCTAAAGGAATTGGTATCTGACTCTGCAGAGAAACTTACCTTCAAAGATATGAAGCAGAAAGTGACTCTCCAGCCACCAATTTCCAGGCTCTCTCTTACCTCATCACCTCCTTTCTTCTAGGGAAGGCAGGGCACAAGCTTGCTGTCTTCACAAAGACACCACCCTTAGACTTTCTCAAGCGAAGATATGTTTTAGTCAATTATCTACAGCTCATCAGGTTAGGCAAATGGTCTTTTGAAGGGTGCCTGGAAGCAGCTGGCCACCAGCCACGCTATGTTCTATGCTCACAGGGTCATACACCCCTAAGGTGTATCACTGGAAAACAAATACAGTACTGGATCCTATACAAATATGCACACCTTTAAGTGCTGGGTTCCCACAGCCTCTCAACTGCCTTTTATCTGCTTTGGAACTGATTTATTTTTAAGGGCCACAATTCTCTAGTTGCTGCAGAGGAAACAGCAAAGTGCTTGCAGTGGGAAAAGAAAGTGTCCCGCTTATTTTCTTCTTGCTTTCTGAAAATAAGCTCCTGCCATTCCTCTTCTGAGCACTTTCTGAAGTACTAACATTAAGATTGAGCTTTGCAAATAGAAAAAGGCGGTGATACGATTACACTAATGATAATTTTGCTGACAGAAGTAAAAAGTATCAAAGGAAGGTACATTGCCTCTTGATGAAGGGTTCATGTGGGGGTAACGAAAATAATCTCCCAGAGAAAGAGGCATTGTGATGAAACCTGTGAGCCTGGAAATGAAAATAAAGCATCTGAGCTACTTAACAAATACACATTTTGTAATTAAAGCAAGCAACTGTCTGGAGATTGGAGGGAGGCTGAATACGATACCTAACTTTCACAGAAGAGTTAAAGGCAATGCTGGGAACTACAAAGCGGTACAGAAGCAGCAGAGGAAAAGCTAGCTGTCACTAAATTAACCAACCAAGAATTGAATAAGGACAGATCAATACCCATATCTGATTTTTCTGTATCAAAAGTGTAAATCAACAGAACACCCTGAACATGAGTATTGCTAAAAGAATACTGTCCTTTCTTTTCTAATATCTTCAGAAAGCGTCCTGAAGGAAGCAGGGTAAACTTCCCATGAAAACCAAACCAAACCAAAATACCTTTTTTTTTTATTTTCTTTTTTCCCTCTGAGCTTAGATTTGTTACTTGCTGAACATGAACATAAGGCTGTAGCAGACAGGTATTTATCTGAACAGTAGGCGGGTAAATATAGAAGAGAGGTTCTGTGAGTTTTCCCTTCCCTTGGAGGAGTGATCCTTTTATTCAATTAAATGTGTGGAGTTTAGTGTCCTGAGGATAAAAAAACCTGAGACTTTTACACTGATATTAACAAAATCTCAGCAGTTTTACCATTTAAAGGTCAAATGGACATGAGCTGTGTGGAATCAAAGTAAAAACTACTGCTGGGACTGAAAAAAAAAAAAATGGCTCCAATGGAATACCACTCAGCAGCAAGTCAGGGGGACTTACTGGAAGGGAGGGAGGGACTAGGCTTTCCTGTGAAGCAAAACATGCTTTAGGAAGGAAGATACTGCTTTTGTCCAGCCAGTCATCTTGTAGAAGATGGTAGTTCCTGTGAACTGCCCTGACTGGGAGAAGTGGAAAACACTGAGATTTTGACAATCTCTATACCATTTGGAGGATGTGGTTGGCAAACCGGAGGCGTATGAGGGATTTGCAAGGCATGCAAGTGTGTGGGGGAGGGCAGGGTTCTGCACTGCTTCCTGATGTAGGTCTGAATTCATTGGCTGCACTTCAGAAACTGTATGTTTTTCCAGACACAAAGAGATAAGCATTTGCTTTATATTTAGGCTGTCTTCCATTCTAAGTAAATAAGATCAAAACCAAATTAAGAATGCAACATACAAACAGCTACACTGGCTTTGACCAAAAGGTTACACCTAGTAGGCTGTTACTCCTCGAAGAGTGTCCCAAAGCATGTGCAAGTACAGGAAAGGACAAAGTGATAGGAATAATGTGTCATCTTGAGCAACTGGTTGCTCAAATTATTCCTGAGCCAGAAGTCATAGAATCACAAAATCACTAACTTGGAAAAGATCTTTGAGATCATTGAGTCCAACCATACCCATCCTCTACTGAACCATAACCCTAAGTACCTCATCTACCCATCTTTTAAATACATTCAGGGATGGTGATTCAACACCTCCCTGGGCAGTCTGCTACAATGGTCAATAATCCCTTCAGTGAATATTCTTTTTTCCTATTGTCTAATCTGAACCTGCCCTGGTGCAGCTTGAGGCCATTCCCCCTTGTCCTATCAACTGTCACTTGGGAAAAGAGACCAACACCCACCTCAATACAACCTCCTTTCAGGTAATTGTAGACTGTGATAAGGTCTCCCCTCAGTGTCCTCCAGTTCTCTCAGACGCTCCTTGTAAGGTTTGCTCTCCAGCCCCTTCACCAGCCTCGTTGCACTTCTCTGTGCAAGCTCCAGGACCTCAATGTCTTTCTTGTAGTGAGGGGCCTAAAACTGAACACAGTACTTGAGGTGTGGCCTCACCAATGCCAAGTACAGGGGCACAATCACCTCCTTGGACCTGACAGCCATGCTATTTCTGATACAAGCCAGGATGCCATTAGCCTTCTTGGCCACCTGGGCATACTGTTGACTCATATTCAGTCTGCAGCCAACCAACACCCTGAGTTCCTTCTCCACCAAGCAGCTTTCTAGCCACTCTTCCCCAGGCCTGCAGCACTGCATGGGGTTGTTATGTCCCATGTGCAGGACTCTGCACTTGGCCTTGTTGAGTCGACTCTGTCTTTAGAAATTCTCAAGTTATTTCTTTTCCATTAGCTTGTCTAGTCTCTCCATGAGCCTATATAAACCTGTACTAAACATCCATGGGAAAGAGACCGAATTATCCATTCTTTTACATTCTATACTGTATTCTATTTCGATTATTAGTTGTGCCATGCTCACCCCTTGACAAGAAGGCAATGACATCATTTAATTAGAAGTGCCAAGAAAAATAAAATTATATAACTGTGTCTGAGGTGTCATTTCCCTTAACCCTCACTAGAGTTTTGTTGCCTGTCTTTACCTAAGAACCTGGCCTTTCTTTTGTCACAGCCTTCTATTTCCTGTGCGTGCACACAGGAATGAATGCACCATCATGACCTCCTCTCGCACATCATTCGCTGTTATTCCTAGAAGATATTTTGTTTCAGAAAAGTAAAACACCCAAAAAAGCTGCCAAGGTGAGCATGCCAAGAAATAAAAAGAAAATTTACTCTGCAATAAAATCTCAACTATTATCATAATGCACATTCCAAGTCAAGTCTAGGATGTCCCAAGTTTTTGCTGAATGTATAAGCTTGCGTGATTCGTTATGCTCCCATTCACTATGAAAATAGACCAGCAAATTACATCTTTTGCAAATGGAATCATTATAGCTGTAATTTACAAAATATATTAAGCCCTTTGATCTTTGTCAGAGAATATATCATGTACTTTTAAACACATTGCACTGAAATTGTAATTTAAAAACTATAAACCTTGCACGCACAGCCGCAATGCATATATTAGACGGTACTTTTCTACCAAAAATAGTGTCCGTGTTCTGCCTGTTGCATAACAATGCCTCAACTTTCAGATGAACAGCAAAAAAAAAAGATACTGCAAATTGATACAAGCGAACATTGTAACCAGTGGACACCTGTTGGCTTTTGCATTACTCGGACAAATATATCTAAGTAAAGGCGGTCTTTCTCATGATAATCTATTGCAGAATGAATATTTTCAACACTTTAATATTGCTACCACACCCCCTGTATTTTGGTATCTGATACATGAGTGTTTAAAAAATAAGTATCCATTCTCCAAAATATTAATCTACAGTCTAAATGCTGTTTGGAAATTAACATTTTTCTTTGACTTTGTATATCAAGTGCTTTTTTTGTTTTAGCTGTTACTTTCTAACAATAGTAAGATGGTGTGGGAAAACAACAGTAAAAAGATGCTTAGCCATTTTTAGGAATCTTTAAGGTAATCTTCTTGTACAGTTGAGAATGAGAACAGATGTTGCATCTTATCTCTGGATTAACTAGAGGAGCAGATTCATGAAAGTATATGTTTGAAAGTGAACCTGATTTTGTATATATTTGTTCTTATAAAAAATGGCATTTGCTCTCAAAAGAAATAGTATAATGTCAAAATCCTGCCTGAGCTGGAAACCAGTCACTTAGAAGGAAAGCATCATAACAGCACAAAACCAGCAGTATCACAGAATCACAGAATCGTAGGGGTTGGAAGGGGCCTCAAGAGATCATCGAGTCCAACCCCCCTGCCAAAGCAGTACATAACATTTAGAACGCTATTCCTTGGTCAGTGTATGATCTACACAAATATATAAATAGTTGGATTTTTGAACTTTGCCAACATTTATTCAAGCTTTAAAATTATTTTGGATTTGAGTGAAATTGAGCATAAAACCAGAATTCATTTAAATACCTGCACTTAGAACTGATGGTTTCACCATTTATTGTAATGAAAAATTACAGTCTTAAAAAAGATTTAATTTTCCCCTTTTTCTGGAACTGGCCTTTTCTAAGGAAGTACAAACTGTGGGCATTGTATTTAAGGGAGAATTCCACTGTGGCCCATTGTTTTTATTAAAAAGAGGCAGATCAAATTACACTAACTAAATAGACAGAAAAGTATGTATTTTAAAACCTGGTATTGTCAACAACAGCCCTGGATTGTCTGCTTTAATCCTCACCTAAAAGGAGCAATGGTTCTGTCCAACCATCTTGTACTGTTGCTGCAAAGCTCAGGCATTTAGACTTCCCCATTCAGTTGCTATGCATAAACTTCTAGCATTTGTTCACACAAAAGGTTTCATAAAATGAACAGCTAAAATAAAATGCTGCTATTGCCCAAAATAGCATAGCCTGCAGATTTCAAAAGCAACCACTACTGCTTATAATTAATATGATATCACTGATCACCACTTATAAACCTTTTTTATGGGAGTCTGAGCCTCCTATATTATGTGTAACTGAGCATATGGAATCTTAGATCATTTTTTTACCTTCTGTGTCTGAAAATTTTCAGAGGAAAGAAAGCTAGTTGTATTTCATTATTATGTATATTTAGCAGGTCTATTTTCTTGGCCATGAGTCTGAAAACCTTTTCTAAGAGGACTTATCTAGCAGCTGTGTTGACAATTCTATTTTTGAGTGCAACTTCAAGAGCAAGATGAGTTCTTCACACCTGTGCCTCTAGAGCTTACTTTTTGGAAAGAACTGGGCTTTGCATTAATTTTGCAGCAAACACCATACAGTGCACAGGGAAGGAAAAAAAAAGTATGCCTTTCTAGCATAGAGTGATAGGGAAGAGCAGCTTGTGCTGTGTCGAGGAAGTTTTTCCATGAAGGCACTGGTCACAACATGAAAAACTAGTTAAAAAAAGGCTTTCTGATTCTACAATGTATGATTTCATGGAACTGGTCTTTGGGAAGGGTTATTGGGACAAACTAGTAATTCAATTTAATTCAGAGTGTTCCCTCATCAGCATACAGTTGATTATTTTTTGGCTGTTAAAGAACCACGTCCACCTGGAGTAGACACTGTAGACTTAGAATTAGGTGCTGAGAATAAAGTTAGAAATTGCAAGAGAGATTGAGAAAGAAAGTAAAAGAGAAAAAGAAGAAAATATCACCACCCAGGGATCCAGCATAGATTGTCATAAAATTGTGGTCTCTGGATGGTGGGCGCACACTAAAATCTGTCTGTTATGCTCCCTTCTGGGGAGGCTGAACATAGAATCACAGAATTATAAAATGTGTAAGGTTGGAAAGGACCTTTAAAGGTCATTTAGTTCAACCCCCTGTAGTAAGCAAGGACATCTTCACTAGATCTGGTTGCTCGGAGCCCCATCAAGCCTGACCTTGAATGTCTCCAGGGATGGAGGCTCCACTGTGTCTCTGGGCAACCTGTGCCTGTGATCCACCATCATGATATCGAAGAATTTTTTCATATCTGCACATACCTTGTGCAGACTCAGTGTTGAGTTCCAGAGTGTTCTGGAAATGAGTCAGTGTGGAAGGGGGGTCCCAAGTGATCATCTGAACCCCCCAGCTGGGTTGACGGAGTATGGACCCTGCTCAGTGGCCTCACATGCGACTTTAGCAAGAGGGCGCTCTACCTCCACAGGGCCCCACTTGCATGTCATCATTCCTTACTGGATAAGGACAGGATCCTGGTTATCAGGTTGGCTACTGACTGAGGGGCTGCCCTGGCAGGGACATTGTCCAGATGATTTATCGAATGAGGAAGTGTAATGTCCAGTTTGTCAGAGGGGCTGCTTTGAGATCAAGAGTCTTCAGGCCCTTCCAACCTTTGGAGGATGGAGGCCCTGCAAGGATCCCTTGCAGGATCAAGCCCATTGTGAGGCAAGAGACAGTCCACAAAATGTTACCCTGCCTCTACAGGTTCTGTTATCTTGCAAGACAAATTGTTTGAGACAAATCACTCATTCCAGTTCCTGTGAAATGGTATTTGGAATAATACAATTTATCCACGCAGTTTTACAGAAAAAGGAGCATGTTCAGGTTTCCCTTCTGGGGCATAGAGCCTGACCTGTGGGTGACTTGGTTCTCGATATCAATGATGTATTCAGTACTCTAAAAAAATGCATTGGAAACCTATATAGGGATGGATATCCACCCTAAGATCCTACTAGCAGGATCCTACCAGCTCTCCACCCCCAGAAAATACAGCTTCTGCAGTGCTTTCGGGACCTGGTGGTGCAGACAGGTTTATTGCCTAGAAGCCATCCTATATCTGCAGAAATAACTGAAACATCAGAGCCACTTCAGCAACAATAATGCTATTGGTCATCTGAGAATCTCATGGATTATTGCCTTAACCCGCAAAACCTTCTTGCTAAGAAATCCATTATGCGAAAGCTGCAAATCTACAGAGCACATAGATTTAACAGGTAATTAGAAGTCTCCTTCCTTCCTTCCTTCCTTCCTTCCTTCCTTCCTTCCTTCCTTCCTTCCTTCCATGAACTTAAGTTATAGAGCATTTTGACCTTTACCAAAGCTTTGTTGTCAAGTCAGGTGAAAGATGATTTTGTCTTAAAACCCATGACATCAATGAGAGTTTTTTGATAACGCCTGATAATAAATCAGTGTATCTTTCAAACCATCATTTATCCTGTTTCTAAAGTGAAATAACTCAAAAACATTAAAAACCCAGCAAAACTTCTTTGTACAATCTCCTTCTCATTCCTATTATATCCCATTTTACCATTTAAACTCCGTAATTACCTGTTTTTCTGCCATGTCCTTGAATCATCCAGAGCTCAAGATGATGGCTGCTTGGCAAATGATGCGGCAGCTCAATATTTATTTTTGCCCTTATTGTTTAGAGATTCCATAGCTCCTTTACTGCACACCATAAAACTGTCTCAGCCAGGTGGGGCAGAGTGCTCCAGTGGCTGGAGGAATTAATGCTGGCTGCTGCCCCACTTTGCATCGACGTTTTTATTATGATAAGGTGTGAATGATTACTTTTAATCCATTTTTTGGAAACAAAGGTTAAAAATCATTTGTCTTCCACATTTTTGGCATAACTTTAGGAAAAATTTTGCAATCGGTAGAACTTGATACAAATGAACACCTACTGTTCAGAGTAACTTGGGGAAAAAGAAAAACCTGCTTGTGGTAAACTTGGCCAGTGGATGCATTGCAAAAATCTTCATCCTAAGGAATCATCTGCGTTACTACACTGAATGTGTTTGGTGGAGGGAGCTCTCCAAGAGGGCAAACGATTGATTTCCAGTTCAACTGCCAAGCAAGCAAAAATATTTAAAATTATTTTTTTAAAGTGTTTTCTTTCTGCAGAAATGCAAAATAAGCAAAAAATATTCCCCAATGATTAGAATGTTCTCTTTAACTGAGATAAAATGTTTCATTTTGGTGCTTATGCAAATGAATTAATGCAGGAAAAGCCAGCCTTTTACCCAACAACCTGGAGGTCTGAGCACTCACTGAGATGTGGCAACTCAGCATCAAGCTGGCCTCTACCAGAGAACACTTTAACCTGGAAGACACCAGTCACAACGAGGAGGAGGAGGAAGGAGGACCTTATTCACCATTTTCTACACATTAAATTGTTTCTAATTCAGCAACCAAAGTTTGCTCATGCCTCTTTCTGAGAGCACATATTTTCATGAGTTGGGAGACACACTTTTTGCGTGGGTTTTTATGACACTGCTGAAAAAGGGCAGGTATGGTGTGACCATCTCAAACAGCCTAATAGCGTGGGGCCTGAAATAGGAGAGTTTTTAGCTCATGCCTATGTTGTGCCTGGCAGAAGGTGTTGCGTTTCTAAGGGACTGCTGAAGCCATTGACTTAGAGCATGTTCCGACCTGGGCTTTCTTTGGAGCTCTTCCACTTTGTACAAAATTAATTACGTATGTACTGAGAACACACAATGATTCTCCCATGTGATGAGCAGGGGACTTGCTGAAGCGGTAGAAATACCCATGTTCAAATGTGAGCTCTCGGGAGGGTAAAGTGTGCCGTCAATACACAGGGCGACAGTGCCACTGGCTGTTTAGGCCATTCCTGTCTGAGGCTGGATTCAAGGGTAGAGACTGATTTCCCTGTAGCATGTTTCCCATGTTATGCAAAGGTTACATCACCCTGCCACTGCCTTTATTTAAAAGTGCTATTATCAATGGCATGAATCCTACTGGTATTTGCGAGAAATGCAGGGGTGAATAAGCCCCATATTTTTTTCTAGCAAATTCACAATTTTCTTAAAAAACCAATTACCTAGATCCACTCCTGAGTTAATCACAGAATCTCTTTTGCTACTTTATGATGATTTCTGCACTTCAGTTTGCTGATTTTCTCATTTGCATCTTTGAATTCGTGTCAAGTAACTTTCCTGTGGGTTGAAGAAATGTCGATGAAGCGTGGATTGTGGGGGAGTCTGTCATGCTTGATGCACATGGTAAACTTAATTCTTTACTTTGACCACAATGTAGAGGAAAGCTGGAGCAATCCTGAAGACATTGAAGTCTGTGTAACACTTGTAACACCCTCCTGATCCTATCTCGGGGTGAACTTCATGTATCTAACATACAGTGAGATCTTACATACAGATCTGTCAAAACTCTTCCACACAGTAAATGTGCAGACCCTGCCTAACTTTCACTAATACGGCGTCACTAACATATGCTATCAGCTTATTATTTGTAGTGGGCTGCTAACACATGGTGCTCTCTATTTGTAAGCTGCTGAAGCAGTGACTTCCATCCTGTTCTCCAGGAGAGGAGGCTGGGTGGTAGCATCTGACACTGTTACAACACCCATTCACCAACTCAACCCATTCACCCAAAACAAGTGCTAGCAGGGCTTGCAGTAATACAATTAAGCCTCTCAAGCCAGTGAGTCTGTGGAGCTTAAAAGGGCTTGTGGGCTGGCAAAAAAAAAGGAAGGAAATCCCTCTCTTTCCTCAGGCTTGCCCTTCACCCCAAGCCTTTGCCTTCCAACCTGATCTCACTGGGGTTTGGTATCTGTCCTCTAGAGACATCTCACCTTAAGGGGAGGTTGCAGGTTAAGGCCACCTTTCTGATCGGGTTGTGGGACTCTAAGAAAATCCATTGCTCACGCGCCTTAGGGTTTCTTGGCCCCTGCCTTGCCCTTGCAGATGGGGGAACTTTGCTAGGAAGAGGGAGGACAAGGGCTGCACACACGACTGCTGTCTCTCTGCTGTGTACGCAAGGAGTCATCAGAGCATCATCTGGTTGGTGGACAAAAAGGGAGGGAAGAAAAAGGAGAAAATTTTTGTCTAATGTGAATGAATCTTGAATAACAATAGTGTCATGACATTGCCCTATATCTCCTCACTAGTAAGTGAGTCTCTAGGTTGATGGTCTTTTACCTCTTCTGTTGGCCTTCTTCACTTCATCCTGGGCCTGACATCTCTGTCTGCATACTTTTGACAAAATACCACAATTCTCTACAGCACTCCTAAAAAGCACTTCAAAAAATCCTTTAAAAGAGTAACTTTGGATTTTACTATCAAATACTTAAGAAAGGAACACTTTCCTCTCTCCCTAAGTGGAGACTGGATTCACCTTACAGGATTTTTCTTTACTTTCCCCATTCGGTTGTTTGCAGATTCTCATTTGCAGGAGAAAATTTATGGGTTTGTCTCCTGCTCTCCTCTCCTAGGGTGACAGGAATTACCCAAGTCAAGGACTGCCTTTCTTGTTTGCTCCTCATTCTTCTCTGTCTGATGCATAGAAACATCCTTCCATCTCTCTCTCTCCTTTAGACTATGGACCCATCCTCGTTATTTGCTCTTCAGCTTGGGTATCACAGAATCACAGGCTCACAGAATATTAGGAGTTGGAAGGGACCTTGAAAGATCATCTAGTCCAAACCCCCTGTCAGAGCAGGATCACCTAGACTAAATCACACGGGAATGCATCTGGCAAGGTTTTGAATGTCTCCAGCGATGGAGACTCCACACCCTCTCTGGGCAGCCTGGGCCGGTGTTCTGTCACCCTCACAGTGAAAAAGTTCCTCCTTATGTTCACATGGAACTTCCTATGCTTCAGCTTGCACCCATTGGCCCTTGTCCTATCACTGGCCAACACTGAGAAGAACCTGGCTCTGTCCTCCTGACTCTTGCCCTTTACATATTTATAAACATTAATAAGGGCACCCCTCCGTCTCCTCCAGGCTAAAGAGGCCCAGCTCCCTCAGCCTCTCCTTGTAAGGAAGGTGTTCCACTCTCTTAATCATCTTGTTGGCCCTGCGCTGGACTCTTTTCAGGGAGTTAGTATTTATGAGAGCAACAAATAATTTTAAAAACCCAAACCAGTATTTAAGGGGCTTCCTCCAAACCTGGCATCGCAGAGAGCAATACCGCCGCCGAGTACCCTTTGTGGCTTCTCGCTAGCAGGCGATTTGTGATTTTGGGGCTAGGAGCGGCTGGATTCGTGGTGAAGGAGGAAGTTTTCGGGGCTGCGGGTGCTTTTCCTTCCTTCCGCCAGC
>VZTU01011447.1:1430-20036 GCA_013400835.1 Zapornia atra
GGTGGGATCACAAGAAACGCAGCTCTGCCAGGGGGATGGAGGGGAGCTGGGCTCCTGCTTGGCCAGGGGAGGTTTGGTCTTTCTGGTGATGGGGGACAGGCAGTATTGGGAGACTGAAGGGCCCACCCCCCCAGACTGGTGTTTGCCTTCCTGGGGCGCACGAGGAGCCCTGGTGCTGCACAAACCCAGCACAGAGGTTCCTGCAAGGAGCAGACTGTCTCTTCCAGGTGATCATCAGGTGCTTGTTGACTCTTGGATCAGCAGCCCAGAGAAACGCCGGATGGCTGCAGCAGAGCCCAGCCAGGCAGCGGTGCCCACACTGCCATTGGGATGCTCCCAGAGAACAGCATCCTTTTTCAGGGATGAGAAGCACCCAGGCTGCAGCTCCTTGCATCCCCCCCTTTTACAGACTCGCCCCTTGGCCATGTCAGCTGAAGAGCTGAATTTTTAATCAAAGCAATGGTTGTGCTTTCAGGTAAAGGGTGTGTGTACAGAGGGGGATGCTCTCCTACCTCCTCACCTCCTCCCTGCCCTCAGAGCTCCTCCTGAGCTGCCTTTGCTCTGACTTTGCAAACGCTTCCAAGGGAAGCTTGTGGGATGCAGGATGCAGGAAGCAGAGGCTGTTGCTCCTGCAGACCTTTGCTGGGCCCAAGCTGCGTGCCAGAGGGAGACACAGGCAGAGCTGCGGTGCAGGTAGCTCACGTTGTTGGGCAGCACATCCACTGTGAGGGATGCTGGCTCATTAGTTGAGGAAACACCTCTCTCCTGTCTGCTTCCCTCCCCCCATCTCCCAGTGGGAGCGCAGTGGCGCCCCCCCCCCCCTTCTCCCCATTCCCGGTGTGTATGAGCATTCTTTTTTAAGTGGCAAGCTGAATATTTTAAACAACACCGCTTAAAATCTATAATTTATGGGCAAAGCTTCAGAAGAGGAGATCAGTTGTCTCGGTGCTGAGGGTGGCTCTCCATCTGCGGCAGCCCCTGCTGCTCTGTTCCCAGACAACTGGCNAGGGTGATACAGCAGCTCTGTGCACCTCTACCCCTCCTGCCAGCTGCTTTTGGTGTTAGGCCTGGACCCCAGCTGCAGGTCCCACCTCACCCCTTACCCAGAGCTGTTTCAGCTCCTTCCCATTCCTCCTTTGCCTGCCCTGTGCCCTCAGGGAAGTGGGGTGGCTGTTGGGGTCCAGGACACCCCCTTGTCTTGGTCCTGAGGAGTTTGACCCAGGGAAAGGAAGGGTGTGAGTAAAGAGGAAACGATGGCCACTTTTCAGGGTCACTGCAGAGACAGCCATCCAAGAAGGAGCCTCCGTGGCCTTAAAAACCTTAAAAACTGGGATTTAAAGCTGCAGGGAGCCAGGGACCAGGTGAGGAGCCCGAGCTTGCAGAGGCTGAAATCTCAAAAGCTGGCAGGCTGGACAAGATGGGGAGCTGCAGCAGAACCTGGACTCGAGCTTAAAGGCACTGCTGGACCGTGGGGAGACCCCTGGTCACGGGGAAAAGACCTTCCTCTGCTGTGCCCCCCTCTGTGCCCCTGCACGTTCCCCAAGCAGAGCTGCATGAGGGAGGATTCCAGGCTTGTTCATTAATGGGACTGGAGAGACTTTTGCTTCGATTAATTAATTTGCTGCTGCTCTTCCCCATTTTCAGGACCATCTTTTATTCATGGCCAAGCGGCGCAGACCCCGCTGCTCGCCGCCTTCTCAGGATGCTGGCATTAATATTTCATCCCAGAGCCTGCTCGTGCTGAAGAGAGCTCGTGTCCCACGTACCTGCCTCTTCTCCTGCCCTGACTCCAGTCACATCCCCCTCTTCCAGCCCTGGAATGGGTCTCCCAGCTCATATTCCCTGGTGACTAAAGGTGGCATGCTTAGAGCCGGGGCTCGCAGCTCGCTCCCTTTGTGCTCTGCGATGCCAGCCCTGTGCAGCCATTGCTGTGGCAGTAATGGCTTCTGGGAGCAGCTTGTTTCGACACAACACAGCAGGAAAGGGCAGCTGACCTCAGCCTGTCCTCCTGCCCCCTCCCAGGAGAGCAGGGCAAGCGGGACCTGTATTTCAGTTGCCAGAGGAGCAGCCCGGTGCTGCGGCTGTAACCTGGGAGGGAAGCGGGCTGCTGAGGAAGAAAACCCTGGCTGTACCTGTCAGAGGAGCAGCAGAAACGATGAAAAGAAACTCTCCTGCTTCTTCACCCCTCTGCCAGGTCCTGTGCAGGCACTCTCAGGCGTTACCTAGCTGTGCAGCGCTCCAAGGCCAGGAGCAGCCTTTGCCAGCAGCTCCTGCGGCCCCAGCAAGGCGCTCTGCCGGAGCAAGGGCAGGCCATGGTGCTGCCGCTTCGAGTGGCACTTCATGTACTGAATGGGAGCTCCATAATCCTCTTCAAGGGAAAAAAAAAAGGCTGTGAAGTTTCTGAGCTGGGAGCTGGTGGAAGCCTTTGTGCTCAGGCAGGTGGCACACAGGAGCATCTCCTCGCTGGATACAGAAGCTCCCGGTTTTCCCTCGGGCTTCGTTACACGATGCTGCGCTTCCCTCTTCACTGGGAGTTGGAAGGATCTGTCAGGGAGCCTGATAGCTCCTTCCTGGTGCCTCCTTCAGCACCACTGTGCCCGATGCACATTGTATTTGGGGGTCTCAGCCACACACTGATCTCAGGCTGTGGCTGTCAAGGAGGCAGATGAATTCTAGTTCAATTTGTGTTGCAGTTCAGCTCTAGCTTCCAGAAGAGTCTTTCACACCAGAGTGAGCCTGTGGATCAGGGAGGATGTTCTTCCTCCTTTCCCACCTCGCAAGGGAGGGCAGGGCAGTAAAAAGGGGGCTGTAGCTGTGCCCATGCTGTCTTTGCTCAGACAGGTGCCCTGGGAGGAGACTGGTAGCGAGCTGTTAAAGTGAGGAGCTGACCCATTTCCAGCAGGGAGGCATCTTTGGCTCTGTGGCCAGTGGATTGGACACACTGTCCCTGATTGAAGTACTTCTTGTGGCAGGGACACGCTTTGTGCCTCTGGTGGGATGGGAGGATGGGCCTCACGAGGTGTGATCTGTGCCCCTTCTTCTTTACCCCAGTTCTCACCGATTCCTGGTGCATCATTCAGCGCTTCAAGAGCAAGGTAGCACAATGGCTTATGACCTGAAAGCCCCCAGCTCTCTGGCTCACAGTAAATAGGTCCTGCCTGCCCTGCAGCAGAGCCAAGTGCTTAAGCAGTCGCCAAACAATGTGTCCTAGCCACTGGCCATGGAGCCAAAGGTGCCTCGCTGCTGGAAACAGGTCCACTCTTCACTTCAACAGCTCCACACCAGTCTCCTCCCAGGGCACCTGTCTGAGCAAAGCACTATCTTAAAGAGAGTCCCCAAACTGGGGTGGTAAAACATGTTCCTGCTCCAAACTGAGCTGCTTTTGGAAGGCCCAGTCGTGGCTACAGGAGAGTCGCAGTCCCCACGTGTGCCCTGTGGCCCTTGGAGCCTGGGAGAAGGCCTGGGCAGAGAGGGGAGTGGGGAGCAGCTTGTCCTGCCGGGGGGGGCTGTGCTGGGGCGCACGTGCAGGCGAGGACGTGCTGGGTGGGGGGAGTGTGACTGCAGGCTGCAGGATGTGGAGGCTGCGAGTGGCAGAGTCTCCACAGCCTCATTAAACTCTCATGGCCAAATTAAATGTCAGATTTGCATATCGGCTCTGTGTTTTCCGGGCCCATTATGCAGCAGCCAGGAGGAGGCACATGGGTGGGGGGTGCTGTGGGAATCCAGCAGGGAGGGAGAGCCCTGGTGTCTGCTGGGCTGCAAGGACACACCGTGGCAGGTGCCCGGTGGGGCTGCAGGAGGATGAGCTAGTGACAGACGTCTGTGCCAGGCAGCGGTGGGCTGGGGGTTATACTTTGCAGTGGGGAGCAGCCTGTAC
This sequence comes from Zapornia atra, assembly GCA_013400835.1. Classification (NCBI taxonomy): domain Eukaryota; kingdom Metazoa; phylum Chordata; class Aves; order Gruiformes; family Rallidae; genus Zapornia; species Zapornia atra. The sequence goes on from VZTU01011447.1 coordinate 5,308, forward strand.
TCCTCACTGGTACATTTCAAAGCACTTTGCCTGGGCCCAGACCACTGTGCCCAGCCCATTGATGCTTTATGCAGGGCAGAAGATACCCTCTGCACCCCTCTTCATGCAGGATCAGGCTGGAGATGCGTGAAGGATTAGCATGATGATTAGAGAGCATCATTTGGTGGGGAGGTGAGACAATGTTTATTCTTTCAGGAGAAGGACCACGGTCCCCTGGGTGTGATGTTGTGTGTTGCCCCAGAATCCCTGCCCAGACCTGAAGGAGTCGGGCAGACTGTGTGTCCCTGGAAAGAGATGGTGAGTGGGAAGGAGGAAGGAGGCAGGAGGAAGGAGGAAGGAGGAAGGAAGAAGGAGGCAGGAGGAAGGAGGGAGGAGGCAGGAGGAAGGAGGAAGGAAGAAGGAGGAAGGAGGCAGGAGGAAGGAAGAAGGAGGAAGGAGGAAGGAGGAAGGAGGCAGGAGGAAGGAGGAAGGAAGAAGGAGGAAGGAGGCAGGAGGAAGGAAGAAGGAGGAAGGAGGCAAGATGAAGGAGGCAGGAGGCAGGAGGCAAGAGGGAGGAGGCAGGAGGGAGGAGGGAAGAGGGAGGAGGTCTCTATTGCTCTGCACAGCCTGTGCCTGCTGTCCTGCACATCTGTGAAGCATGTCACATCCCTAATGGGCCAGATGCTGAAAGATGCTGAACATCCTTAGAAGGTCAAACTCAGGCAGCAGAACCCCTCCTGGCTAACGCTGAGACATGGGAGTGACAGGGCCTGCACGACAGGAGACGCCTGGGAGGCAGAGTGGCCTCTGAGTCAGCTGTCTCCAGAGGAGGATCTGTGGATGGCTGGGCTCCTTCCCACCAGCTCCGCAGCTGGTGGCAGTTTCTGCGCTTCATGCTACAAGTATCTTGTGTGGCTGACATGCTGGTCCCTGGAGGGAAGCCAGGGGAATGAGACCACTCCTTTCTCACCGGGGGTTGATGCTTATGGAGCCTATCCAAGCACTCTTTGCACTGCACTACCATTTCCCTGGGGAGAAAAGGGGCCCAGCATCAAGAAAGAGCCTGCAAGGCCCAAGGCTGGGGGGACTGAAGGGTCTGAAGCATCTTCTCTGGCCACCTGCCTAACTCCTGCCTGCCTGCTGGGAGGAAGAGCAGCTGCCTGCTGCAGCAGGGCAGCAGACAGGCCAGTGGTGTGCTCGCAGAGCAGTGGGGGAGGCCATCCTTCATGGAGTGATGGAGGCAGCGAGCTCCTGTTGCAGGAGGGCAAGCCGTGCAGGATGGCTGGGGGCATGGGGCTCCAAACCCAAACAGCACCAAGCTTTTATGCAGACCCCCTTTTACACCTCCCTCTGATCATGCCAGGGCAGGAATTGGGTTCTCTATATCCATCTTCCTGTCAGAAAATCCTTAGCCTCTGAATGGATTTACTCTCTCATCTGTAAGCTATTTAGCACCACGACTATCTAATGGAAGGAGGTGGATGGGTCTGGAGGGCTTTATTGGCAGGACAGTGCACTGGAGAGGATGCTGGCTTGTTTGTTATCGATGGGACCCTTCACTGGCCAAGACAGGATGGGGAGTGGAGCAATGGTGGATAGCCTGAGATTGCAGATTGGGCTATAGGCTTGACCCTGAGCTCTGCCACCTCCCCTCTGCCCTGTACCCACGTACCCCAGCATCCACTTTCCTTCTCTAACAGCTGCTGTCCTGTAAACCTGTGACGTGTCCCCTTCTCCCCATGGCTGGGGGAGCAGGAATCTCCCCTCCTGTTTAAGGCCCAGAGCTGTCCCTAAGGAGACAGGTAGGTTGTGCAGAGGACAGGGCAGCAGAGCGCTGGCTCAGCCTCTGCTTTCCCTCAGCGCTGCGATGGGGCAGACAAACCCGTGGCTGCTCTGGCTGGGTTCCCCAGGGGGGGCTGTTAACGCTGCTCTCCCAGCTCTTCCACCGAGCTGCCTCTGCCTCCCGCACTCCTATAATCACAGGCTGTAAAACCACTGACAAGCCCGTAGACCAGGATGGAGATTACATGCTACATTAAAATTAAAAATGGCCCAGACTTACCAAGCTGTCTTCATTAGGCAGCTGGGTTTTATTTGTGGCTTTTACTGCCAAATAAATAAGCTTTCAGGTGAGTTAGTTAAGCTGCCCTCAGGAGCCAGGGAAGGTGAAGGAGGAGACAGCTCTGCATGGGCACCAGGGGTTCTGCTGCAAATCAGCAGCCTGGAAACTGGAGAGCTGGTGTAAAATTGGGATGGAAACCTTAAAACCCACCAACACTCCCTGAGTCCCCTGCAGAGAGGAGTTCCCTCTACCAGGGATGCTGCCCACGCTGCGGCAGGGGGGAGATGGGGTGAAAGGAGGGGAGTTTCTCATGTGCTTCCTGCCTGTTCTGGGCTGGGGCTCTGTCTCCCCTGATTACTCCTTGACGTGCCCGGTCCAGGATGATGGTTAACACCAAAATCCAGCCCTTCCACTTCAGCAAATGGCTGACTGTCCCCCAAAAGCTCCTGGGTAGTTAGGAGGGGAGATGAGATAGGACTAGGCAAGGCCAGGCACGCTCTGATGATCAGCTCCCTCACCAGAAAGCTGCTTTAATGAAAGCGAGTTTCGTTGTGGCTTCATAAACAAGTCAGTTTTCACAAGGAACCTCCTAACAAATTGATCTGGGGGAAAGAATGGGAGCTGTGGGTGAATCATCCCATTCCCACCTTTCCAAAAGGGAAGGAAAAACGTGCCATTTTAGATGAGAAGGCACCGTTTGGGGCAGAAAAGGACTTAAAAAAGGACAGCACAAAGGCTGAGCTCGGATTGGTGTAGGCAGCAAAGCAGCCCTTGTCCTCCTCCTGCTCAAGGAGTTCAGGCTGAGCTCAGCTGGGTGAACTTCACCCCTCTAATGCCTTTTAATACAAAGTGGGTGCTTTTCTGTGCCACCTTTAAATGCTGCCAGTGCTGCAAGCTCCCTGCATCACACCGGCTGATGGGCTGGGAAATAAACCCTAGGGGAAACAGGCTGGGGACCCTTCTCTCTCTGTGGCACCTGCCCTGCCCAAGCAGATGTCCCCGGGTAGGGGCAGAGCATCCTGTGCCAAATTCCAGCCCCGTCAGGCTGATGGCATGGGGTGGAAAGGAAGAAGACTGGCAGGGGGCAGTCATGGAGCATCAGGTGTGGACACAGATGTTGGCACGATGCAGATTTGTTTGCCTGTTCCTAGTTTGGTTGCTTTTAGGATTTCTTGGGACTTCTCATCTTCCTGCCTGGGAAAAAAGGGAGAAACGCTGCTCATGACCCCCCTCCCCGGGGCTGTGATAAGGATGTGTGAAGCCAGTGATCCCACAGCACAGCAAGGGGGTTATTCAAGCCTTGGGGATGGGTCTGGCTTGACTGGCGTGGGTGTGATCCACAGCAAGGGATCCCCTGGCCAGGCTTCTGCGCCCGTAGGGGACAGGCAGCAGGACAGAGCCCGTGGCCTCCAGTCACCGTGCAGCTGGGGATGCAGCCACCCCACTGTCACGCTGCGAGCAGGGCCTGGCTGAGCACCAGGGACCCTTCCCCATCCCTCCACCACGGCAGCAACCGCCCAGAGCTCAAGTGCCCCCGGGGAGGCAGCAGGAGAGCAGCCCTGTCTCTCTGCTCCTTCCTGTGCCTTTTCCCCAGCAAAACCCCCCCTAATTCCTTCCTAACTGGCCAGGCAGGGCGTGAGGAGCTCCTGCCTTCCCTGCACAGCCTTGCCATGAAAGCCTTGTCCCCCTGCTCCCCAGGGGCACAGCACGAATCACGGTGCTTGTCCCCAGCTGTGCTGTTAAGGGGGCGGTACTCATTTGTATAATGGCCTATTGTTAGGGGGTTTAATTAGCTGCGGTTTGTTCCCTCAGCAGACACAAACGAGGGTTTCATTTTCTGGGAGGTGGGGTTTTATTCGTGGCATGGGGTGGGGTGGGGGGGCTCTCTGAGGCCTCCCACATCACAGGCGGCCTCCAGAAGGATGGGAAGGACCAGAGAAAACGGGGATGCTATGCTGGAAGTGGCAGGATGGCTCTGCTGTGAGCTGGGGTTACCTGTCACATGCAGGTGGCACTAGAGTGTGGCACTCTGGGCACCTAGGAAGTGTCCTGGTTGTGGAATGACACGCTGCTGGCTGGGGAAAACTCGATCCTTGGGGAGAGTGTCAAAGCAACACAAGATTCCAGGGATCACACACCTTGCATGTGCTGGTGGGGAACCCCCTCTCAGTAGAGCTGTTGAACAAGTGGAGGGAGGTGCTGAGTATGGGAGGGATTCTTCTGACAAGGGGACAGTTGGCTTCATCCAGCCTGCAAACCAGTCAGCTGCTTTGGAAGAATCCTGCAGAAGCCAACCAAGAGAGATGGAGTGTTGGAGACAACAGCAGGAATGGGGTTCTTCTGGTGTTATTGTTATCCTTTCCCTGCCTGCTCTCTACCTCTGCCACCTTGCTTTGCATTTCCAGCCTGGCTGCCTCCATCAGAAAGCCCCAAGCCATTCCTCCTTCCAGCAACAGGAGACTGTGCAGATGCTGAGGGGGGCTGGAGAGCAGGCCTGAGTGTCTCTCAAACTTTCAGAGCCTCATTTCCTTCTGCTCTACATTCTCTCTCCTCTCTTTGGGCACCCAGGAGTGGAATGGCATTTGTTTTCTTGCTGAATGTCAATATTTGCCTTCCTTTGGAACTGTCTGTGTAATAATACTTCTGGAGTGCAGGGGAGGGTGGTCCTGGCACTCCTGTTCTCTCTGGAAGACATTCTCCTGGGGCTGGAGCAGTGATGAGAAGGTCTCCATGGCAAGGCAGAGAGCCAGCAGCTTCCCAGGAGTGGGATTCTGCACCAGCTCTGGTCACAGAAGTCAAGGACCAACACGGGCTGAGGGTGGTTAGAGGTGCTGGGACCTTTCCCTGGCAGGAGCAGGATGTGGGAGCCAGGCAGAGCCCCAGGAAGGAGCTGGGGAGGTTTGTGGGAAGCACCTGGCTGGTGGCATGCTTCAGCACGCCATCAATGCTCAGAGCCTTGGGCTCTACCTGCCAGCCTGGGGCCTGAGGAGCCCTGGGCAGCTTTTCCTTTAGCATCCTGGCACCTGTGCCAAGGACAGGGGGCATCCCAGCCTCCCAAGGGTGGGATAATGGCACTCCTGGGAGTCATGGTCACTTCGGTGAGGTTTGTAGGGGTCTGGAGGTGGAAGGAGTGCAAGGAAGAGATCTTGCAGAGCAGGGGAAGTGGCACCTGCTGTGAGAGGGCTGCCCTCCTGCAGACAACTTCCCACCACAGTTAGACACTGATAAGCAAGATTTAGAAGTGCCAGAAGCCCACCACCTTCTCCAAGTGAGCATGATGCCAGCTCTTCCTCATCCCAGCGTGTGGACTGAGCGTTCAAGAGCCTCTTTCAAGCCAGCCCCCAAATCATCTTGCTGCTTCTCTGTCTTCTCTTCACGCTGCTGCTGTTTGTCATTAGCACATTTCATTGGGCTTTGTTCCCCACCCCCAGTTAAAAATAAAAAAAAAGTCTTAATAAAATGCCAGAGCACACACTGAGCAGGAGAACAAACTGTTAATGCCTTCATTAAACAAATACACTTCTCCTCCAGTCTTTGGAGGGAAATTAATTACCCTCCTGGAACTTCAACCTGGATGTGTGCTGTGACTGACAGCAGGGGGTTGGGTCTGAATCCTTTTGTGTTTTTAGGGGCTGAAGTGGGAACTGGCTTGGCAGCACTGCAGAGCAGAGCCCAGCAGCTCCCTGGGCGCAAGCACCCCAGCCTGGTTTGGGATATGCCTCCTTGGTGGGTGGCATCTTAACACCAAGAGGAGGAGAACTGTGCCAGGGCCAAAGTCAGGCTGGCCCCTTTGTAAGTGTGGAGGCTGGGTGTGAATTGTGGCCTTTTCAGTCCAGGTGATGGCTGTGGAGGGCTCTGAGGCAGCAGCTCACAGGCGGTCTCTACAAAGGACAGGAGCTAAACCCTTCCTAAACCCTACCAGCAGCCTTCAGGCTCCCTCCTGGGCTTGTGGAGCCGAATTCCTGGGCTAGCGGAGTCTTTTGTCCATTCCCTCTGCCCACCTCCCCCTGCCAGAGCCACAGGAGAGCAGGATTCCTCTTCACCCTGGAAATAACCCCTCCTTGTACCTGTACCAGCCCATGCACAGGGAGTTGCAGTGTTGCTCTGCCACAACCAGTGCCCGCAGCTCCCAGCCCCAGGGCTGGCACTGGGCTCCAGGCTCCATCCTGGCTCAGTGAGGTTCCAGGGCCCTGCAAACGCTCTCCCTCACCATCGGGGAGTGATAATGAACCTCTTAGCTGGGAGAGGAGAGAGGGGGAAAGGAGGAGGATGAATGAGCCAGGGAAGGGAGAACGACTGCCGATGCAGTTAGTTAATAAAGGGATTGCAGGAAGCAAGGTGAAGAGACAGTGGTAATTTTATGCACTGCCAGTCAGGCCCATTTGTCCTGGGAGCAGCTCCAATTTCTCTCTGAGCTGCTCTTCTTCTTTAGAAACGGAGCTGTGAAAAGGGGGGGAAAAAGTAAATATTAAAATCAGCACCCAAACTGGCAAAGAGAAAACCTGCTTCAATCTCTGCAGCCAGAGATGGATCCTCTCCCAAACAAGTGAGACAAAGGGGAATTTAGAATATTGGCCAGTTACACAAGGCAAAGCCTGAAATCAGCCAGCTCTTGATGCTAGCCTTGTCATGTCCCCGCTCTAACCAACACAGAGAGCCAAATTTCATCTTTACAACTATTAATTCCCACTTATCTAAGCATCTACCCACTCTGCCCTCGTTCACTCCCCATTCATTCACGATCATTTAAGAACAAGCCTCCCTTGAACCCCTCATTAGCACTCTAATTTTGACGCCTTAACTCTACAACTGGTCCAGATCCTCCTCCTGTCATGAAATACTCCTGAGGCTGGGTCCTAACTCATGACCTTTGCCCTCTCCTGACTTCAACCCAGAGGAAGAGACACTTGCTGCTCCTCCAGCACTACACAGGGGGCCCCTCTTGCTTTTAAACCAACCTTTTAGCAGGTCCATGAGCGTCAAGTAGGGGTGAGATGTACCTGAGGATGTGGCACAGTGCTGCAGCTCCTGACTGGGGAGAAAAGAAAGCTATTTGGAGAAGACAGCTTGGAAGGGCATTCCTACGTGCAGAAGCAGCCACGGAGTTTCCTTGTGAACAATGGGAACTCCTTGTGGAAAGGCTGGTTATGCTTTCAGGACCAGAGGATGGGGGGATCAGTAGGGAAGTGGGCGTGTTAAGTTCTGGCTGAGCAGTGTGTGCAGAGGGGTGGGTGAGAGGGATTTGCAGCAGGGCTCTGGGCAGTGGGATCTGTTTGCCCAGAAATTCCACTTGCCAGAAAGGAGCAGGTCCAGTGTCTGGGCTCCTGAGCAGTGAGTGCACATCCAGGTCATGTTTTGACCTTGGCAGAGACACTCTGGTGGCTCGGAACAGGGATGAGTGAGACTGAGCACACGAGGCACCGCCTGTGCATCTGCATCTGTGTGCCTGCTGCAGAAGGCAGTCAGCTTGTTTGATCCCACCCTGTCCATCCACAGCCTGGCCACGGGAAGGCTGAGAAGCAGATGCCAGCTCAGGCAGTGACCAAGAGCACTCAGCCAGGGCTGTCAGAGCAGCACCCAGGGCTTGTCTCCAAGGGAACACACAGAAAGGCTCAGGAGAACCGGCGCCTTTCTTAAGGAGGATGAAATCTGATGGGGTTCCCCCTGAGCACAGGGTCTGGCACAGAGGCTGAGAAGGTTCCTGTGTCTGTCCAACCTCCTCTCACTGTCCTGCCTTTACCCCTCTGAGTGAGCACAGTCCCCTGGCTCTCTCTTGATGACTTGAGTGCCAAGGGGTTTCTCTAAACCGGGGTACCCACAGTGCGTGCCCCTCCTCAGGTGCACCAAGGGTGTAAGCCTCTCACCAGGGGTGCAGGCTTTTTGGGGGCCGTGGTGTTGTTCTGGCAGGTGAGAGGTGTGGGGTCTGGGGTGTGAAGGCCAGGAGCCTCTCTGGGTGGCGGTGTGGAGGAGGAGGATGCTGTGGGTGTCACCGTGAGGAGCACTGTTGGGCTCAGTGGCACCGGGTGGCTTGTGTGTGGCAGCTCAAGCTTGAGGTGACTCGGAGTTCCCAGCTGTCCTCCTCTGTTTTCACTAGCAGTGGCCTCTGTGAGCTGGGCTGGAGTCCAGCACAGCTCAGTTTGGGCACAGAGGCCCTGCTCCAGTGGGTGCGATCGCATTACAGGGAGTTATCAGGTGGCTGCACCTGGCTTAGAGAGCTCCAGGAAGGCACAGGAGTGCAAAAGGGAAAGCAGAGCGCTGCTGGTTTATGAAATTAAAAAGTTCATGGGTGCCAAATCCACATGCTAGAGAGGAGCTGAGAGATGGGAGAAGTCTGAGCAACACTTTATCAGGAGGTAGGACAAGGAGATTGGAGTTGAAAGCACTGTAGTGCCTGATTTGCTATCTCTTCCCTGCACCTTGGCTGCAATTTCTGCCTTTAAGGGTTTGTTAGGCACTTTGTGTGGGAAGTATTTTATATGTATTCAGTGGGCTCTGCTTGCAGAGGCCTCAGATCAAGTGTCCCTTGTACCCCACCACAAACAAAAACAAGAGGAAAAAGGACAGAAATACGTAACGGGGGTCTCAGGCACAGGAAAATTGAATCCTGAAGTTTAAACTGGTTCTGGATGCTCTTAGATGCTGGAGGGGAGAAGGGGAATGCATGGGCAGCCCTGCTGTTAGCTGAGGGGGCCGTTGGCAGAATCAAAGAGGTCCATGCAAGGAGTGCCTGTGGTTATTCTGGGCCAGAGCTCAGCTGCTGTCAGTATAGAAACCTCTCAAGAAGTCCAAGGCCTTAAATGATGCTGCCAGAGACTGAGATTTTACTTCCTAAATTATAATGATGAGGCAGATTGCTGGTTTTACCTTGGGAACATGATGCCAATTGAAAGCAGCGTCTCAGGGTGGTGGATCAGAGTCTCCTTTGCTTTCAGAGTCGACTATCTCATTTCCACTCTTTCCTCAAAGGAAAAATCTCCATTCTTCACTGGGGAATCACTGGATCTCAAGGCTGGAAACCTTCATACCACTGTGCATGGTCAGCTGCTGGCCACAGGCAGGTCTGGTCCTGTAGATGCTGGTGCTGCCTGGAGATGTTTAGTAACAATATCAGGACTTGCTGGAAGTGGCACAACAGCAATTTGGAGCAGTAAAATATTTCCCTCCTCACAGCATCCCATTTACATGTTTATAATGGAGGTTTTTAAGACCCTAATGAGCAGGAATGCTCATTGCTGGGAGATGGTGATTAAAGCAGAGCCGGGCCTGATTGCAGCCTGTGACAAAGGGATGTTAATTACATCAGAGGGACCAGGAGGGCAGTGCAGCTGGAGTGGCTGCTGTTTGCCACCCTGTGGCTGGGGGCTGACTGTGTACCCCTCACCCTGGCACAGATGTGCTCACCCACAGGCTCCAGACCTCGGTGGAAAGCAGCTGAGATGCAGCGATGGGGTGGGTAAGGACAAGGCAAAGGAAGAAGCCCCCAGACAGGAAGGAGCTGAGGCTGTGTGTGGGGAGCTGCTGGGGAGATGGGCAGGGCTGGGCCCTGCCTGTCCGTGGGGGAAGAGAGCAGGGTCAGGGCCAGAAGGATGGTGCTCAGAGAGGGAAGAAGAGGGGAAGGGCCCTGGAGGCAGGGCGGGGGGCTCAGCCTGTTAGGCAAGGGGGTCGGGTGGTGGATTGATGGGGTGCAGATTAACGAGCTTCTCTTGGGTGCATATAAATCAAAGCCAGCCTTTGAAGCTATGTGGAGGATGTTGTGGTTGCTTCTTCTTTGTCAGCTAGGTTCTCTCCAAATTCTGATTTCTGCTACCTTGCTGGTGGAGCAATGCCCCAGGGAGGCACCTCCTTGGATAGAAACCTCCAGCTGCCTTCCCATGAGAGCACTGGGCACAGTGCTGTTCCAGGAAAGGTGTCTGGGGATGTGTATGCTTGGTGACAGAAGAGAGGGGGGGGGACAGAAAGGAAAGGGCATGCATATAATCCAGCAGAACCAAAAATTGCAGGGAAAATAGTGACTTAATGGAGGGCTGTGTGAATGAGTGAAAGAACAAATGAAACATATTCTTGGCAACTGCACAGGGCCCAATTTAAGCAGAATAATCCAGACATTTTCTCTTTAAATAAAGCAGCAGAGCCCAAAGTGTTTGAGTTGGTCCCAGTCAAAGCCTCAGCACCGAGCTTTCATCTCTCCCCGACAGAGCAATTGAAGGGAGGGATGCAGGCTCTGAAACACAGCCCCATGGAACAAACTGAATGTTTAATAGAGATGTGGGCTTTGAAAGCCCCAGCCAACCAGTGGAATGGGGAAGCTGATGGAAAAGGAGGGAAGAGCCCAGCTGGCACGTGCTCTGCAGAGAGGGAAGGCCTGGCTAGAAGGAAAGGCAGTGCAGCTCTGACAGCAGCATTACTCCAAGCTGTGGCTGGGATGGTGAGCACCAGTGAGGGAAGGACAGGGGGATGTGCTGACAGCCACAGGGCTGCTCTTGTGGAGGGGAAAGGGTGCAGGGAGGATTGCACTGTGATGGTTCTAGTCAAGTTTGACTAATACCTCTCTACTGGAGCAAGGACCCCTCGAAACACTAAAGGGGGAAAAAACAGTGCCTTGGACCTTGTAGGTAGATTTCCTGCTCACAGACACTGTATAGTGCTATGCCCAGAGTTGAGGGGGTGGAGATGTCAGTCAGCATGGCTGCTTGTATGCCCTGATCCTCAGAATGTGAGTCTGCTTTGGCCTGGTCCCTGTGAAAGCAATTAAACCTGGCAGTGTGGGGCAGAGGCTCCCGAAGCAGGAATCCACCCTCCTTCATGCCTGGCTTACCCTGCTCCTGTGCTCCAGTGCACCCTGCAGCACCAGTGCAAAACAAGGAGCAACCAGCCTTAAAGCTGGCTGAGGCCACTGCAGTGCTGTCTGCCATGCCTTACCCATGCAGAGAAACTCTGCCTGGAGACTGAGGGAGGAATGTGTCCCCCCTTCCTTGCTGGCAGGGAAATGCAGGCTGGGTAGGGAGCAGGCAGCTCTTCTCCAGGCTGTCTCATTAGATGCACTGTAATAGTGTTGCCCAAAAGGTGTGTGATGGAGAGAAGTGGATCTTCCCACCTCTCCTGGCAGATGTCAGTGTGCGATGGGCTTTCTCTGTGTGCCTGGTGCCAAATGGCTCCCAGGAGTGACTAACAGCAGGTTCACAAAGGCTGGCCATGGGCTCTGCTCCCCCCCAGTGCAAGCATCCCCTTACAGAGGTGTGTGCAGCCTCCCCCAGCTGAAAGCCCTTCCCAGCAGGCGCCTGCTGTAGAGGGAGGTGTCATTAACTGCAGCCAGCCTTGGGAATGAATGGGAATGACTGACTGAGAGGGAATCAATGAGAGGTTCCAGCCCCTGCACAAAGACTAATTTAGAGAACTGCTCTCCAGTTCAGCCTAACGTGCATGAATAGCCCAGGGTCATTCCAGCCTGTTCCTGTTGATGCTGACTGGCACTTGTGGAAGAGGCTGCCCTGCCTGTGCTGTGATGCTCTGGGCCCTGGGATGCCCAGGGAAAGCCCAGCAGAGCAGCTCAGCACCACAGGAGCCTTCAGGTCAAGCTGCACCCCGTGTTTTGATGCTTCTGTTTTGGTGGGGAGTGTTTTGGGGTTTAAAAGTGTCTCTCCTGTTTTGCTGGTGGGAATGTTAAGTTTAACTCTGCCCTGTCATACGTGTAGCCTGTGTGGCACCCATGGGCACTGGCCTTTGCTCTGCATCCTAGAGAGCCAGCCTGACATGTAGCATTGTTTTGGGGGGTCTGAGGCTGTTTCCACAGTGCTAAAGGAATAACAAGATACATTAGGGCTGCTTCTCCACTGCTGAGGGCAACCTCTTGGTCTGCAAGCTCTGATCAGCCTCTGTTTCCCCCTGGGAGGAGGTAGGAGCTTGTGGGGGAGGAGAGGAGAGCTGGTGAGTTGGCATGCAGGTTAGCTCAGCTGCCAGAGCTGAAGCAACTCATTAAAGGGATTAGCCACCATCCCTGACTGGATTTAGGATGGTGGCTGTTATTATCAATAAGTAATCCTGTCTCCAATCCTCTCTAGTGGCTTGGGAAAGACAGAGAGAGAGGGANATGAGGGGAAAATGAAGGGAAGTGCTGGAAGCAAGGAATAAGTCATCCCTGAGAGGGGAGCTAGCTAAGGAGCAAACTATTCCTGCTCCCTGGGCTGGAGAGCTGGTCAGGAGCCAGGAGAGGATCAGCTCTCAAGTCCCTGGAACCTGCAACGCCTCCACTGGCTTCTCCCTCCCCTGAGCTGGAGGAGCTGAACTACAAGGGCTGGCAGTGAAGAGGCAGGCTGTGGCATGGGACCCTGCTGCCACACACTGCCCAGGGCTTGCAGCCACCCAGGCTAGACGTGCTGGGAGCAGGCTGTGCTGTGCACGGGCTGGGGGCTGGGGCTGGGTTGGCTCTGACACAGCCGCTCATCACCCTTTCATTAGAAAATTATGTTTAATAGAAATTGTTCTGACACCTCTCAGCAGCAGCTTCTCCTGATTCATTACAGGCTGGCGTGGTGGGGAGGGAAATGGAGAGGTACCTGCTCAGGCAGGAGCTGTTTGGTGGCAATATTTACGCTCATCAGGCTGCGGTGTGAAGTGACTGGAGAACAGGGGGTGGTAGCGGGGGTGGAAGGAGCAGCAGCACACAAGAGAAATACTAGTGGGAATGGTTTCCTGGAGCCCCGAGGGAGAAGAGGCAGAATCAACCCGCTGCACACAGCAGGGAAATGGGAAGCAGCTGGTGGGTGCAGGAACCAGACAGACAAGGAGCCGCTGCAGCAGCGCAAGGGCTTGAGCTGGCTGCACAGGGGTGGGGGTGCTGCCAGGCCGTGCTGGGCACCCACAGCCTGAGTGAGCATCACCCAGAAACCACCTGCTGACCCTTCTACTGCCGTGTCCAGCCTTCCACTAGCAAGTACCATATGTTCACCTGAGCATCCCCCTGCTTACCTCTTCTAGCTACCTGTTTATCTGTCTGTCTGTCCACCCATCCCATTTACCTACTCACCTCTTTGCCTATTCCCTTCTCTGCAGTACCCATCCAAACAGGGGGTGAAGATGTCTCCCTTCTGTTCAGAATGAGAATCCAGCCTTACTCTTTCCTGTGAAATAGCATTTTTTGGAAATGTTTTGGGGCAGCTACAATAGTTCTTTGCAATTGTGCCCTGGGAAGATAATGGTCTAAAAGCCATGTTCCAGCAGGGCAGGTCTTAGGATGAGAAATGAAGGTGTTCCTTTCTAGCAGTGTCAAAACTCTACTTCTCCTTTATCAAAAGGCATCTCTACCTATTTTTTTAACCATTTTTAACCATTTTTTTTAATCTACCTATTTTTTTAGCCAACATTTCTTTCCTCTTGGTGGGTGTGTGTGTGTGTTGGGGGAAGAAGCAGCAGAGCAAGCATGGAAGATGTCTCCACATCCTCATCTCCACGATGCAGCTTCATATCAGAAGCAAAGGCACGTGTACAGCTGATGCTGTGGTGTAAAGGATGCACGTGTGGGATGCTGGTGTGCCCAGCCCCAAATGCCACTCCAGAGAAGAAGGCCCTGTGGGATGGTACCTGGCGTGTCTGCAGGTTTTGGATTTCATGGTGGATGAGAGAAGAGCTGTCAGAGTCTGAGCTGGTGGCACCAGTGACAGTGCATCGTTGGCCAGATTAGGAATGGAAGGTGCTGCTGTGTGATTATGTGCATGAGCTGACTTGGGGCACAGCAGGGACCTCAGCTCCTGCTGCAGTCAGCGGTGAGACAGGACTCTGCAAAGGGCAACTGTGTCCTGGTTTGTTTTTTCCTGTTAGTGCAGAAAGAGTGTGATGAAACTAAGCTTTGTCTTCAGCCCTGCAATGATGGCATCTCCCCCAGACACCCGTCCTGGGGGCTGCCTCCAACACTGCAGCCAGCAGCAGCAAGTTCACTGCAGCTTCTTGGAGAGGCCACGCAGCTGCTCCTGCCCTCTTCTCCCTGACACCGTGTGTGACACGGAGCCAATCATGTCACCCCGGCCCCTATTTCCAGACCTGTGTGATGGAAGGGAATACCATGTGCAGGAACATCAGGAGTAATAGTTATTTGCACAGCCCTTTGAGATCCTTAAAGGGGAAACCCTAGAGAAATATAAAGTATTATTATAAGGGCTGTAAGTTCTTTGCAGGCAGTTAAAGGGATAATAAATTCATTGCCCAGGAGATCTGGCAGTAGAAGTTCTGTGCAGAATATGGTAAAAAGGTCAGAGTGCTGGAGACCAGGAGCTTTTAAAAACTGATGCTGAGCAGAAGGGCAATATAGCCAGGGTTATCTTGCTTCTGCCTTGAAGTCGGTGGGGTTGAAGGGCAGGCTGAGAAGGGCCAGCGTGTGCCTGTGCGTTTTTGGTATGGTCTGTGCTGTGCGTTAAGCCTGACTCTCAACTTCTTCCCCAAGGATGGGGTTGTGCAGGTCAGAATGGGGACAGGCAGGAGCCAGTAGCGTGGGGCACTTGCTTCCTAACAGAGCTACGTTAAGCAATTTCTCCCCAGCCACCCTTAAAAGAAAGAACTTCTACCTTTTTCTAATTCTGTTTCCTTTCTAGCAAAAGGAAATAAACTGAAGTCTAGCAACTCCTTGTTGTCTAAAGTCACCCTGTCATAAACCAGTCGGTGTGTCTGGAGCCTGGCAATGGGCTATTCCCCAGCAGTT
>VZTU01011448.1:0-34999 GCA_013400835.1 Zapornia atra
GGTTATTATGACCCAACTGCAAGTCCTGGTACTTGGCTTTATTGAACCTCATGCCATTGGCCTTGACCCATTGATCCAGCCTGTCCAGATCACTCTGTAGACACTTCCTACTGTCAAGCAGATCAACACTCTCACCTAACTTAGCATCATCTGCAAACTTACTGAGGGTGCACTTGATCCTCTCATCCAGGTCATTAATAAAGATATCAAAGAGAACTGGGCCCAGCACAGATCCCTGAGGAACATCACTGATGACTGGCTGCCAACTGCATTTAAGTCCATTCACCACCAGGCTGCCAATTGGATTTAACTGCATTCACCACCAGTCTCTGGGCCTGGCCATCCAGCGAAGAGTACACAAGCCAAGAGCAGACAGTTTCTCTAGGAAAATGCTATGGCAAACAGTGTCAAAAGCTTTGCTAAAGTCCAGGTAGACAACATCCACATCTTTATCCTCATCCACTAAGTGGGTCATCTTTTCATAGAAAGAGATCAGGTTGGTCAAGCAGGACCTGCCTTTCATGAACTGGGCCTAATTGCCTGTTTTTCCTGCATGTGTCTCATAATGACATTCAGGATCATTTGCTCTGTAATTTTCCCAGGCAAGACTGATAGGTGTATAGCTCCTCAAGTCCTCCTTCTGTCCCTTCTTGTGGATGGATGTCACATTTGCTAATCTCCAATCAGCTGGGACCCCCCAGTTAGCCAGAACTGCTCATTGATGATGGAAAGTGGCCTGGGTTCAGGTTAGAAATAAGGAGAAATTTCTTTTCAGAAAGAGTGGTTGGGCATTGGAACCCTTGGGGTGTTCAAGGTAAGACTGGATGAGGTACTTAGGGACACAGTTTAGTTAGTGATATAGGTGGCTGGGGGGACAGTTGATCTAGATGATCTTGGAAGTTTTTTCCAACCTTAATGATTTTGTGATTCTGTGATTCCACCAACTCCTTCAGTACCCTTGGGTGGATCTCAGCTGGCCCCATAGACTTGCATACATCCAGGTGCTGAAGCAGGTCCATCACCATTTCCCCTTAGATTACAGGGGCTGCATTATGCTCCCCATCCCTGTCTTCTGGCTCAGGGGGCTGGGTACTCAGGGAACAATAAATCTTGCCGGTAAAGACTGAAGCAAGGGCAGCATTCAGCACCTCAGCCTTTTCTTCCTCCTTTGTTACCGGCCCTGTCTACTAGAGGACAGAGGTTGTCCTTAGTCCTCTTTATTACTAATATATTTATTAGAAACTTTATTTGCGAGCACAGAAACTAACCTTCTCTAATTTAGAGGAAGAAAGGGAAAGTTTGAGATGGAAAATGGTAGGGTGTCCCAAGTCTATAGGCTTTATAAAAGTTGGACAGTGTCTGAACACACACAAATCAGGTTGGTGGCATGAGCTTGTCCTCAGGGAAATTCAGGAATAAACAAAGCCTTGACAAGATCACAGAGTGGTGCATGATCTAAGAGAAGAGGAGATGTAGAGACGTCTGTTAAGAAGAGTACAAGTTGTGTGACCAGCAGTCCGCTTACAAAAGTAATAAAGTCACTAGAGGATTCCTGGATTATGAAGCAGGTTGTGAAATGGACCCTTCTTATCCCAAACTTACGATAGTTTCACCAATTGACAGAAGTATTTCCAACTTACAGCAAGAGAGCCAGCACAGCTGCTCGGGTGCCGAATAGACAGATGTTTCTCTGACAGAAACTGGCTATGACTTGGGTCTGTATGTCACAGGAAAAATTAGAAATGATTGCATCTGGCATTAGGGTTTGCAGAAAGGCTTTGCATTGCTGGACATCCCCAGGGAGAGGACTGCTGAATGCTGAAGATGGCTCTGAGAGAAGTTGTAAAGCAACAAGGAAAAGCCTGAGATACAAATCTCCCAATAATCCTAATGCTAAAATGAGGAACTGCTGCATCTCCTGGAACAGAAGAGACTCGAGGATGCTCCATTTGCAATTAGGAGCATGGCTGCCAAATAAATTACAACCATATGGTCCAACAGACAGATGGATTCAAGGCATGTTAAAGACAGTGTCAGCTACACACCACCAGGTAGCCAGGCGTACATTAGAAGCAAATGTTCAAAAGATGGATAAAGTATCATGCTTGTTGCACCTGGTAGAATGAAATATTGGAGACTGAGTAGCGGAGAGCCAGAGCCCCATGCTGAGGCTTCAGAGGGTGGGAGCTCTTCAAAATGTCAAGGCCAGCCCCACTAGCTAAAAGTGAGAAGGGGAAGACCAGTAAAAACAGGTTCAATTTTTCAAATTTAAATATATTGAAAAGGTACTAATGAAGCTGAGGATTTGACTTCTATTTTGCAGCAAGATGAAACTAGACCATGACTGGGACTGGGAGGATGATAAACCTCACAGCATCTCTGGCCTTTGTTGGAGTACAAGTACTTTCAAATTTGTGGTCTCAGGCTTTACTTTGGTTGCTTGTAGATGTATAACACTAACTACAGGATGTACCTGACTGAACTTACACACCTGTGAGAAGTTTAGAGGGAAAAGTAATAGTTGAAAAGATGCTCTGATGAAGGAGTCATAGCTCAGTGCATATTTAAATAAAATACAGATACAATGTGGCACAAATTGGCCAAGGTATGAAATTGACAGGGAAAAAAAAATGGAAATAAAACAATAAAATAAAAGCCTAAGCTTGTGCAATGTTCAACACTTAGGCTACATGACACATCTTGGCATTGGAACAAGTTGCCCAGGGAAGGGGTGGATGCCCCCTCCCTGGGAGTGTTCAAGGCCATGTTGGATGGGGCCCTGAGCATCCTGGGCTAGTGAGAGGTGTCCCTGTCCATGGGATGGGGGTTGGAACTAGATGATCTAAAGATCCCTTCCAAGCCAAGGTCCCTTCCAGCCCTAACCATTCTATGATTCTATGAGCTTTTCTGTCTACCCTAGACACAGGATAGTTGATTTGGATTCACAACTGTTTCATATGAAATCTAGATGATCATACTTGCTGGCCATGGCATTGAGAGGAGCAGGAACTGGGGAACTCAGGCAAGTTGGTAGCATGAATGATGGAGCCCTTGGTAGTTAGGTGAGGCTGCAGTGTTGTACAAAATATTGGAGTCCTTCTAACTGAACAATAGGCAAGCTACAGTGCTAGAGCAGTGCTTGGTAGGAGATGTGTTGCTTGTCTGGAAATAAATAAATAAAAAGATCAAGTGTTACTGAAAGTATTAGAAATTAAAAAAAAATAATTATGCTCCCTTCTTCTTGGTTGCATCTGGCACTTGGAGCGGTTGCACTGAGGTGGAGACAGTCCTCCCCACTGAGATCAGAAGGATTGTGTTGGATTCAGCCATGGATAGAGTGCTGAGTACAGACTTGATGGAAACTATTCACTTTTATCCAGGATCAAGTCCTCTGTTAAGTGATTGCCTGGTGTGTCATTTTAAGATCACTCTTCAGAAACATAAGAGAATTAGCTTGTGTGTGAAAAGGATACGTGTGTTTCAGAACAATGTGTGAATATGATTTAATTAATGATATTTCCAATCAAACTGTGTTTACTGATTCCAGTGTAGCTGTTCTTGGATGCTGTCTTTTTTTTTTGTATAAACCACCTGTGTTTTCTAGTTGATTACTCATTAAATACTGTACTCGGTATCAAAATATAACCCCAAATGCAACTGATATGAAACTGTCTTATGTAAATGAAATCTCAGAACTTGAAAATTTTCAATAACGATTAAAAATGCTATGGAAGCAGTCAGAATGGCCTTGATATTTGTATATCACAGAGGCAGATACTGTAATGCATTGAAAGAAGGAAGGAAGGTGGGGTTTTCTTTGAGTGGTCAACCGTAGCTGCTGGAATCTTAAATGCATCATTGTAAGATCTCATTGTGGTCTTAGTCACAGTGCTAACAGTGCTAATAATGCTAATAATGGCTCTACCAATGTAAAAATGGGTCATTGCTGTTTGAAGCAAGCAAAGCACTAAAGTGACATCCTGTTGCATGGATCAAGACTGGATAGGTACCTCTTGTCTTAATCAAATACAAGGCCTCTGTCTTGGCCACCAAGAAATGTTGGAGCCATTACCGGCTACCACTCAGTAAGCCTTAAATGGCTCAGAAGTGTGCCATGCCAGACCTTTATGTTGATAACGGTCTCATTTATTACAAGAGGGTCTTCACAGAAGCTGGGACAAACAGGTGGTGGCTAGCATGAGGTATACTTAGCATAATAATATTTGCTTGAGCATTTTTCTCTTTCAAAGTCAAGTGCAGGTGCTAGCATGGGCTGTAATATGACATGAGAAACGAACTGGATATTTGGGGAAACTGTCCTTAGACAGATACAGTAATGGAAAAGCCGAGAGAGGAAAAGCAGCTGCTGAAGTGAGCCTCCAAGAAAGAACAGGGAAGAAAGTTAAAATGTGACCAGAAGAATGCAGCAGTGAACTCTATGAACTTAAAGGAGCTGAAATCCACTTTGGTCTCTGCAAAGCGACCTCTGCCAGGCGCCCAAGACTCCCAGGCTGGCAGAGGTTGGTGAGATTCTGCTACAAAACAGGTGCTTGGCTTCTTAGTAGAGGAGGTATCTTGTGAAATTAATCTGTCTTTTGTGAAGTTAATCTGTCTCCATCTCAGGTGTGAAGTGACCCCTACACAGATTTGTCATTTCAGCAGCAAGGGCTGACTTATCTTGAATCTGTGCAAAAATGCAAAGTCAAAACAGAGGAAGGCATATGGGAACACATGCTGCTAACTTTTGTGAAGTGAAAAGGGCATTGAAAGCAACACGAGTTTTCAGCACAGAATACATTCATTTGAATTGACCTACTGGGAATGGACAGCTTATACCAATAAAGTACTTTTTAATGGATGCAGAAATGAATTTTGCACTCCCTTGTATTTGTTTTCTGACTGCTATCAGTTTTGTGGCCTCCAATTTACTCTTGGGGTTATGTCCCTTCTCAAATACATTCAATATTATACCCATAATAATAATAATAGTGTGTATTTTGCTCTTTCTTTTACTTGTTAACTTTCTGTTTTGCCTTTTAGACCAATTTCTTCCTGGGATGGTTCCAGCATGGGTTTTCTGCAAGTTTAATCTTTGAAAGGTAATTTAGGGCTTTCACAGTGAAAGTTCAGTTTAATTGCTTAAAAAACACCTTGTTATATAAGAACAAAAAAAATTACTGATATGCTAACCTTTTTTTTTCTTTTTTCTTTTTTTTCTCCTCTCCTCTACCACTTTGGTTATTAAACAAGTCTTCTGGGGATTATATAAATTCAGAGATTCTTGAACTTCTGCCAGAAACGTGGTACACTTCCAGTGGGTATATATAATTCTTTAATGCCTAAAATGCAGCTGGATATGTTGGGTTTACACATACCCAGAGCCTAATGCATGTTATCTGCTCCAAAACCGATTCTCTCTTTTGCCATAACTCTTACTAGATTGTTATACAATAAAGAGCCAGGTGCCAACAATCTTAGCAATGATGCCCCAGTTAAATCTGCTTTAGATGAAAGTGCACCTGCCAGAAATATTTCCCAGGACATGCAATCATTTAGTCTACAAATTCAAATAATGCTTATTCTCCTGGTTAAATTACACCTAGAAGTCTAGTCAGATACATAAAGAAAACTTGGTAGATATGCCAAAAAAAGAATAAATTTGAGTCTCTGATCATCGGTACAGATTTTATAGCCCCGGAGCTCCATGAATTCCAGTGAACTTACTGCAGATTTATACCATTTAAGCATGAAAAGGCTTGGAACCACTTGTAAGAATTTTCTGTTATTCTCTGGAAAAATATTTACAAAGGTGTGTTCTGCAATTTTATTGAGTTGTGTGCAGCACTAACACATATGTGGCTTCCGTGCCTGTCCTGGACCCTAGCTTTCAGAGTTTGGGACTCAGTAGCTTTCTAACCATGGACTGTTTGTGTGCTCACCAAGCAAAAGGCTGTGCGCTCTGCAAGGGGATGCTTTGAGGGATGCAGAATTTCCTCACTGACCTAGCTGTGTAACAACACAGGCACCAAGTCACCAAAGGTAGTCTACCCTTTGCTAGGGCTATTGTTGAGTAGTTACAACTTAGGCCTGGAATGTGGCCTTCAAAGCCTAAATGCTTCTTTCTGTAAACCAGTGAAATCAAACATTATTCCTCAAAAATCACCCTCTTGAAGAGCCTATTTACTTCCACTGAACATAGTAAGACTTAACCTGAATTTAGGTGGTGAAGGTACATACCGTGTTGGAATCAGCTGGGGGAGTAGGTGCCTTAGAGAATTAAGGGATACAGAGAACTTTGTATGGAAGCCTGTTCAAATCCAGGTTCTGGATGCCTGAAAGTTATTATTGTCACACAGCCATGAAACATTAGATCATCTTATGTCATTTCCTGCACTGGCTTATGCTAACCGGAGTTGTCTAATTAGGACTCCTGCTGGGATGTCCAGGAGAAAGGAAGGACTGGATGGCAGACAGACTGGGTTAAGTTCTCAAGCCTTTTTGCCATCATGATATCTGTGGTTAAACATGTATTTATAGATTACTGAAGGGATCCCTTCTCAGCCTTTGCCTACGCTCTAGGGGAAGGCTAGGTCCCTCTTACAGGATGGTGCTTTACTATCTGAATTTGGTGGGTTTGGTTTTCAGCTGAAAGCCAGTTTTATGCTAAGTGCACAGTAGGTTATAATAGGTCTTCTTGGATGGTCTTAAATTGTCTAATGGCATAATTAGGATCTTCTAAATCAGAGATTCTCCCAGTTCACACTTCAGATGATTTTAACGTTTCATTTCTTCAAACTGTCACAGAATCTTCAAAAGTCTCTTCTTGCTTTCTTACATTATGCATAAAACTTCTGTGTGAGGAAGAAGTAACAACGTGCTTTCAGAAATTTTTTAATAAAAGAAAATGTAAATATAATAGTATTTTTTTTCCATGATGATGAAGAACTAATTAAAAAATGAATAAATAGATTTACTTGCATAATTCTAAGTAAGTGCAGTGTGGCTTGCTGTGATAGCCAGTCATGGCTGTGCTTTAGAGACATGCAGCATCTTATGCTTAGAAGTTGGACCAATCCAGCTTCTAATTAGCTTTACTCTAGGTTATTCTTTGCTTCCGATGTGTGCTTAGGTAAAACACAACTGGGTTTTTTCATCTTCAAGTAAACTTAATGAAAAGTATTTAGTCCAATGGTTCCTACTGCATGGCTCAGGTAGTCCACGCCACAGTTCTGACATGCATGGTGAAAACTATGGACACACTTGTGGTCTGTGAAAAGCTTTGAGGGATAACAGTGCTCTGCAGATCACAACATTGGTGAGTGATTTCTCCTTTAATC
This sequence comes from Zapornia atra, assembly GCA_013400835.1. Lineage (NCBI taxonomy): Eukaryota > Metazoa > Chordata > Aves > Gruiformes > Rallidae > Zapornia > Zapornia atra. The sequence goes on from VZTU01011448.1 coordinate 7,338, forward strand.
TGTCCTCCATGAGCCATCTGATGGACTACCTGTAGTACCAGAGGAGAACTTGAGGTGGGTTCCTTCACTGGGGTCTGGGCACCTTGCTTTGCCCAGTGTCACAAAAAGTGGCCCTCACTTGAGATGGCGTTAGTGTTAGAAGTGCAGGGCCATCATACCAGACTTAAGGCCAACCTCCCTCCTCTCCTGGAGACAGGATCCTGGTGTGCTTGTGAATGAGTAGGCTCTGCTGTGCTGGGGTTGCCCTTGACTAGTAGATGATCCCTTAGGTGTTAGGCCAGGAAATGTAAAGATGAGTGGTCCTTTTAATAGGACTGGAATTGAGAGTGGGGTAGAAGTAGATCCAGGGTGGGGGCAGGGTTTGTCAAAACCGCTTTCTGTGCAGCAGCTTTCCCATAGCTATACCCAGCAGATCCTGGGCACAGCTTAGAATATAAAAAGCTATAAACATGTTAATGCTGGTAATACTGCCTGTTCTTTTGGCACTCAGCTTCCCTCTTGGAGAAGAGCCAGCTCATATTCTGATTTTTTTGTGTTGCAGATTCTCCTGAGATGCTACATACTCAGGTCAGGCTTTGAGATTTGTTTTAAAGTGGTGTAACGGAGAGTAAATCTATTAATTTATTTCAATGTAGGAAGGAAGATTCTGAACCCTTACTGCTATTGCTGAATCAGTAAACACATGTTAATAAATTTTGCCACTCTGTAGATGTTTTCAGCAGATGCAAACCAAGAAATACTTAAAGGTGCTTGCATGACTTTAAGTACAAGTGAATTCAATGTACTTTTAAATTCACAGTCTTCCGGGTAACTGTAGAAGAAAAGAGACCATCATAGTGGTCTTTATTGTAATTCTGAAGCTGGGGACTTGAAACCATTTTTGAGTGACTAAGTTTTGCTGTGAAAATGAACAGGTATCAACTACAGATTAAGGTGATTTTGAAAAACAAGCTTAGCAAAAGCACGAAGATTATATCTGTGGGAGTTATAAAAAATCCACATCATCTCTAGGAGACCAGAAGTGAAGCATTACAGAGGTGAGGAAGAAAATAAGCAAGTCAGGAATGGGAAAGAGTGTAGATGCACTGAAAGTCCTACATGACAAAACTCACTTCAGGTTCATCTAGATTTTCACCAGTGCAAGAAATAGTGAAATATAGCACATTTTTAAAATCAGTTGCCTGCCTTATGAGATAAAAATTTGAAGACAAAAATGCTTCATTTTCAGGTCTTAAAAAATCCGCATTGTGCAGAACTCTGCAGACGGAGCTGGGACTTGGAGCATGACAGGTGCAGATTTATGCATCTAATAATAATAGGACCTTAGATTTAGTTTTTGCTGTTAATGGAACTACCTAATATTAAAAGATTGTATAATTATGTGTGTTAGAATTTTTCTTTAAATTATATTAAGCTAATCTGAGATGTACCTTGCACTTCCAAGCAACAGTATTATTTCAAGAACCTGTTTAAATAAAATCGGGGTGTAAACATAAACTAAACTAAACTAAGTATTTTTTCTTGAAAGGTCTGCTTTTCTAAGCTCAGATCTGTATCTTTTCTACAAAGATGTATCCAAAAGCAGTGGTAAATTGAGGATATTCTGTTTTACAAGGGGTCAGGTTTTTTTCAGTTGCATGATTCTTCCTACAAAAAACTTTTAAAAGTTTCACAATAAACTCAATCAAGAGGCTTTTCTATTGAAATCTAATGCTTTCTGTCATGTATTTTGCTTGAATACTGAACACTTGGCCAACCATACCCAGAGGCAGTGCAGCAGAAGACATGTACAGTGACTGTAAGTGGAAGCGAATGAGCAGTGAACGCCCCAGCGTGGAATGGGAAGGAGGGCTCAGCTCAGGCTGAGGCATGCTCCTAGGGTTGTCTTTTTGTTCCCTGAAGATGTCCTTTGTGACCCTTCTCATCTCCTCCCCCTTTTCCCAGGGCGAAAGGCCCCAGCAGGCAGGAGTGAGGGCAGGGGAAGATGGCAGGACCGGAGGCATGGGCTGAAATGGGGCTGTCTGTGCTCTCCCAGTGGCGACTGGGGATGGAGAAAAAGCCTTGTCTTGCATGTGCTCTTGAAAGGGGGCTGCTTTCAGGCACACCCTTGTGCACGCTGAGGCAGAAAAAATGCCCTCGCATGCGGAGCGAGGATGGCAGCGAGCACTTCTGCCGCAGATCCTCCGTCAGTCTGCGCAAACAACGGCAATTTGTCTGCTCTCCAGACATTTATTTATTTACTGAGTGGGGAAGAGGGCTGAGCACTTGCAGGAGAGCAAAGCAGAGAAATTAATAGGAGGCTCAGAGAATTAATAATGTCATGTGGAACTATTCCTTATTTAGTTACCAGACGAAAGGTGGCTCAATCAATTAACCAGCCATTAAACCGTCCAGTGGCTGGCTGGCCTCTGTGAAAGCAGTTTGTGTGAAATCCAGTTCTGAGAGTGCAGACATCACTCTCACTAACACAATCTGCCGAGTTAGTGCAGATGGGGACTCCTATTGTCCCTCTCAAGAGTCAGACTAATAATGAAATAGCAGCAATGACTTTTCTATGCAGGCATCATCATGTTAGTTCAGTTTTGGACTTGAGGCCTTTCTAAATATTCTGGGTTATGCTTATATTTTAATGCTATAAGTTTATTCCAGGAAGGGAAGATGGGGATTGGTGGATGCACATCATGTGTATGTGTTAGTGAGAGAGAGAGATGGCTGTTTCTTCATGTAGGTAGGTGTCCATGCAATGCAGCAAAACTCTCAAGTTGGTGGAATCAGATGACAGCTAGTGCTGTGCACTGTAAATCACCTGCTTTTTTAAATATCAATTATTTGGATGTAATTTTTGGGGGAGTCAAGCCATCAGGCTGCGTGAGTGCAGGCTGAACAGGGGACGTGGGGTGTAGGCAGCAGCTACAGCTGTGCCACTGTTGTTGCTCAGTGTTTCACCTCACATGTGCTTAATGTATTGTAAAGGTAACTGTAAAATAATAGCAATTTCTTCCTTCTCTCTTTCCCCCCTGTAAAATACTGAGTGACAAAGTAGTGCCTGAAAAATAGGACTTTTAGTGGTTGAGGAGCAGGCAAGGAAGAGAAGATTGAGGAAAACCCCGATGAAGAGCATTATCCTTAATTCACCTCAGCGTTAACAGAAGCTTTAACAAGCCTGGAGTCTGCACGCAAAAAAACATGTTGGCAAGTGTGTGGCTGTTCTTTGCTCACCTGCTGCTGCAGCTGGGTGGGAAGGCAGGAGCAGTGTGTGGAGGGACCTATGTACCCCCTGCACTGTGCCCATTGCTGCTGCTGTCATCCTCTGCAGCAGCAGAGTGTGGCTGGGGAAGAAAGAAGGGCATGGGCAAAGAGCAAAGCCTGTGAGTGGTGGTCTGCTGTAACCCCAGCTGGCAGCTAAGGACCACACAGACACTTGCTCACTCCACCACCCCATGGGATGTGCGGGAGAATCATAAGAGTAAAAGTGAGAAAACTTGTATTGAGATGAAGACATTTAATAATTTACAAAAAACCCACCCAAACCAAAAGTGGAAGAAAGAAAGGAAGCAAGGAAAAAACATTGGGGATGTATGGGTTGGTGGTGGTGGTGGTGAGGAAACTAAGTAAGAAAAAGAAGTGATGCAAAAGAAAACAATTGCTCACCACCAACTGACCAGTGCCCAGCCAGTCCCTGAGCAACAGGAACCACTGCCAACTTCCACCCCTGCCATTTTATTGCTGAGCACAATGTCATCTTCACAGGTCTTAATTCCCCATTCTTGATTTCTCTCCATCATATTTTTCTATAGGCTTGGTAATTTTGTATTCCTGTTGGATCACCTTTCTTCTCTTACTTGAGAGTAAACTCTTCTCTTACTTATCAGGAGCAGTTATTCAATATATGAATCAAAATTTTCATCCTATTATTATTCTGTTGCTGCCTGTAGAATTATTGTTGCCACACTTCTTTTTGGTAATGCATGGTTACATCACTGCTGTGTGGGATTCTTATCTGGGTACAAATAGCTCTAATATGTTTCTAATATGAATATTTAAATTCTGTAAATATAAATATCTAATGCTGTAAGAAACAACCTGATCTAGTTGAAGACACCCCTGCTCATTGCAGGGGTCATTGAACTAGATGACCTTTAAAGTTCCTTTCCAACCTAAGCTGTTCTGTGATTCCATATGTTATGGAATGTCCCTTTGGACAGTTGGGGCCAGCTGTTCCAGTTGTGTCCCCTCCCTCCCCCAGTACTCACTGGTGGGGTGAGAAGAAAAAGAGGCCTTGACTCTGTGTAAGCACTGCTCAGCAGTAACAAAAACATCCCTGTGTTATCAGCACTGCTTTCAGCACATATCCAAAACACAGCCCCAGAGCAGCTACTGTGAAGAAAATGAACTCTATCCCAGCCAGACCCAGTACATTTGATTAGGGCTGCTGAACCACTGTGTGGGCTCCAGTCAGTGTTCCTGTATTCAAGGAATAGGCTTGAACGTCTGGTGCTGCTGTTGTACAGGAGAAAAAGGAAGTCAGTGTTTGCTCTGACACTGGTCCTGATCCTTCAGCCAGGGCTTCCATAAATCTCCTCCGAAGCTAGTGAAATTGTTGATGTATCCAGGCAGAGGGAGGGGAGCCAGTGTAATTAGAAGAAAAAAAAAAGCTGAAGAACTAATTACTGCAGTCATTTTTTTCTGGCTTTGTTAATGAGGAAATGGAATTGAGAAGCAGAGATACTGTATATGAAACACTTCAACAGTTTAAAAACTGTTAGCCACATCTAGTGAGACTGCTTAATTTTTAGTACTAATAGCGAAGCCATTCCCAGAACACCAGTTCTCTGAGCTGCAGTGGTACTCTGGGGATGATGCTGCTATTTGTAACAATATTACTCCTCTTCTTCTTTTTTCTTTTTTTTTTTTCAAAGCCTCATCACTCCCCGTTTATTGTGGTACTTGCTGCATGCGACGAGGACAAGGGAGGTTTGTGCCTTTGGAGCGGCTGCTGTGTGTCTCAGCACTTCTTATCAGTCTCTCCCGAGGATCAGAGGAACAGGCAGCTGCTGCCTTCATCCCCCCTCCTGCGGTTACTTCAGCAGCCATCAACTTTCACCCAGCTTCAAAGGCAGGTGAGGGGCAGATCACTGATGACTCTTCATGCAATGAAAAACACCTAAGAAACGTGTATAAATGACTGTGCTCTCCCAGGATTGTACCCAGTGTTCGGTGCAAACAGCTGGCAAGAACAGGTGAAAGTAGCACACTCGTAAAGGGAAAGACATCGCTTTGTAGCGTTGACCTTTTTCCCACAATACCTGCTTTCTTAGCAACTTGGTTGAAGAAAACCACGTGCCTGCTTCTTACCCTGAAACAAACAAAAATTAAGACAGAAGAGTTGGCGCATGTTGTGGTTTAACTCCAGACGGCAGCCAAGTACCATGCAGCTGCTTGCTCACTACACCGCCTGCCTCCCCCCCACTCTCCCCCTTCACCCCCCACCTCCTCTGCTGTGGGATGGGGCGGAGAATTGGGAAAAAGTGAAAAAACTCGTGGGGTGAGATAATGACAGTTTAATAAGTAAAGCAAAAGCCGTGTGCCCCAGCAAAGCAAACCAAGGAATTAATTTCCCACTGCCCATGGGCAGGCAGGTCATCATCCATCCCCAGGAAATCAGGGCTCCATGATGCCTAATGGTGACTTAGGAAGACAAGTGCTGTACCCTCTGATGTCCCTCTCCTTCCTTCTTCTTTCCCCAGCATGACATCCTATGCTCTGGCATGTCTCTTTGGTCAGTTGGGGTCAGCTGTCCCGGCTGTGTCCCCCTCCCAACTCCTTGTGCAACCCCAGCCTCCTTGCTGGTGGGGTGGGGTGGGGTGAGAAGCAGAAAAGCCTGTAGCTCTGTGTAAGCACTGCTCAGCAGTAACAAAAACATCCCCGTATTATTATCAGCGCTGTTTTCAGCACAGACCCAAAACACAGCCCCATACTAACCACTATGAAGAAAATTCTTTCTCAGCCAAAACCAGCATAGTACATAATTTTTCTTTTATCATTATACTTTCTTATCAGAAGTATTCCCAGCCCTTCTATCTTATGGTACAGTATTCACCTACATTTTTTAAACGCAGTCATCTTGGCACGGATCCATTTCTGAACACTGCTTGGGAATGCCAAGTTCATGTTGAAGGCAATGGGGCTTGAGATGTATAGGATCAAGCCCGCTCAACTATTGTGTAGATTTGCTGTTTCACATGAAAACTTACATACATTTGTCCATGTGTTCAGCCACGACTTTATTGTATAAAATTAAATTGTTTCTTAAGTACATATTTTATCTTTTCTCATAAATCTACAGCTGATCAAATCCCAGCAGCATCCTAATGCAATCCTTGCTATCTAATTTTTTTGTTTCCGGGGGGGTTCTAATTTTTTCCTCTGGAATGGAGGTTGTGTTGTATGGACTAATATGTATATAAATATCCACAGCAAAACCCAGCATTTTCTGTTCTCTCACATTCACTTGCTACAGCTGTGTTGCACTGGCCATCTTCCATTACAAATGTGGACATTTGACTCTCTTGCACAGTGGGACAAGTTCAGAACTGGAATGAACTCCAGTTTGTCTGCAAGGGTTGGGAAGAAAGTGATTTCTTGCTTTACTAGAGATAAATGGATTTGCTTTCAGTGGGAAAATGTGAAGTGTCACATATCTCTCTTGAGCTGCGCTGTCTGCAACAGATCAGAGTGTGACCTGGTGTGCAAACACCATTTTCACAGATTTGAGACTGAAAGTGAAATCCTGGATTAGTGCATGCAGTCCTCTCTTCCCAGATGAACTCAGGTTATAGAATTTCTTTATCAAGCTGCAATTTACCTAAACGAAGTATTTTTTCCCTTCACTATAATATTAGAGGGCTGTTCAAGAACCCATGCTTCCAAAGGCTCAAAACCTTCTTCTGAATCCAGTCTTAGATATTCAGGAACAATTTAAACTCATTTGTTCTCGCGCCAACATTTTCCTTTAGCCTAAATAGCTCTTTCTTCTCTGTGTGTTTACCTCCCCCCAACGTATTTATAGGCAGCAATCATAACCCCCATTGTTTATCACATCTCTATTTACTATTTTAATTAGAAATAGCAGCCCTGATTTCTTCCTTTTTCTTTTCTTTATAAAATAAAAGATTGATTATCAGATATTTGATGCCACCAATTTTCTTTCTTTATTTTTTTTTTTGGTGTGTTAATTTTAAATGACTTCAATTTATTTAACTTACTGCTCATACTGAAAATGAACGTTATGCCTAATTGGCTGCATTTTCGTAGCTACACAAAGGGGACATTGCATAAAGGCAAAGCAATTGGATTCTCTGTCAAAACAAATTAGAAAGTATATTTTTGGTTCTTATTAACAAAATAATAAGGGTAACAAAAATATTTGGTTCCTCTGCAAGCTGTACAATCATTTGACCTATTTATGACCTCAGGTGCATTTGGTTCACCTCCAAAGACCAAATGAAGTGATAACCGCAGCTAGTCAATAATCCAGGACTTAGCTGGCCCAGGAGACATTAGTATTAGTGTCCTATGGGTGATGTCTAAATTAGATGGCAGTCAGGTATGTGTACACTAGACTGGTCATTAGAGTGGGCAGATGTGCTCAACTAATGGTTTACAGTGGGGATTGCTGCAGGGGGAATTCCTTTAGAAAAAAAAGTGAGTTAATATGAGACAATAGGCTATACAAAGGGTGCATTTCTGCGAGCTGTGATGAATATTTTCAACATACAGACTAGTTACGATTTCTTGACGGATAAATATGTGAACTGTTCATTTAATATGAAAGGTGAAACTAATCTGAGTGTGTAAACACTGGCCAGTAATACCAATCTCAGTAAGCTTTTCATTCTAAATATGTAAAACCACTGGACTAAACCAGGAACACAGCATAGAGCCCTGTGCACAACAGAGTAAAGCTCTGCACATATAAGCAAAACATGTCTGTGATCTCGTTGCAGCATTGAGAGCTAACCAGCATTACTCCCAGATCACAAAGAAAACTAACTGCACAAGTGACCTATGTACCAGCATCTATGCAAATCTCGGGCAGATGCAGAGATTTATACACACTTTACACACCCCTGAGGAAATACCCATTTTATATCACTGATGGAGCAGATGTATTTTCCTCTGTGAAATGTGCATAGAATCTAATCAGAACAAAGTGTTTAATGTATTCAAAGCAAGTGCACGCCATCCCTTAACTTTACTAGTAAATCGGAATATAGAGCAATGTCATATCCGAACTAATTAGAGGTTTTATTGTGTGCTATGACTATACATTTGCATGAGTGCATTAGCAGAATCTCGTGCCATTCCGACTGCCCTGCAAATTCTCACCCAGGCAAAAATAACTTTTACTCTGATCGTCGTTTTCAAGGTGATGAAAAAGCTGACAATGAGAGATATTACGGTCCCCTAAAAATTTTGATTTCCAGTATTTACTCTAGTATTCAACTCCTTCCCCCTCTCCCCACCTTTTAACTTTGTGGATGTGAGAGAAATTTAAACAAGAAAGCTCTGGTCAAAAGTCAGTCCTGAACAGAGCCTTCTGGAGTGCCCAGCCCAGTCCTGCATCCATACATTTTGCGACAGGAAAGTAGCATGCTACCAAGTTTGAACTTGCAGACTTTTAACTGTTTTGATGCTATCCCATCAGAATAAAAGAACATGGTACAGCTAATGTAATCCTAAATAGTATAAAATGAGATGTGTATTTGAAGCATCAAGGCATTTGAATGTATCTTGTGCCATGGTCATGGACAATTATATAGGGATCCATGAATAAAACATTTTTAGTACATAAATAGAGTGGAAACATAAGGGAAAAATGGAACAAAATGTGCAGTAATGAGTCAAGAAGGAAATTCATCCTTTAATCTTTTTCAGACTTTGGATCACAGCACTCCAGCTAAAGCAGAATTACTCACAGTAATGTCCAGAGAAATACATAAATTGTAACCTATGTACTGCAAGGATTTTAATCCTAATTTTTTTTGGCGAGCCCTGCAGATGGAGAAATTATTGTTAGCCTTTCTAAGCCTTTGATACTTCAGTGAGGAGATCCAAAGACGGGAGCATTAGCGTCCATAGATTTAAACGCAGGATTAGCAAGATGTTAGTGTTGAAATAGGGACAATGAAAACCAGCCTCAGAAAGCAAACAGATCACTCATCCCACTTCTGGCATCAGCTGGCAATAGTGTTGCAAGGAAGACTGCTTGTTCCAAGGAACTTGTAGCTCGCGTAGTGACACAGATATTTGTCAGTCTCATGAAAGCCCAGAAAAAGGGGAAGATACAATTGGGAAATTATTTAGGTAGCTGACTTATTGAGAGGTTAAATATAACACAACTATTTCAACATACCAGATGATATGGAAGCCAATTTTGAGATGCGACTTTTTAATGATAAATGAGTTCCCGGGATTATTCAGGATGTTATTGCTGAATGCTAGTGAGACAGGTTGAGGCACACGTTAGCTGAAAACCCAAGATCTGTCAGAAGCAGAGTAATAAGGAGATCATTTATGCTGACTAATAAAAATGAAGTGTTCTGGTTCTAGAACTGATTCTTATTAATGTAATTTTGCAACTAGTGAAGTGATACGAGGGACATCTAAAATAAAGAATGTTTTTCAAAGCTGTTTCTCAGGACAACCAGGCTCTTCTCAAAGTGCAGACCTTTCTGTTTGTAAATTAAAAATTAAGCTTTGGTGATTGGGCTTTAATTGAGTGATCATCTGAAGGTGCAGTAACTTCAAGCTAGATTTTCTGCTGGTTCATAGGTGGGAATGGGTCCAGCGAATGAGCAGAGCTGCAGCTCTGCAGCTGAGAATCTTCATCCCAAGCTGTATCCAACTGAGTTGAAATGGTTTTAAATTTTTAAGAGCTTATGAATCTCCAAAATGTTTTAATGGATTTAATGGAGCCTTGCGAAACTCCCCGGACAGAAGCATGATGTTAGTGCTGTAGAATTGTGACGGATGGTAAAGCAGGGAAGGGGGAATTAGTTGATCAGATTTGTTGAGGGAGAGTATTTACCATCTTTGAGAAATTCCAGGATCCAGAAAAATAACTAAGTTGGTCTGGGGAGTACAAAGAGGAATCTGAGTGCTTCCCACGTAAGGAAAATTCTGAAGAGTTTTGTTGAGAAGGAATAGAAATATTTTCTTTTAAAAAAATGGAAATCTTGGTGTGAAGAGAGTTGGGTAAAGTCCTGTTAAAAGGCTCGGTGACTCAATACTGGTAAGAAGCCAGGTTTGAAAGACTCTTGAGGTTTGTGCATTTACATGGACTGTTTTTCTGATGGTGAAAATGTCCATCTGAGAACTCTCGGCTGGTGTCAAGGTGGTCATAGCACTATGGATAATCAAAGAAACTGTACTGGTGGCACAGAGTCTTCACATGCAGAGGCCCTGCAGTGAAGAATTAGAAGAAAACTCTGATAAAGAGTTGAAAGAAAGAAGAACTGGAAGAGGCAAGATGAAAGTTTTGAGAAATCAGAATTTCTAGTAGAAGAGGAGATGTAGTTTAAAAGATTGAGCATGGACAGAGAAACTTTATTCATTTTCACCCTCTTCTCCATTTAAAATGTAATTTTTGACAGTTAAATTTTGCCTATTCCAAAAGCCCGCCTGTCTGTATTTCACCCGGTCTATTATTCTACCGGAGAAATAATGGTGGCGGAACATTTGCCTACCTTAGCAGTAAGAACAAGGTCAACCCTATGTGCTGCTATTTCCCCTGAAACAGCCTTATTTTAGCACCTCTACATGCTCCTATTTCTCCTGGAAATAGTCTTATTTTAGCACCAACCATGTTGCACAGCAGCATTGTAATATCACTTTTCTTGAAAGCCCTGCAAATTCCTCATACCTGTGTTACAAACAGGAGAGAGGGAGACAGCCTGAGAGAAAAGCATGAACCAAAGTTGAGGGGAGTAATTGAGGCAGGGCGGATGACGGTGCTGCTCAGCTCTGGTCTCTTGGAGATGGAGAGAGAGCTGTGGCAGAGGTGCAAGATGCAAGAGGGCTGCTTTCTTCAATGTAGCCCGGGGGAAGTAGTGATGCTCATCCTTCCCTTCCCCCTCTACAGGTCGGAGCTCATGGAAACATCAAATGGCAAGAAAAAGCACAAAAATCAAAAGAGCATGGCAAAAAGAAGATGCAAGCAGGGTCTCCTGATGGAGCTGGAGGTGAGAGAGGAAGCCCCTGCCTGTGAGCTCCTTGGTAATCTTTCTTGGCCTGCAAGACCTCTGGAGATGAAAGGAGCTTGCTGTTCTGTGTTGGAGACAAGAAAAACTTTTCAAAGTTTTTTGGTTTTTTTCTTCTTTTTTTTTCTTCTGGGAAAAATGAGAGAGACATATGTATGTGCCTGTGAAAGGTGCTTAGGGCACTGTGCCTGGCTGGGTGAATTCCCCCTTCATCCACCTATGGTGCCGGTATCTCAGCTACTGGCTGAGATCCTCAACCATGGGGCTGCAGCTCCCATGCTGGTTCAAGGAGTACTCACAAGCATGAAAATTCAGCTTTTCTACAGAAATAGAAATGTCCTCAGTGAGGCAAACAGAGACTCTCAATCCCCAGGGCCACTTGTGGGGCATGAAAATTTCTGTTCTAAGGCTCTTTTAAGTGTTTGTCTGTCACCTGAGTCAGGCAGAGCAGGTCTGGAAGCAGTTTTTGCGCAGTTCTGGGTGTCCCCAATACAAGTGCAGAGACAACATCCTTTTTCTCAGTTTGACCAGAAATTGTATCCTGCTGCTGAGAAGGACTTGCTGGCAGAAGTTTTACTGAGACTCAGATAAACCCCCATGGAAATTTTTATGGACATGAAGTAGTGTTTTCCAACTGCTTTGCCAAAACCTTCTGGTTAAGCCCCATTTTGTAGCAATGCATGCTGTATTGAAGACTCTGAGGGAATAACTGCACGTTTGTACACTGAAGCAATAGCAAAAATTGGATTCAGGGGCTATGAAAGCCAACGAGGGTTTTCCCTTCAACTTATCTCCCTCTTGGTGTACTCATGCTGCAGTGGCTTGTTGGGAACCCAGAAGTTCCCAGCTGCTCTTTAAAATCTTCTCACAACAGGCACAGTTTACTTGGCATGAGACAATTAAATTAGCGGTTTGTCTCAGCTAACTGCCTTTTAAACTCCTCAACTGTCTTTCCAGTCCCTAGGGCAGCTTCATAGATACTGATCACACTGGACAGGAGATAGCGGATGTTGGTGGTGATGGGCAACCTGCACTGGAAACAGAGCACCTAGCGAAGCTTGTCAGCATTTTCTGCCTTGAGGATGAATATTATCGCTGCAAGTGCAGCAGCTCCTGTGGGAAGAGTTTTCTTCTCACATTATCCACTGGAGGCTCTTTTAAAATTAAAATTAATTCTCTGGGGAGACTATAACAGCCCACAAGGATACTGTGGAGGAGAAAGACTATAAAGAAGTGCAATTGCCCTGAGAGGAACAATTTTACTAATGCACACTCCTTTTTCATTTCCATGGCTCTAGCCTGGACTTGCTGTGCCAGTACTGGAGGACGCTGAAGATGGGGTTGCAGGGTGGGAGACTGTGCTTGACAGCACTGACCAAAGGAAATTCAGCCAGGAGCTTGGCAGCCACCAGCTCTCTTTACAGATGGCTTTCCATGCAGCAGGAACTTCAGCATGTGGCCTCTACGCGCACTGCTGTATGCTCTGACACTGAATGAGACACAAACGTGTTTGGAGTACAAGCACAGCTTTTCCGCCTGCTTTGTCCCGTTGTTGCATTAGGAATGGGAATGAAGGAAGGAAATGCTCTGACTTGGGCTTGAACTTCTGCTCTAACACCAGCTTCTTCTCTGTTTCTCTTGTAATTAGTCTCACTGAGAGGTGCTGGAATTGTTGAGAGGGTCTTGGAGGGGATAACAATGCACATATGCCTTTTGCCCAAAGCACGAGGGTAAAAAAAGCCCTCCTGAGTTGGCATTCCTGGAAATGTTATCCGAATAATTATTTTGTTTGCATTTGGACACAAATGATCTTTTGAAACTTACAACATATGAGGCTACAGCTGCTTATTTTCTTTGACAGGACATTTGGAGCTGTATGCAGTCCTGGGACCTCTGGGAGCATGTTGGTACCAGGACCTGCCTGGTCCCACAGTGGTTCTGCAGCTTTCATCTCTTTTCAGTATAATTACAATGGATTTGCAGGGACTTTGAAAACTTCCCTTTGTACTTGATTTTGGGAGCCCTCTGATTCCAAAATTGATTTCTGCCTTTCTGAAATTTCTTGGTGATCATCCCATTAGCTGAAATGGGAAGCTAGAGAAACCTGGGTAAACGATGTTTACTTTTCACCTCCCACTGATGGTTCATTCTGTACCCTCTGTGGGCAAAGAGCCTTTGTATTGGCCAGTTACTATCTTAAAAGTGACAATAACAATTCAGGCCGCAGTCTAACAAAGCATCTATAAACATTCATATCTTCTGGCATGTAAGTAGCCCCTGTGAACATCAGGAGTTTTATTACCCTTGCTGTTTTTGTGAATAAGAGATTTTCCATATGTCTCAGCAGATACGAGCGATCAAAGAAACTAATAAGAGAAGTGAAAACCAGTTTTGAAATGTGATGGGTTTTTTTCCAACTTGGTAAATGATACATGTATCCATTCGATTTTTATGCTTTAAAACTTATTAGGAATTGATGTGAAATTTTAGATATATTTATATTAAATATATTTATTTGCACGCTTGAAACATAAACCTAAAGGGAGTGTTTTGATCAATATTTCCATATGAATTTCATTAGTCATGGAAACCAATTAGTTTTCCTAGCAGTATCTGTAATACAGATGCTTTCCACTGGGAACTTTGATGAAATTTAGCTCATTTCTCATAGGTCCCTCGACACCCACGAGAACAGCAATATCTTTCAGGGCCACTACTGGCCCTGAGCGGCAAGGTCAGGATGAAAAGAGCCACCTCCTGCTTTGTCCTGTCTTTACCTTGTGAAGAGGAATGAAGGAGGAACAATTCATACCTCTGGATTTGTCAGTCTCTGGAAACGTCCTGTTTTCCCATTATGAAGGGCTGTAAATAGAACACAGTTTGCTAAGACAAAAGGATATTAGATGTAAATGTATTTTCAGCCAGGGTTTCCTCACATACCTGTTTTCTTGGAAATGATGATTGACTGACTACCTTGCTTATTTTCTGTACTGCTATTTGAGCTTCTTTTTTAGCAATTGTATGTTTTTATTTGAACTACAAGTAATTTCTTGCCAATTATGCTGATGAAGTGTGAAGCTCATTCACAATTCCTTTTTCAGATTCCAGTTCAGTGCACAATAATGTTCAAACTACCTACGGCTGGGTTGTCAAGGTAGAAGTAGGTTACTTGCTGCTGACATGATATGACCTACATTAGAAGGAGGAAGGAATAATCTCTCCTCTCTTTGTTGGTTCCATAATTTGTATCTACAAAAATGTGTGAAGCCTAACTCCAAGGAAAGAATTTGGTATCCCAGGCCAAACAGTGTCATTGTGACTGATATTTCAGTGACTTTACTGCAGGTGTAAGGGGTAATAATTTGGTCTAGTGTTAGCAAAACATATTTTAATTTCAAATTTGTGTGTGCACAAGTGTTTTCTGGTTCAAAAGAGAAGGTTCAAAGGTGAAGACTAGTCAGCAGCCTGAAGGACAGGGAATTCTGTTGGGGTGGTAGCAGCTGTGGTTTGAATACTGTGGACTGGAAAAAGATTCAAACACAAGTCTCTTGTTTTTCAAGTGAATGCTTTAACCATACCTAAGGAGATTGGTACTGGCACTTTTTATCCCAGTGTGTTTTTCAGTGACTCTGCTGGCGGCTGGTGTGCTCAGGGATGAATCCAGCATTGCTGCTGCCATGTATTAGGTGTGCGCTGCGTGCCCAATGGAGAGGAAGCCGCAGCACCTCTTGCACCATCTCTCTGAATTACAGCTCTGTTTAGGCAGGATGTGGGAAGGAATTGGTTTAGACCATGGGCTTCTGAGCGAGAGCCTGTGTCTGTGCTTAGGGCTCTGGGAAACGGTCTAGTTAAAAAAGATTTTTTTTAAAGAAGTGTGGCCAGGGCTAAAGAGTGCTGGAAAGCAAAATCACCCTTCCAGGCTTACAGCTGCCTATGTCACAAACTAAGCTGAGAGTTTTATCTCTTCTATCTACACTTTACAACTGAAAGTTGTGCTTGGCTTTGCACAGTTGTGTTTTTGGACTGTATTACATTTATGTTATGAACTGCCTGAGAGTAACCCTCTGATAAAAAGCAGTTCTCACTGACAGCAAAGTGACTCCGGATGGACACTGGTGTGACTGAGGTTGGGAATTTAGAAGCACACTTGTTTTTCAGAGAAAGTCAGAATTTGTTTGTACTTTGAGAGCTCAGAAGCTGATACAGGGTCGGTGCTTTAGCAATGAGGCTTTGTGGCCAGCCTTGGCACTAATAAAAACATGTGAAACAGTTTTTAGTGAAGTTCAGGTTACTTTAAGTATGATTTAATTCCAAAGACAAGCCTGTTGCAAGCAGTCAGGTTATTTGCAGACTAAGGTACCCCTCAGCATCAGTGTGAGAAATTTGGTGGACACTATGGCACTGGGTAGGGTTCTGAGACAGGAATAATTAAAGAAGAAAAGAATTAAAGCTCCTAATATTGCAGTACCACTTTCTCATATAACCATCCCTTGTATGTTTGTAATGGACTTTCACCTGGCAAATGAAACTAAATGATCTGCTAAGGGGTTAATCCATTTGGTTTACTTAAAAATTCTTAACCACGATGAAAACATTTTAGCACCTAAGAGGAGAGATTGTGGGTGAAAAACTGAAGATACATGATTTATCACTCCCCTCACAAATAAAATTTATTCATTGCATCCACCAGCCATCACACAGATGGTCAGAAAATTGGCTTTGTGTAGGGATGTGGATTCAGGCATGAATATTAATATGAGACAGATGTAAACGCATATTAATATGCATTTGCTTTGCATGGACTGACATTACAATATTTTCATTAAAGAAACCGCATTTGAAATGGAAAGTATAGGTCACCTTTTAAAAACATAAAATAGTAGGGTACAATGTATTTATGCTTTCCTGGAACAACAGAAGCAACCGAATAAATATTTCTTTAAAAAAAAAGAAGAGTGTATAACATTTCTTGTAGCAAAATATGTTGCATGCAATGTAATAATTAATAAATCAGAAAGACATCTCTCACTGTGCAGTTAAAACAGATTTCCTCTTTTTTGCCTACCTTATTATGCTGGTGGTAATGCACGCCTTAATGTTTGGGTGATAGTTGCAAGGCTACAGATCAGCATACAGTTGAGAGTAACTAAGTTAGGTAGACTTACTAACCTCATCCTGTCTCAAAATGCACCATTCAATATGTTGTTGTTTTTCCGATGGCAGCAATGCATAAACCCTGTAAGATTTATGAAGATCCAGTACTTCATGTGGGGTTTTTTTTTGTAGGGGACAGCATTTATGTTTGCAGCAGTGTTCACATCTGTGCATTGTTAGTATTTGCTCATGGTAACATCATGCATTTGCCCAAAGAGAAACACCGTGTCATTATATATGTCATTATTTATGTCATATTATAAAAGAGAATTTCACAGATATTTGCTAAGCATTTTCAGGGCTCTGTAACAGAAATATAAAACATTCAGGTGTTTTCTGGCTGTTAGCCATAACAGTTGAGTGTCTGAGTAAAGAGTTTTATAATTATAAATATTTTGCAAGGAGGGATTGTTGAAGTAAAGTTGAAAAGCATCAGCAGGTTCTCCGGTGTCTTGTCAGGCCCTGTCCACCCTCTGGGTGTAACTGTGGGGTTACAAACACCTGAGCAGGCTTCTGCTTGCACTGCAAGGCAGGTAGCTGGCCCCCTGCACGAGCAGGTGCGAGTGTGAGGACCTGACTCGCTCTTCTGCAACTCTGTAGTTTAAAGATGGCACACGTGCTGGCATAAGCAAGATGCAGCTTTTTGTCTGTGTCCAATCCCTGTGGCTAGCAATAAAACCCCCCTGTATGGGGTGGAGATAATGATTACGCTGCTGTAAATTACTGTGAATGACAAAACCCACGGTACCTCATTGGCCTGTATTTGCTGTGAGGCTACTCAGTGTCGGGCAGAGGAACCCCATGCTCTGCTCCGAATGTCACATGGGTCCCTGTGTGGGGAAGGGGCTTGTGGAGACAGGTGTGACACCTTTGTGTCACCTGTGGATTGCCCTATGTAGGAGGCATTTTTGGCCTGCTTTTCAGAGCAGCTAGCCATCCTGGCTGGTACAACGTCGGGGTAGGATCTAATGCCCTGGTGTGTTTTGGAAGCATCTATAAAAATGATATCCTGATAGCTCTTCTTCCTGACAGATGCTACTGGAGCCTTGTTGTATTTCTTGCAGCAGATGCTGTGTAAATAAATGTGGACTCGGTGACCTTTGCTCCAGCCCTTCCTGGTGCTTAAAAACTCAGAGGCTCCTCTGCATGGGTATGTGTGCATGTATGTCAGTTTAATGGTGGAAGGGGAAAAGGAAAGTTTATATTTGCTTTGCCATTTTTTATAATATATTTTTTATAATACATTTTTTTTCTTTTCAGCTTCCTAAGTTTCAGAAAGTTTCCCACAGAAGACTGCTCTGTAGCTCCTGAGAGTGAGCTGCCCTTGTTTTCCCTGTGGCTGACTCGCTCCAGCTCAGCTGTCAGTCAAACAGAGCATCTCCAGAAAGGTAATGCAGAGGGGACCCAGCTCCCAGCTCATTATATGCTTCTGTCAATAGAACAGAAGAGATCTCATTCACATAACATATTTTGTATCACAGGTAACTTCCTCAAATTCCCAGTCATAAATCTTCCTAATTCAATATTCTGTGATCTGATTTATCTGGCAACCCAGCAGAGGTTTCAGCAAATCTGGCAGCTCCCTGCAATGCTTTCTTCTCATGACTTCCCCCCTCCAGCCCCACATCCCATGCGCCTCTTCCCTCTCTCTCCCTCTTCATCCCCCATCTCTAAAAAAATAATATCCCAGAGAATCAGTATTCTTATTTGGAAACTTTCTTCAGAAATTATTTACAATTAGAAAATACAGATTTTTAAATCTTAGTGGTTTTTTTCTTGTTCTCAAAATTCAAATATTTGAGTTTGCTGAACATTCCTGGCTTATTTCTGGCTCAAATCCACTCAGCTTTCTATCAGATCTCGCTGGGACAACCAGGGAAGCTGCCATCAGGGAGCCTGGCTCCTTGTGTCTCACATGGCAGTACTCTGACCAGATGAACTGTCACAAAGTAAGGATGGTCTCTCCTTATTGCCATCATTTACTCTCTGAAAGGGTTCAGTATTCATATTTGTCATCCAAATTTGCCATCCAAATTCAGCATGAAATGGAACATGGGAAGTGCTACTTTTCACTTAAACAGAGCACAGACCAATAGGTGGGCAGTGGAAGGTGGGAGATAGGCATAGGTGTGATGGGGTGGAGACTCATCCCCAAAGAAGATCTTGCCCTCTCATTTTTAGGTGTCAGGAAGTTTTTGTTTCCCCTTGCAGTACATTCTTCTGAGGCAACCCCCAGTATCAATACAGGCTGGGGTTTGAAGGTATTGAGAGCAGCTCTGTGGGTTTGGGAGTACTGATGGATGAAAAGCTGAACGTGAGCTGGCAACGTGCACTCACAGCCCAGAAAGCCAACTGAGTCCTGGGCTGCATCAAAACCAGAGTTACACACTGGTCAGGGAGGTTGATTTTGCCCTCTATATCACTCACATGAGACCCTACCTGGAGTACTCCATCCAGCTCTGGGGTTCTCAGCACAGAAAATGGGCCTGTTGGAGAAAGTCCAGAGAAGGTCCATGAAGATGGTCAGGGCGCTGGAATACCTCTCTTAGGAAGACAGGGTGAGAGAGTTGGGCTTGTTCAGCCTGGAGAAGTGAAGGCTCTGGGAGCACCTGAGAGCAGCCTTCCAGTACCTATAGGGGTGTATAAGAAAAATGAGGACAAACTTTTTTAGTAAGGCCTGTAGTGATAGGACAGAGGGGTAATTGGTTTAAACTAAGGGGGTAGATTTACATATACAGATATAAGGAAGAAATTCTTTACAACGAGGGTGTTGAAACACTGATACAGGTTTCACAGAGAGGTGGTAGATGCCTCATCCCTGCAAAAATTCAAGGTCAGGTTGAATGGGGCTCTGAGCAACCTGATCTAGCTGAAGATGTCCCTGCTCATTGCAGGGGAGCTGGACCAGATGACCTTTAAAAGTCCCTTTCGACCTGAAGTATTCTATGATTTCACAAAATGAAAAATGTGAAGTGCGTTCTGCTAGGTGTTAATGTAGGTTTATGAAAAAACCCTCATCTTAAGAGTGTTTTAGGTCCAGGTCGTGGTACCTGTGGTACTTCTCCAGGAAAAAATAACCTAACTGAAGGCCAAAAGTAAAGCTTCCTTGAATATTTTTTAAAATATCTTTTCTATTTGTTTTCCAGTGGTAGACCAAATCAATGAAGGCAAGAAAGCTCCTACCTCTGCATTTGATCACTTGTTTTGCTTTTTATACCACATGAATAGTTCCCATCAGACCATTTGCAGGACAAGGGTCCCAAGACCATCTTAATCGCAAGTTTCTTGTGTTAGATCAGACTGCAGCATCCTCATCGAGGTCTTTTCCTTCTGTCCCAGCAGTGGCATGGTGGAGCAGGGACCTCATTGTTCACCTCCACAAAGAGTGGCTCCTCAAGCCCTTTCCAGCAGTCTGTTGCCTTTGCCCCCTGACTAATTTTATCCTGCTCTGCTCAGACACCCACATGTCTTCCAGTTTCTGTCTCTTCTGCCTGTTGCTTGTTTCCTACTCATATGCTGTTCTTTGGAGTAGTAATTAAGAAATCAGACAGTGCTTTTTACAGCTTTTAAAAAATAATATCAGTGTGAGCAATGCCTCGGGGAGCTTACAGGTTTCAATGACCATCTAACATCCTACTGAAGGCCAAAGAGCCTGGGGGCATTGTCACTGCTCGTCAGAAAACACTTCCTTTTTGGTGCTGACCACTTGTTGCCAGCTTCTGTGAGGCTCTGCATTGCTTCCCTCCGGATATTCTGGGGAGTTTACTGGCAAGGTAGGACACTTCCTTAGAGACTCAGCCTTTCTTCTTTTTTAGTTGCCTTGAAGTCACTCTCAGCTCAAGACAGGGTGAAGTTAAGTACAAGTGAAATATTTGCAGCACTCAAAACAGATTATAATACTTATAAATGTTTATAAAACATTAGTGCATAATTGAAAAATGTGAAATTATATATGACATTCTCACCTGTGTGGGGCTTAGATAGGAAGAGCCTCCCTGGGTGTGGTGGCCAGGAATGGGGAGCCCTCAGAGGATCTGCTTTTCAGCAGGCAGGTATTGCCATAAGGCCCATCAGCCAGCACCTCGCCTCCATGCCTGCCAGAATTGCTCTTCAGTCCATTAGTGACGTCAAGGTTATTCATCTTCTCCCAAAAACTTGTTTCTTTCTGAGGAGAGAGATGGACAGACCATTTCTCCAAGTAAAACTGTCCGCTGTTTCCCTACCTGAGAGATGCCGAGGCATCGTCCCCATTGCTTAACAGATCACTACCACTCCCTGAGCCAGCAAGGGCAAAGCTCTCCTCCCTTGCTGCTCTGCACACCCTGCTAAGCAGTAATAGATAAATTTTGATGTAAAATATGATTTCCACTCAAAACTGCATTTTAACTCCATCTGTACTTTGTCAGTCACGCCCTTACAAATGTCTAAGTGGGGTGTAGCCCCTTTGTGGTGAAATGCTCATGGGATTATTTGACCCCAACACCTTTTTCTTTGATGGGTACTGAAATAACCATGTATTTCTGGTTCAAGTCAGTCTGTATCGTTTTCTGTCTGCATTGAATTTGCGAGGACAGATGGCTTCCAACGTCTCAATCCAAGTTAAAACTGGAGGGGAAAGTTGTTTGATTCTTTGCAGGAATTACTGTCTAAACAAAACCTGACTTCAACAGATTTCTATGCAAAACCCTTTGATTCCCGTTTTCCATCTGTGAGAAATTTGGGATGTTATTGTTGGATTTGTATCTTTCTTTTGATAAACATATTAAAACATGGTTCAAAATATCTTTTTATCTTCTAAAAGATATAATGTGAATAAAATCCCCCTCTGACTCCTGTGGGTTTGGAAGCAGTTTTCCTGCTTTGGTTACATTTGCACCAGGTTTACGATAAGTCTTTGCTTGCAGCTCTATTGCAGAGTTTGTGTCTGGCTCAGGAAGCAGTTTTAAAATGGACTCTGGTACCTGGAGATAGTATTTCCCTCACTTTGACAATTTACCCGATTTTTGCCTTTGATTGCTACCTCCACCAAGAGTGAAACTCGTAGTCTTGGCAGGCAGCTGTTGGGAGGGATGCTGAATACCACACTTCTGAGATCAGGCTCAAGAGCCTTCTTACGTTCCTTTTTGCTTTCTCGGCCTAGGACTCAGCTCCCAGGCTCAGTGAGAGCTCAGAGCTTACAATCTTGAAACTTCTCAGTTTGTCTTCTCTTGTTGAAAAACCTGTAGCTGCAAAAAGAGCCATCGGAGTTGTCAAGAACTTATGGTCCACATGGTGATGGTCAGCCATAGCATAAAAGTTACCCCTTTTTCCAGATACCATAAGAATGGTTATAGACAAAATAGGGAATGCTGCACAGAATCATGGAATGCTTTGGGCTGTAAGGGACCTTGAAAGTCATCTAATTCCAACTACCCTGGCACAGGCAGGGACACCCTCCACTAGACCAGTTTGCCCAAAGCCTCATCCAACCTGGCCTCAGACCCTGCCAGGGAGAGGGCAGCCACAGCTTCTCTGGGCAACTTGTGCCAGGGCCTCACCACCCTCACAATTACACAATATGAATAGATCCCTCAGGTTGTTTACTGTCTTGTTAAATGTGGCGTTGAGAGTCAGATTCAAAACCAAGGTGAGCACTTCTCATCTTACTCAGCTTTTGGTTGGTGTTGACACTTTGTATTTTTGCTTCATTTAGTGGGTTATTTCTGTTGCGCAAGGAGGATTAATTTTACTGTTAGCATGTTATGGATATTAATCAATTGGAGTCTAGAAAAAGATGAGTATAGATCTATAATATTTGCTAGAAGTACACTGCCACATTTTTGCCTCAGAGCTCCCTTCTGAAACAAAGCAGCCGCATTCCCACTGAAATAATTTGGTTGTACAAGCTTGCAATGAAAATTCAGTCACGAGAAGAGCTAATTAAAATAATTGCTTGTTGCTATTTTAATATTAATTCACTTTTCAGTCATTCACATAGCTGCATGCCTTCCTGTGATGACTGCGGGCCCATGAAATGAGGAATTGGGGCAGACTGGAAGAGCATTTCGTTGAGCAGGAAGCCCGAGAGCCCAAGGAAGAGTCAGGTTACCGCAGGCAAGCACCTACCCGTGCCTGCATGACAGAAGTGCAAGGGACTTGAATACTAAATGAGGTGGTGGGGAGCATGATGCAAACCGGCATCCCCTGTGCATCCTCCATCCCCATAGCCCTAGGGTGCCCTCTGCCCATCTGCTGTCAGAGAGCAGCTCTGGCTGCTCTGCTGGGCATCTCTTTTGGGGGGCAGAGCCTGGGGGAACCACTGTGGGGTCTGGGCCCTCTGCCCTCCTGCTGAGGCTCCCTGTGACCTTCTTGTGGGTCAAAGGGAGCCATACTGTGGAAAACAACAGCTGAAGATGTGACTGAGGCCACCAACTGTTGTTGCAAAGGCTACAGTAGAGCTGTGAGCTGTTGGGAACAGCTTTTGGGCAACACCAATCTGGACTGAATTTAAAAAGAAATCTGTCTTCATGGTTTGTCTCCTTCCCTTTACATTCCTTCCTTCCTCTTTTAAAAAAAAAAAAAACCCAACCAAACCCTTAAACAGTTTAGAGCCTGTTTTCTGGTCTTTGGTTTTAGACAGATGAACAGCAGGGCTTTATAAGCTGATTGTGTTCAGATGTACATCTGCAGCAATAATTGGGATACACAGGGAATGGTGTCAGTATAACATTTTGCAATAGTTGTTGGAATGAAACCACAAATAGAAACCACATTCTGTTGTTAATTTTTTGATTTAAACCCACAAACCCAGTAAAACTCAAAGATGTAAGAGCAATAAAATCACATGGGGCTGATAAAAGGCATGCAAGTTTTGGGACAACATTCTTGCCCCCTAATTAACATCAGCTCATGCACAGGTCTTCAGAAGCAGGTTAGGATGCAAAGTCTTTCTTTTTGAGCCTCCCACAAACAGTGCTGCGGGGGAAACTGGGATGACCTGATTGCTTCAGGAATACAGACACTTCCTATCCTCTCTTCTTCCTTTTCTTTCCCCCTCCATCCTCTTTTATGCCCCTTCTCCCTCTGGGCACTTCCCATGGTAGATCTGGCTTTGCTTCACCCAGGCTTTTCCCTTAACCACTGTGTTGTCCCAAGGAAACATCATTACGGAGGTTTACAGCTTGCTATGTGGCTTTGCTGCAGCAACCTTAGACCTCAGTGGAAAACTAGGTCTAGTAGGAAAATTACTGTGTTCATTACCAAAAAAGGGTTTTGTATAGCTTCTTCCTCAAATCCAAACCTTCAAAGCCTCTTAGCTTACAGGTTGTGAAGTTTTTTCAGTAAAACTTACAGAATTTCAATCACAAACAAGTATTCCCTATGACGAGTATGACAGTGTCTTCTGAGGGGAGACCTCATCATGGTCTGTGGCTTCCTGATGAGGGGTAACAAAGGGGCAGGCACCAATCTCCTCTCTTTGGAGACCAGCAATAGAACCTGAGGGAATGGCATGAAACTGCGACAAAGGAGGTTTAGGTTGGATATTAGGAAGAGGTTCTTTACTGAGAGGGTGGTCAGGCACTGGCACAGGCTCCCCAGGGAAGTGGTCACAGCCCCGAACATCACTGAGTTCAAGAAGTGCCTGGATGATCTCTCAGTCACATGCTCTGACTTGGCTGGTCCTGTGTGGAGCCAGGAGTTGGACTTGATGATCCTTATGGGTCCCTTCCATCTCAGGACATTCTCTGATTCTATGATTATTTATTCAAATTTAAAATGACACCTTTTCAAAGGAAAAAAGTTATAGATAAAAATCCATAGGAACAGATTCTTCTACTTTTGAACTTTTTTGTTGGAGGGGAGAACAGGATTCACCTTTTGCTCAGCATAGCCTAAAGCTGCCTGGATGCCGTCCTGTTTTTCCTATTCTGACTATAATGGTGATAGCAAAAGGTAGGAATCATGAAGCATCACAGGGGCTGGTACCATTGGTTGCTTTACACTGAGACAGACTTTCTGTCAGTTATGGGTCAGGGAAAGGAGGTAAGTTTGCAGTGTTCTGCACAAAGATGAGTAAAACTTGTCTCAAGTCTGTAACAGCTTTGACTAGTATTTATGAGTCTGCTAAAAAAAAGGATAAAATCATAAACTTGGCCCAACTCTCATCTGAAACTTTTTCTGGGGATCACAGTATACACATGCACAGTATACACAGTATACATAGTATACATACATGCACACACAAGATAACACGGGATAGAAGGTATAGATTTTGTTTATGTGAATATGTATTTGCATTCCACACCAAGAAAGTGGAAAAAAGGGGTCAAGGCAACTATAGATCATCTGAAAACCAAATTAGAAACTACCATGTTAAAATTTTGTTGAAATCATAAACCTTCTAGATCTCTAAATTTTCAGGTAAACAGTGAACAGGTAATACTCACACCTTTTCTCATGCAGGTTTTAGCAGTTCATATTGTGCTCAGACCTCTGATTGCCATTCAATCCTGTCTCCAAGCTTGCACATTTTCATTTGTCACCTCCTCTACTCCTCTCCATAATCACATTCTGTTAGCTCACTTTTCTGGAGTAACTTCCTCGCTGCTTCTGTGGATTTTGCTTCCAGCATGAGTTGAAAGTCTTTTTCTCCTTTGCTTATGGAGCATTGATTTTTTCCATTGTTGTAATTATTTGTCATTTAATTTGATGACCGCATTCTTTACAGCATTTCTGTTCCAAAGTTTTCAACACAAGGCAAAATAAAATACAACATTAAATCTGTCTTACTGGGCTGAATTCCAACCTGATAGCAACCCTGAAGTGCGTGCAGCTACTCCTGGAAATAAGACAGCTCTCTGCACCGTGGCAGGTCCCCAAATACCACTACTCCAGGGAACTTCTGCCCCACCATGGCTTGGTATCCGCAGAGATACTGTTGGGGTTTAGGCACTTGCGGAGAAGCTGCAAAGCAGGCAGTATTGACTGAATGATGAATACCAAAGTAAAGTGTAATTAACACAGACAGACATTTATTGCCAACAATAGTAGGAAACAGTTTTATTCCCTTATTTGCTGCCAGCTCTGGCAGGTTAAAGAGCCAAGTGTCATGTCAGAGCGTTGTTGGTACACAGGGAGTTTGGTGCACACTTCTAGATTCAGTTAAAAAAAAAAAACCAAGCAGGCAAGCAAGCAAGAAAAAGGAAGGATGGATTGGTGTTGCTTTGGCTGGTGTGGGGTTTTGTTGGTAATATATTCCTGTGAATTGTTACAGGCTGATTTCTGTATGCTTTTACATTGCTGAAGTTCCTTTTGTATGCAAGCAAGCGCTTTATTATGAGACATTAGTGAGGAGTAACCATCACACCATAGGAAAATGTACAGTAAACAGAATGCTCATATTATGAATTTGGCTTCATTTGTTCAAGAAAGAATATGTATATAGAAATAAATAGCAAGTCAGGAAGAAAAGTGTTACAGAAATGACATTCTTCTTCCACTTAAATCGTACTTCACAGGAAGAAAAATATTATTTTAGGAGTATTATCAGCTTCTAGAAAAGACAATAAGGCAAAAAATATGGCAACACGGCACAGTGTCTTTTTGAGATGTGAAAAAATACCCATATAAATCTATGTAGAAGAGCATTTATGACCTTTTTTCTGAGATCCACTTCTGGAAGACTACTCTTACATTTCCAGGTTTGTCACTGACATTCGGTCTCCCCAAGAAACATTTCCCTAAATTTGTTGTGTGTGGTTTTTTAAATTAATGTTTCTGGGTTTGTAGGGTGGAGATTCCTAAAAGATTTCTAACCACCTCTACTTTAAACTCAATTACTTACTTGCTGATTTAAGTACAATGATCAAATAGAAAGGAATAACAAAAATCCAGGCTTTGTGCAGCTACTGACATGTATTTTTATAGAGCTAGCTGTAAGAATGAGCCTTGTGAAATGAACATAACTTTTTCTCTCTGAAGAAGTAATGGGCTGTATTTTCTTCTCAGTAGATGGAAGGCATGGGCAAGCTGACAAACCAGATGTGATCCCTGTTTCCAAATTTTTTGAGAAGTGTTCTGAGTTGACACAGAGAGTGTTTCAAAAGAATTAGTTTCTTTGCTTGATGCTAAATTCAGGGTACTGGATGCCATACAGGCTTAGTTTTACCCTGGAAGTGATGTATTTCTTCCTTCTCCTTTGCGTAGGGCAAGTCAGCGTACGTCTGTGGCTAATGCTTTCCAGTAACTGAGCTACTGGCATAAAGCAGCAACACAGTGGTTCATCCACCTGGATTCTTCCAAGCAACCACTTTTCAGAACCTGCATGACAATATTGAAAATTAAACCCAGTTAATAGAAAAAAATGTTAAATCAATGGCCATAAAATTTAATGGGTTTATAGCAGTCTTAACACAGTAGGACTGAATTATCATGTTAATTTAATTTCCATTTCTAAATGAACCAGAAGGCACAATAAAGGTCAATTAACCACTACCATCCTTGTCTTTTTTCTTTTACTACCACTTCTAAATCACAGTCACCCCCAAAGCATTCAATCCTTTTCTGGAAGTTCATGAGTTCCTCTTAGACACTCCATATAAACAGAATACAAACTAACAACCAATCACATGCTCAAACACAGTGATTGCTTTACCATGTTATATTTATATCTGTCATTGCTTCAGAAGTAAATAAACACTGCAGAGAGTTTTATTTAATAGTGTTCCTAGAATCAGAATCATGGAATGGTTTGGGCTGGAAGGGACCTTGAAAATTGTCTAGTTCCAACCTGCTTGCCATGGGCAGGGACACCCTCCACTAGAACAGGTTGCGCGAAGTCCCATCCAACTTGGCCTTGGACACTGCCAGGGAGGGGGCAGCCACAGCTTCTCTGGGCAACCTGTGCCAGGGCCTCACCACCCTCAGTGAAGAATTTCTTCCTTGCATCTGTATCTATAAATCTACCCACATTTAGTTGAAAGCCATTACTCCTTGTTCTATCACCACATGCCCTTTTAAACACTCGTGCTCCAGCTTTCCTGTAGCCCCTTTATGTACCAGAAGACTGCTATAAGGTCTCGCTGGAGCCTTCTCCTCTCCAGGATGAACAAGTCCAACTCTTTCAGCTTGTCTTCATAGGAGAGGTACTCCAATCCTCTAATCATCTTTGTGGCCCTCTTCTGGACTCACTTCAACAGGTCCATGTCCTTCTTATGTTGGGGACCCCAGATCTGGATGGAGTACCCCAGGTAGGATCTCATGAGAGCA
>VZTU01011449.1:0-24396 GCA_013400835.1 Zapornia atra
CTTGTGATTCTGTGATTACTACAGAAAGTCCTCGAAGGTCATATGTGACCAAACACTAAGCCAAAGTCCACAGCTGGAACTTCCCCAAGATTAGTGCTGTATTCCCCATGGAAATACAACCACTGAAAGAGTCTTGATAAAAGCTTTCAGATCAAAACAGTCAAAAAGCCTGGGGCATTAGAATCGAGCTGAAAGAAATGACTTAAAACCCCCCAGCCAAACACCACATCAGAAATAAGTGGCTAGACCATTAAAATAAATGGTGTATGCTTACAGCCAATTAATGCAAGCAGTTGGGAGGGCAAACCCACCTCCTGCTCTATGATTATGCTGCATGCAGAATTAATGTGTGCTTTACTTCTGTGAGGATTTCTGAAAGACACTCATGCACCATCTCTCCTGCACTATTCCAAAGTGGATTTCACATCTGACAGCTTTTTTTCCTTGCTTGTTCCCCCCCAAAAAAAAGCATATTTGTGTAGGAATGGGCACAATTCTATTGAGAAATGAATTACCCTGTTCTCTGACACAACATGCTGGGGTCTATAATTAAAAGACCTTCAAAATGGATGTAGCAGTTTTCTAGAACTGAATCCCACATTAATTATACCCTCCCAAGATGATGCTGCATTGTTATGTGTTATAAATGGAACAGTTATCAGCACATGATGTGACTGGTCATTAAATCCCATGGGAGTGAAGTGGCTGTACTTGTACTCCACCGGCACATCCTCTGTGCGTCTCCCCAAAGGAAGAGAGCTCAGATGGCAGTCAGCAGTTCAACATTAAGCTCAGGCAGTTTGTTAGCAGGATGGCAGGCTGCAAGCTGGACAAGGACAGCACCAGCTACCCTCCAGCTTTTATAAAATACACCACTAAATGCTAGCACTAGCTGCTTGAGCCAGCAATGCTTTCCCAGCTGCTAACTGCCTCTAGGAAACCTTCAACCCTTAAGCTACCGTAACTGCCTGCTGCTTCAGGAATGAATTCCACTGTCAAGCCCCACGACTCAGACTGTAAAAGTTAAACAAATGCTTGCTCCATTACAAGGGCAGCATCTGCAGGTGACAACCAGCATTCTTCTGAATTCCAACCATTTCCCTGCTCGCCCAGAGATCAGAAACCCCATCATGCTGTAAGTGCATCAGGTTTTTTGTAAGCACC
Organism: Zapornia atra; assembly: GCA_013400835.1. NCBI lineage: Eukaryota > Metazoa > Chordata > Aves > Gruiformes > Rallidae > Zapornia > Zapornia atra. Next base: position 1,165 of record VZTU01011449.1, read on the forward strand.
TCAGATGTTCACAGGCCCTTTTCCCAGACTTCCCCATTTCAGTTCCTTTGCTCTTTAACACAGAGACAAGCATTAGTGTAGGAAACATTAAAACATATATATACACACATACAGTATTCACACTGGTCAGTGACCTATGGCACTGACTTTTCTTCTGGTGAGAATTATGTGTTCCACAAGTTTGCAGTTATTTTATTTATCTATACTGTGTATTTTATCTATACTGTGTATATATGTATACTGTGTACATATATGTGTGTATATATACACAAAATATATATATTTATACACACACTATGTGTGAATAAGCACAATAAACTCTTTAAAAGGGCAAGAACTAAAACCCAGGCATTAACATACTGGAAATGTGACTTGGGAGAAACAAGAGACTGGGAAATGAAAGGCTGGCCTCCTCAGAAAAATCAGGAAAAGCAGTGTTTTCAGTGAGCAGTCAGAACCAATGGGCAGAACACAGATTCTTTCTGTACACACCCATCATGCTTGGCTCTAACACAGTGGGCAAACTATTAAACACATCCCTGGCTCACAAGTAACACCTACTCGCAGCCACGTAAAACCACATCTCTGTGTGAGAGGCAGAGTTATAAATATCCACAGAAACCAGAAATAACTTGAACTCTGGAGTAATGCTTGCTTACTTCACATCCAGTTGAACCTATTGCTAAAATCAGAACTGATTCATAAGTGACTGAGTAGTCGAGTGGTGTTGAGGAGCAGTTTGTTCTCTTGTGGGAAAAAACACTAAGCCTTGTTTGTTCTTGTTTTGCCTGTACTTCCCCAGAAGTCTATTTCAATGTGTAATCTGCAACAAAGTAGCAGCTTTATACTTCGAACACACAAATATTTTAATGATTGTTTTCCTTTTGTAGGTATTAAAGAAAAACCCACAAGCAAATGACAATTACCACAGTAAGCAAAAAATTCTGTCCAGAGAGCTCCAAGACAGTACAAGTTAGCAATTGTTTGTGGAAAGAACAATGCATCTTTCTACTGTGTGAGCTCATTAAACAACACACTCAGGAGGCCTGTTTCTGAGTCTGAGCTAACATGGAAGGTGATTTTGTGAGCAGCCAGTACCTCCAGGGACATCCTAATCCTTCATCAGAACAGAGATAACAAGCTGCAATTAAAACAGTAAACAATTTTTTAAAAGAAGTTAATGACAGGGTTAATCTAGTGAGTCACCTGCAGGTTTTGCCAGAAGAATTTTTAAGTTATAATAATCTGTGAGAGGCTGATGAAGATACTAAAACCCCAAACTAGATACTTGGCCTTCTCTGATCACTGCACTAATAAGGAAAGCAAGTTTTGCATCCCTGAAGGTCCACTTGAGTTTTGCTTTTAACCACCAGCTCTGTTCCCCCCACTCTTCCCAAGGCTGCTGCAGATAGATACAGGCAAACTGAGAAAGTTTGGTGACAGAGGCACAAGAAAAGTGGTACCTGATACATGCACAAAAGCCTTAGCTAGTTATGTCATTGAGTTAACAACAAAACCCCTGTGAGAACACGAGTTACCAGGGCTCTAAAGAAAGTTATTACTGTTGAAAATATAAGTGAGACTGTACTTTCAAGCTTCCTTGAAACCTCATAAATAGTCAGATACAACTGTCCAGTATTTAAAGTCCCCAAATTTAAAAGAGAGGGGCCTTACAGAGACATCTAGATAGACTGGAGAATCATCAGTGCTATGAAATTTAACAAGAACAAACACTGGATTCTGCATGGGGGGCAGAGTAACACTGGGCACAAGTATAAATTGGGAGAAGAGCATCTAGACAGCTGCCCTGCAGAAAGGGATCTGGGGTGTTGGGTGGCAGCAGGCTCAACCTGAGTTGGCAGTGTCCTGACAGCCAAGAGATCCTGGGGTGCAAACAAAGTACAACCAGCTGGTCAAAATAGGTGCTGACTCCGCTGTCCTGAGCACTAGTGTGGCCTCATCTCTGCAGTTCTGGGCCCCAAAATTTAAGGCAGCTGTGAAAGGCGCTTGAATGCATCCAGGAGGTGGCAACAAGGCTGGAGGAAGGCTGAAAGGAACATCCTTCGAAGGTTTAGGAAGGGTTAGATTAGATATTAGGGGGAGGTTTTTTACAGAGAGAGTGGTGAGGGGCTGGAACAGGCTGCCCAGAGAGGGGGTGGATGCCCCATCCCTGGGGGTGTTCAAGGCCAGGTTGGATGGGGCCCTGGGCAACCTTGTGTAGCTCCAGGCCTGGAGGTTGGTGGCCCTGCCTGTGGCAGGGGGGTTGGAGCTCTGTGATCCTTGGGGTCCCTTCCAACCCAGCCCAGTCTGTGATTCTGTGATTCCTGTGAAGAACAGCTGAGCACTCTGGGTTTGGCTTGGAGAACAGGAGGCTGAGGGGCAATCTCACTGCCCTCTACAGCTTCCTGAGGAGGGGACATGGGAAGGGAGGTGCTGTTCTCTTCTCCCTGGTATCCAGCAGTAGGACATGTGGGAATGGTTCCCAGCTGTGAGCCATTAGGAAGGAAGGAATTTTCTTACTGAAAGGATGGTCAGACATTCAAACAGGCTTCCTGGAGAGGCGGCCAGCACCTGAAGCCTGTTAGCGTTTATGAGGCATGTGGACAATGTCCTTAATAACATGCTCTGAGGGGGTCAGGCAGTTGGACTAGATGGTTGCTGGAAGTGTCTTCCAATGAAGTAGTCAGTCCTACTATGCTTTTGGGAGATAAAGTAACAGCACTTCAAATCCCCATGTAAGAAGATAACCACAGCATGGTCAATAGCTGCCTTCCAAAGTTTCTTCTTACTATCCATGTTTGACATTCTATGTTTATATCCTTTTCCAGAACTCAAGCAGTCTATTTTGTTAACTGAAGCACCTAAAGACACCCCCAGAATCACCTCCTTAAGTCACCAGTATGAGGAACATACAAACCCAGCAGCATTGAAACACTCTGCAACTAGTACCTAGATATTTCACTACTGGTTTTAAATCCAGGATAACTGTTATCTTTGCAACCATTTAAGGGGTATGAAACTGGTCTTCAGACATCAGGTCGCTGTTTCTGGAAGCTGACAGTTACTGTTCCTTTCCACAAGAAGGCAGGTCTGTACATGACAGAGGTATCTTCACCTGACTCAATCTCTTTTAGCCACTCACAAATAAGAATCTCCAGTGGCCAAGCCCAGCTTTCAGCTCACATCTGCCATAATCTTTGAGTGTATTAGGCAAGTAGAAGAGGAAAAAGAAAGGATCTACTGTTCCTTTACACCAGCTCCTAAGCTTAACCCAAACCACTGCAATGGTGCTTCTGTGATCCCCTCCCCACCCCTCCCACATACAATTACTTCCTCCTCCTTGCAAGCATGCAATTAACTGCTGCTTTTTAAACACACATAACTGGGAGGGCAAGAACCAACCATTTTCTGCATAGACAAGACTCCCTTCACACATACACAAGGAGTGAATTACCCTGTTCTCTGCACACATCTTGGCCTGTCCACTTCATAAAATACCCCCAGAAGGCACGTGTCTGTTCTCTGAACTCTCAGACAACTACATTTTATCTATGCACAAGCAGTGTCACCCCAGTTAGAACTTACCATGAAGCCTTACACCCAGCCACCTATACTAAATGTTGTTTCCCCTCTCAATTCATGTGGATTTTTTCCACTCAAAGAACAATTTCCCCCTCCATTCTCATCTATTTGTTAGCATTAAAAAGTCTGCTGCTAAAATTCTGACAGAGTAATGAAGTTTAAGTGCTAGACTTTCTAAGCATTTTCCTGCCAGGGACTTACACCAAGCCTTCTCCCTTGCATCTATCTCACAAAATACCATAAACCTACTGCTAAACAAAGAAAACAGCAGTTTGAAGTTAGAACAATGATCCTGCTGTCTCTCCAAGACATCAAAGCACATGATGCAGCTGTTCATAATGGGCAAGCACTCAAGGGAACATGTGAGCTTGTGCCTGAACTGATTAATTGGAAATGACATCATGATTTATAACACAATTTTCCAACTCTAAAGAGGTAATCTATAATGAATTAGGCAAAGCTCACATAGGAGCTGCTTAACTTTTAACCAGGAGTAACAGCATTGCCATCTCTCTCCCCTTTTCTACCTTCTCCATGCAAAAGCTGGAGAAATACAGGAAAGAAAAGGAAGCATGACCTCTTATGAGAGAAAATGGAAGGAGAAATCAGAGCATCAGAGGTGAAAATTTACACTCAAATGGTGAAAATATGCTACCAACAAGAATTACAGAATACTAGTGGTTGGTATCAAAGCCTTCCAATTAATAGAAATGCATTTTAATGGAAAGACATTATTCCTCTACTTCATCTGGCTTTTAACATTCATGTCATGGTGGGTTTTTTGGTTCTGTGGTTTTTTTTTTTAAATTAGAAGGAAACAACACACAAACATTAACTTGACTTGCCTTCAGAATTGTAAATTGAAATCTCAAGTCAAACACCTTTCTGATGCAATTTCACATGCCCAGGAATCAGAGGATTCTTGATACTCTCTCTTCCATGGCTCCACGATCCTGTGAGCAATTATTTCATTCCTTGAGATGCTCTGAAGGACCACTCTGCCCAATTGTAACACAGCAGCTCCAACTATGGGCCAAAGGTCCCCAGACTTCCTAGACAGTGGAGCAGGACAGCTGTCCCCAGAGCATTCCAAGTACTTAGGTTAAGTAAACACCTACTTGATTAGACACCTTAAATTCCCTTCTGAAGGCGTATGCCACTCCCCTGATTCTACAGTAGAAAAAGCCATTGGCTTATGTAAGCAGAGTTAACCAGCTCAGTTATAAACACTCACTGCTTTTCCATATCATCTGTATATTTTTTGGTCTTTAGGCACTTCTAGAATGTCTGATCACAGTCTGAAGGCTGTAAGGCTGACACCCAGAAGGCACTTACTTGCCACAAGAAACAAATTCAGAGTGCACACACACTCTGATCTGCACTTCATCTGTGGCAGACCACATTGTCACACCAAGGATGCTAAACCCAGCAGTTCCTTTCAATCTGAAGAGGATGAGAATTGCCTCTGCCATTTACACTCAGTAAAGAGGAAAAAAAGAAGGCACTACACTGCCCTGTTGTAATAAAATGCAACAGATCAAAGTAACTCAAGAATAAAGGCTCAATTAATAGCCCCCTTGGAAAAAAAAAAGCCACAAAGGAGTAAAACCAAACCACAGTGGAGTAAATGTGCCATTAGCATGAAGGGGCTCCTACACTGCCTACTGATTCACATGCTGCTTATCTAACTGTTCACTGGTGTTAAACAGGAGGCATTTTTAGCCTTTAACAGCTCTTCTTTCTTCCAAAGACACTCAGCTCCAATCCAGAGCTCCTTGCTACTGTCCCGTATCCCATGGGGGCAGGGTGGGGAAGGGGCAAATTGTACTACAAGCATCCATAACTCATAGGACTCTGTACTTCTGGGGACTCTGTACTTCTGGGCCACTCTTACTTCATTCTCACATTTTCAATCTATTTAACACATTCAGGGTGGATTGTTCAGGGACTGTTATTCATGCCATCTACATCAACACCAGGACAAGGGCCCAACACCATACAACTTCACTTCCAATAACCAGGATGGACTTCACTCTGGTGTTTATCTGAGCACCTAAATAAATAAAGAGGGGGGAAGGGAGGGGTAGGAGGACATATGCAAAGCCAGCTTCCAAAATTCTTTATTCTCCTTGAATAAATTACTACTCCACCTTCTGTTCTGGAAAACAGCCCTTGTACTCATTGCCCTCCCCACCCTCTCCCTTGTCTCTACCCACCTCCGTCATCAGACCTGATTGATTAGCCCAACAGAACAAACCAAACAGACCCAGATACGCTTCAGTAAATTTCCCCTTTTTAGGCTGATTTACAATTAGATTTGTGATCTGTCCAAAGAACAGCAGGCATCCAGTCCCCATCAGCCTCAGAGAACAGACAGAGGGTATTCCCAAGCATTTGTAGCCACACTTGCCACATGATAAAGTTATTAACAGCACCTTTATACAGCCACATCTAGAGCAGCACCACCAGAATTTCAAACTGCTAAACAATATGCTGCAAGGAAGATACAGACATTCTTAAGAAGATAATTAAATGGCAATGGAAAAGAAAGTCAATAGGAAATATACTGATTAAACCCAGGAAGGTAATACAATTTTCATCAATTTGGTAAAAATCTTTATTTGGTAATACATCCCCAGATAAGGTTAAAACAATTAACATTTTATCAGCTCATACCTTTTATATACTGTCTGAAAACACTATGTATTGTGGCATTTTCACAGCCTTTACCTACATACCATTTTAATTCAAAGGCAATCCTTGCATCATTTATACAAGGCTACACTAAAACTGAACCACTTGGACAATACAAACTCAAGACATATCACCAACTGATTCTTCAGAAAGGGTTAAATTCTTAAAGCACAGAAGTTTCTGTAGGGATTAATGGCATCAAGAGGAAAAAAAAGACAGTAAAAAAATCCTGTGAGTTCCACTGGAAGGAGTCTACAGAGATTGCAGAGTAGTATGCCTGGTGAAAAATAACTATAATTATATATTATGAGCCAGAATAACAACTGAATCTACCATTTTAGAGGGAAAAACCCACTATGCAACAAACCCTAAGCCACACAAAGAACATCAGCACATAAATCAAACTGTTTCACGGTACTTAAAACAGAAATGCCTGAGGGCAGATTGCCAACTGAACAAAAATGTATCTCAGTTCCCTCATGTGCATCACCACAGCGTTTTGTTTGATTAACCACTGTCTGCACAAACATCTCAATACAAGTTCTGAAGTATTACAGCCCTTATCATTTAGGTTTTAAACCTGTCTTTGCCCTGCCCGATGTATAAAGTCAATCAAAAGAGCTGGCAGGCACTGGAGTGAGATCTGAGATCCTGAAAACTCGTTTCAGATGCAAAACACTCCTTTCCAGCACTATGGAAAACCTTCCATGCCAGGCAGAGGACCACAAAGCCACCAGCTGGTAGAACAGTGCATTGACCTGCCCCAAGAGCACAGCAAGCCCCCAGGGAAATAACACAGCTGCCATAAATCCTACCCACAGCTCCAAAAAGTGCAACTAAAGGATCAGAAGCCTGATGGCATCAACTGCTCAACATTTACAATACTGATAAAAAGCTGAAGATTTACTATCAGGTTTTATAGCTCTCTAGGACAGAAGGTTCTCCAGAAAGACTGCAAGACTGCTTATAGCTCTCCCATGGCTTGACAGAAAACAAGATTAGATAAAGAATATAAGGTGCTGTTGGCATAACAAAGCTTTATTCAAAATTTATTAGTATATGGCATCCTAAAAACCTCCCTTACTGGCTTGAAGGCAAGGTCTATATCAGATTCCTGCATTAGCAACACCAAAGGCACAGACAATCCAGGAAAAAGAAGAGACAGAGGAGATGAGTTACTTCATGCACTCTTCCATCACTGGTTCCATGGAGGGAGCTAGCCAGCTGATTTTTTCACTGTGTCACAACTGTAACGAGCAGAACACTTCCAGCTTCTTGCAGAGAAAGTTGCCTGTCCCAGCTCTAGGGTTTACTAACTGCATGGGGAAATTTCTTCCCAGGAATTCATTAACAGAGCCTAAGACCACTCCAAATCTCCCTGTCAGAATAGCACTGTCCAGGATGGCAAAGGAACATAGCAGTCTATGGCATCTCCTCTGATTAGGCTGCCCTGTTTGTACAGTGCCTGTAGAGCTCGGCTCAGCGTGACACACAGGATCTTTGTTGAGAACTTACTGTGTATCAGCTTTACAAAAATAACTGCCACAGCCATTTCTACCCTTAGTTCTGGAATAAAATACATCCTATCCAATGCCCTTCCAGCATTATCACGTTGAAATAATTTTGATGCTACTACTTGTACATCACACTGTGCCAAAAATACTCCTCCTTCTCAGACCAAGCTTCAGATGCTCTGACACACAGTTATGGAGAAGCCAGCTGTCCATCAAACACTACCTGCACCAATCCATTGGGCCAGGTCTTGTCTTTGGAATCAGCAGAGGATGTTTAAGCAAGAAGGGTTGGGAAAAAAAACCCACCAACCCAAAAGCAACAAAACCCCCAACACTACACAAGCATCCCTTCTCATTTATCTTTCTGGATCTAATTTTTTAAAAAATATTATAATTTCCCCAGCCCCTCCAAAAAAATCCCAGCTCACTAGTCCACTTCAAAAGCAAAGGGGGGTCATGAAGGATACCATATATGTACACACAAGATAAGCAGAGAAGTATGAATCATCTTCATCATCTTATTTATGCTTCCTGAGCCAAAAGCAAACATCTCCCACCATAATTCACACGTTGCATTGGGTGTTTTTGTCCAGAGAAAGCAACTTTATCCCCAGAACAATAAATCAGTGCCACCTAGTGGAATTCCAAATATTAACCTGGAGCAGAGCTTTCACACCATACCTGCCCTTCACTGTCTTTAACTTATGACCTCTGTAATAAACACCTAAGTGAAATGAAGGCAGAAACAACTCGATAGACCTTCCATGCAGCATACAGATGGGACCAAACACATCACTGTAACATGCACATTAAGTCTTTTGCAACTTCTGGAAGTCTGCAGGAGTAGGTAAGTGCCTTCAACATCTGCACACACACCTTTACAGCTGTGGAACATGCAGCCAATGCAATCAGTACATACAGGCCAAAAATTAGCAGAAATGATCATTATAACTGAGGAAAAAGTATCATTTCATAACTATTTTTCCAGCAGGTTTGAAAATAAGAATGCAGAGGGAAATTTAACATAAGGCATTGCTACTTATTACCCAAAAATAAGTAACTATTACTGTGTGATTATGTATTTCTGTTTCAGCCCCTCTGCAAGATCACCAAGTTTATCCACTGTATGAAAGTAAAAACTATTACCATTAATCCACCCATCTGTGAGTTAATTCAAGCAATGTTTGCATAAGCTTCCTTATTTCTCTTAAGGTTTAGGATGGTTGCTGTATGCCCAATAGGCTGAGAATGCCAAGTCTAACTGCCACACTGCACATTGTTAATGCTTCATTATAGAATCATAGGGGTTGGAAGGGACCTCAAGAGATCATCGGGTCCAACCCCCTGCCAAAGCAGCTCCCTAGCTCATTAATGTTCAGAGCTGGTTTGAAATATGTATAAAAGTAGTAGTATTATCCCACATTTGCAATGGGTGAGGTGGGCAAGGGAGCCAGCCTTCCCCAGTAAAGGCAGCAAATGGAAGAAATACAATGCAGAAGGAAAGGCCAAACCACTCTACATCTTTTGTCTTACTTCACAACTGTGGCTTTAAACCAACAATACATCTCCAAACCTTATATGGCTTCTAAGATCAGCTGCACAAAAACGTCCTGCAGTATCTAAGTGCCACGTCCCAAATCAGATGGTGTAATGCACTCTCCCATGTCTAAAGCAGCAGCGCAATCAAAGCTGCCCACACATCACTGGAGTGGCTTCCAAGGCCTGTAATCTTAAGCAAGGTGGGAATCTGGTGTTAGAGATGCTGCCCACAGTATCCAGTGAGACACCAGGACCAGGTCTCACCTATAAAAACAGGAGGACATTCCAATGGCGTTTGTCTGGCAAGCAAAGGTGAAAGAGCTCTTCTGGCTCAGGCCTAACAGAGCACAGGCCAGTCAAACTGGGAGCAGATGCCACAATTTAAATCAAACTGCCATCATTTGCAGGTACTGAAGTTCCACACTTTTAGATCAGCATAAAGCACCATTATTTCATTCTCTATTGTTAAAATACTATTTTGGGGGTTGTGTCATTATAAGCAGGAGTATCTCTCCAGCCATAATGCAGTGTTACCACACCCCCACAGAACAAAACCAGTGGCTATGGGTGAATTAGTTGGCAACATAATTGATGAGCAATGAAACCTCACCAGCAATAAAATTCATTTCCTTGAGAAGAACTCACCTAACCACCAAACAAACTGCTTTTTATGGGGGTAAACTATGTCCTTTTCTTCCATATCCTGACATTTTACTCATTCTGCAAAGGCACAGAAGAGTACACAGTGCAGAAATAAGGACCTCAAACCAGTAAGTACAATGCCTAGTTACATGGGGAACAGCAAAATACGGTCAAGAGGCTGAAAGATACCATGCCACCTCAGAGTTACATCAGGAAGTTAAGGCTTCTTTTTGTTAAGGGTTCTACATACCTAAGGAGATAATTCTACATCCTGTAGATTACATTTGCCTTCCCAAATGCTTTTTCTACAGGTTCACATCTTAGCAAAATTCATTCTGTTCATTTTACAACTGTGTCCAACGTTCAGATGTACCAATAAAAACACTGATCCCCAAAAAGCTTGTATTTACAGTGGGCTCATGTGGCTCAAAAGTGGAAATACTTTTAAATTTACAATCAAATGTGGAAGTGGAGATACTTTAAAATGTTTCCAGATCTGATGCAATGTCAAGCAGAGGTATTTTTAGTTCTAATCCATTTAAAGTGCTAAATTCCAAGGGAATCAGCAGCATTGCTTTCACTCGCCACTTCAGCTCCATCCTTCTGGTCCCACTACTCATTGCAATCGTCCAGAACAAGGAGATAAGATTAAAAAATTCACCTGATAAGAAAATATCCTTTATTTTATAAATCCTTGAAGATACTACTGGTTGTCCCTATAAAAAATAAATCCCAACTGCACCTGCACACAAAGGGCACTGCAGAGATACAGAAATAACATTTCATGTCTTTAACACATGAAATAAAAATAGCAAACCCCACACTAACTTATCTCAAGTTTTCTTTGCATGTACCAATTCAAGTTCATGAGAAACACCTACTAAGGATATACAGAAGCTTCTAGATATAGTATTAATCATTCTCTAGACCTGACACACTGACCAGCTAGCTAGAAAGCCAAAAAAAAACCCAGAACCTTAAATTCATGGATAACTGCAGCAAAAAAAGCAGTCAACAACTCAGTACACATTCAGTTTATTACTTCATTTGAGATCCAGTCTCATAAAACAAGTATTCTCCATGTATAGATGATTTCTTTCAACCTAAGTTCTGAAAAGAGCATACACCAAGACTTTCAGCTATAGATAATGGCATATTCAGACTTTTCTTTGGGGATCAAGGTTTTTACAAATTAGACAGAAATTAAAACAGAAAGACAGGTTATTGCAAAGGGAAGTGTACATATGAAAAAAGAAACAGCCATAAATCAAAGCAGTCAGTTACAAGCATTGTACAGCATTTAGTGCTCCCTCATTTACCCCAGTTATTATTTGAGCAATAAAATGATGCAATTGCTACAAACAAGCTTGTGTCTAACAAGTTTATTTCTACTGTTGTTGTATAAGCAAAGCCAAACCTTTGTTACTGATTAAGAGATAAATATTTGAAGAAATGGAATGAAATATTTTTGCCCTGTGACTATGCACAGGGTAATGAAAAAACTCAATGTAAACATACTGCAGAGATTGTGCCAAGAGCTTTTGCTCCAAGTACAGAGAGCATCTTTTTAATGGGAATATTCAATGTCTATTTAGCAAAATAATGGAAGCACAAATGCTGCAGAAAATATGTATTTAAAAAAAAAAAAGAGTCCAGTTACAACACAGTGGGAGAAAGACTGAGTAAAAGAACACATCAGAGGGGTATGAGGTTGTTTGGTATCAGTTTCATGCATTATGTGATGATCAGATTTGCTGGTGTAAGTGGAGGATTTTTCTTCTCACAACAGAAAAAAATTGTAACTGCTAAATACTATGAAATGTTGACAGACTAAGTGTTTAAAGGCCTAACTGTACTAGCATTTAAAAGAGCTGAGAGCATCTAGCTAGGGAGAGATCGCTGTTTACATCCATCTCCTATACTTTTTCCTATCCAACCCACAGGAAGTCATTACTGGAAACCACAGGTCAAATTAATTTTAGTGTGAACAGTAAGGCAGGTAACAGTGCTTCCTTGCAAGGCTTCCTTTCTCCTCTATTAAATAGATTCCCCCCCCTTTTAAAAATATATTTTCTTACATTTTAAATTTTTCAAATTTTAAATATTTTAGGAGTTTTTAATTTAAAAAAATTAATTACACTTAAAAAAAATTATTCAGCAAGCATACAAAAGATCACCACAACTCATTTCACTTCAGAGGGATGCCCACTTAGTTGAGAAGTCTTTGGCCAGCCTGCAGTTTACATTCACCTTTCCACAGGTCATCACTCTGAACTTCCACAGCACTCACATTGACAGGGTACCCACTTGACTAGTGATCCCCCCCCATACAGTATCTCAGGTGAGACAGGTTCCTTCCTGACCATGTATGCCTCTCACTGATGTGGATAACAGCTCTGCACACATCCTTCAGTGGAGGATTTACCTCCTTAATGACTGATACGACGCAAAGGCAAACTGAACACAAGCATGACTAAAATCCATGCTTCCTTGCTAGTGATAAAAGCCTCCTACCAACAGAAAGACCTATTTTCAAGGACCTAGACAAAATGACTTTTATTCTATTAAACAGGCCCATTTCACAGTAATCTAGAGCTGACATTCCTGGCTCGCCTGAAGCGTAAAATTAGAGTCTTCTGGATCCAAACACAAGCACACAAACAATGCAGCACTTCATTTTTTGCATTATTCTTGTCTGAAAAGCACAAACTACTATCAAAGTGCTTGTACAAATTAAGTATTTTATGAAATATTTATTTTTCCAGAGAAATGGAGAAAAAATTACTCCAGAAAAAAAACCACCCAGTGACAAAGCTAGGAAGTGAATCTATATTAAATTCAATCTATTCCATATGTTATTCCTCTTCTTACAGGGCACTGAGTTCTCTCAAGCAAAACCTCAAAAGGCTGGAAAAATTCTGCAGCCAATCAGCTTTGAAACTGTAGATTCAAAATCCAATAATAAACAAGGAATCACTACAGAAATGAGAGATAAATAATGACCTTTTTCTCTTGTAGCTCTATCCAGCTTTGGAAAGACAAAAAGCTAGAAGAAAGTTCTAGCAAGCTACAGCCCGCCAGAGAAGCTTTACAGATCCGAAACAAGGTGTATCTCTAGCTAGAGTTTGATTGTGATGGATGAGAAATTCTAGTGATGACAACAGGGAGAAGAGCTAAGTAGGATTCACACCTCTTCCTAGTACTCATTGTCACGATGGCTTTCCTAATATCCATTAGCATGTGCAGACTAAGCATCCATAGTAAATGCATAGACACATTTTATTTTCACAATAATATTCCCCTATGCCTGAGGGGGTTTTTTGCCTAAAAATCACCAATAGCTACGGTGTATCTAATAAATACTAAATGCCTTCAAGTTGCATCACACAGATCATGAAGAGATTAAACTCCAAAAGGATTTAGGAGACGATGGAGTAAATCTGTACGCCTGCTCACAACCCCTAAAAGCATGTTGTTATACTTCTAAAGGATTATCTTTTCCAAACACTACAACAGAAACATGGACACAGTAGTCTGTTCTTTTGAATTTTGCAGGCTTATAATTTAATAAGTTACTTGGACAAGCAGCTGTTGATTCTATTTTTCCTGAAATGGCACACACAAGTGCCTAATGATTGTCTATTAACATATGCAAAACCCCAAAATGAAGTTCTTGTAAAATTATAATTAGCTAATACTGTGAACATGTATTTTGCATGCTTAGAGCCTGAACAGCCAAAAATTAATATCTAAGCACGTAAGTGTTATTTATACCCACAGCCAGAGAGAACATGTATTTATAAGGCTTTCAGAGCACACACAGGAGTGTGCAGTACGAGTGCATTGCTTTAGCACAACAGTGCCACAGCTTGCACAACAATTCCACAGCTACATATTAAAGCAGCTATCATTAAAACCCACCACAGATGGAAATACAGCAGCTTTTGTTGTACAGAATATTTGCTGCTACACTTAACCTCTATACACTAGAGGTGCAGTGGTTTATATCAACATATTAAGAAAATAAAGGTGCAGAGTAATGGGAAGTACATTGCACTGATTGTTTCTTCCTTTTCACTGTTGGTGTGGTGATCATAACACCATACAGGCCATGCTTTCATACAGCATGAAAATCTTTCATTTCCCACTGCAGAACATATGCAGTTGCACACAGACACCATAAACCAAGTCGTTCCTGCTAAAATACAAAAAGCTGTGAAGGGTTTATGGGAAGGATGCTCTTCCTGTCATCCTGCATTAATTAATGGTGTTACCAAACACACAGAAACTCCTCCTGTTCACAATGACAGAAGAAAGCTGGGCTCTCTGTTCAGCTAAGAAGATAAGGAGGGATAGGAAAATGATCAAAGGGCTGGAGAACCTCACATATGAAGATAGGCTGAGGGAGTTGGGCTTGTTCAGCTTGGAGAGGGCTCCAGGGGGGACCTTACAGCCCCTTGCTGATACTTGAAAGGTGCCTGTAAGAAAGCTGGGGAAGAGGGCACGTAGCAGTAGCACAAGGGATAATGGTTTTAAACTCAAAATGTGGAGATTTAGGTTGAATAATAGGAAAAATTTCTCCAATAGGAGGGTGGCATCACTGGAACAGGTTGCCCAGATACATAGCGGAGGCCCCATCCCTGGAGATATTCAGGGTCATGCTTGATGGGGCTCTGAGTGAAGATGTCCCTGCTCACTGCAGGGGGGTTGGACTAGATGACCTCTAACACCCCCTTCCAACCTTACACATCCTATGATATCATTCTACATTACAGATGGCAACAGTTAAGATACCACAAGCTCTGTGCCTGTGATTAATTTCTGGAAAGACTTTTTCAAGTAAAAATGACTCCTATCAGAGCCAGAACATCAGCACTCGAGGTGTTCCTGCTGTCTTTAGTTCACAGGACCAGGGTTTCCAAAAACCCCTAATGGTTTATATCAATCAGAACCTTGCAAATTTCACATTAAAAGGAAACTACCTGGTACTTTGCTAACAGAGCAAAATGAAACGATTTCAGCATAATAGGACCCAGTAGTTGACAATGCAAATATAAGCAAAAGAAAAAAGATACCAAGGACTTTAGCAAATAGCAGAGAATATTGTTGATTAAACACAAGGTAACATCTTTGGATTTGCAAAGTGCAGTGCTTAGATTAGTTGTCTGAGCTGCAGTTTCTCCCCTGAACAGATGTCTATTCCTCCATTGCCTTCAGCAGAAATAATGTCACCACTGGAACATATTAGGTTTCACCTGTACTTACAACAGAAGCTGTGGATGATGCTACTCCTAGCCACCACAGATTCAATTCTCAAGCTAATAGTCTTACTTATTGTGCCACAGGTCCTTTTAAAATAAAAATTCCCAATATAGTGTTTGCACTACACATATATGCACACACATATGTGTTTTCTCTATACATCTCATTAGGATACAGAGCAAAACGGTTTGAGAGCCACTGAGAGTCATCAAAACACCTTTACTGTTCTCTTAAGTCCATGTTTGAAAGAAAAATAAAAATCACAGAATAAAAAGTTCTGGGATTTTTTGAGTCTGAGAGACCCCTTCTTTGTTTACACACACATCCCTGATGTAAAAACAATCCAACAGCTCACCTGCCTGGATCTGCAGCCAGAACAGAGAGACTACAGACAAAGGCAGCACAACTCATTAATACAGTAACCTACACTGCTCCAAAGTAAAAGATGATGTAAAACCACATTACCAGAGAAGTGATGTAGGCCTAAGAAATCTTGTTATTCCAGTACTTATGCAACCTGAAAATTTCCCCAATCTTGACATCTTCAAAGTTTTCCAAAGGAATCACAGAATCACAAGGTTCGAAAAGACCTTTAAGATCAAGTCCAACCATTCCCATCCTAAGCTAAACTCACTCCCTAAGTACCTCATCTACCCTTTTTTTAAACACATCCAGGGTTGGTGACTCAGCCCCTCCCTGGGCAGCCTGTTCCAGGCCCTGACAACTCTTTCAGGGAAGAGCTTTTCCCTCACATCTGCTCTGACCCTGCCCTGGGGCAGCTTGAGCCCATTGCCCCTTATCCCATCTCCTGTCCCCTGGCTGAAGAGACCCTCGCCCACCTCTCTGCACCCTCCTGGCAGGGCAGGGGAGGTGGGGAGAAGGTCTCCCCTCAGCCTCCTCTTCTCTAGACTAAATATGTTTTGGCTATTGTACCCATAGAAGACAAACACTAAACATCACTCCTATATGTTATTTCAAACCCTCATTGTCTGCTAACCCACAGAGTATTTGCACATACAACTAAGAGTATCTGGCATCCTGTAGATTACATCATACAATCATGAGTCACTCCCCTCTTAACCCTACCCCCAGTGTCCAGGCTCCTTACAAGCTAGGACTGCTCCACATGAAATGCCATGACCAAATGGGACTGTTCTTCCACAAAACACTGCGCTAATTCTCCTGCATTCAGTTTTTCCACTTGAATGGAATAAAAACCCTTTTGAGAACAACAATTCCAATCCTCTCCCCCCCCCCCCCCTCCTTTTTTTTTTTCTCTCAGGCACACTATGGGACTCCTCAGTGCATGCACAATGCAAATAAGGCAAACTTCCTTTGAAAGGCTGATTAATATGCAAAGACAGCCTGCTTTTTAGTGGGCTGTGAAGAACCACCAACGAGCATTTCCAAATTCTGAGGTTTCTTCAATTATTTCCAGTGTTTAAAATAAACATAAGATTATGTAATAATACCACACATTAAGACTAATTTGTCAATGTTGTGTCAACAAGGCCAAATTGACTGTTCATCTTTTGTATCATATTTAAATGCAGCTTTGAAGATAGTCTCTAGCATGAGGGCACTGCAAAACAATAGGATTTTCAGTTTCTGAATTCTTAATGTATATCTATCTTTCTGTTAAAAAGACTGTATTTAAACCCCAGTGTAAAGAACTGCACTTTAAAAAACATTGGTGGGTGGGTTTTTTAATTTAAAAAAGTTATAGTATTACAAACTAGCTTCAGTGAAAACTAATTTCTGTATGAATCTATTGCATTTCCAGTTACATTGTGTGTGTATATATATATATATATGATATAGGTAGTTGGGTTTGGGACAAAAGAAACAATACCTGAAACATCCAGAAAAGCCCATTCAGATTTGGAGACATGAATTCTCTATTTCCCCTGTATAAGATTTTGATCATTATTTTTTGTCATTTATCACCTGGTTAACCACCCTATGTATAATTCAGGCAGGATTCTCCTATGGAAAGGACCTTTCATTTCAAGTGACAATATATTACACTCTTTCCAGTCTGAATACGTTAACTAATTTCTCATTGTAGTCCTTTCTTTCACATACTTCCCAACCCTTTCACACAAATTTAAACACTCCCTTTCATGTCTTTGGACAGGCATTTCAAACTAGCCAACATGGTAAATTATTATTAAATATAAACCAAAACCCAACAACTCATATTCTTGCTTATCTAAAAGATGCCAAAGTCGCTATATGTATCATTAAGATACATATTAAGGAAAAAAGTAAATCAAGTATTTAAATAAGCATCTAGTTTAGCTTTTTTTAATAGGAGTAGCTGTACTAGAACCACAAAAATCATCGAGGTTGGAAGGGATGTCTCAAGATCATCTAGTACAAGAGGGGGAGGCAGCTACAGCAGCTTATGCAGGGGTCTGCCCAGATGAGTTTTGAATGTCTCCATGGATGGAGGCTCCACAATCTCTCTGGGCAACCTGTTCCTGGATTCAACTGCCACACTCCCAATAAATAAAAATAATTGGAAAAAGGTTTTGTTCTGTTTGTTGCTACTTAGGTTCAGACAGGATTTCCTGGGTTCCCATTTGTGCCTGTTGTCATTTGCCCTGTTACTGGGTATCCCTGAGGAAAGCCTGGTTTCCTTCTTCATTCCCTCCCATCAGCTATTTATCCACTTCGATTAAGATCCCCTCAAGTCTCCTCTTCCCCAGCTGAACAGTCTCAGCCCTTCTCAGCCTCTCCTCTTACAAACGAAGCTCCAGTCTCTTCACCGCCTTTGTGAGCCTCTTCAGTGGCCTCACTCTCCTAAATCCATGTATTTTTTTGTACTGGGGAGCCCAGATTAAACACAGCACTCCAAATGTGGCCTCACTAGTGCTGAGTGGATCGAGTTTAAGAAAATTAGTCTGTCTTGTATACTTCTATAATCAGTAACAAATCATGAAAAGTACCTATCTTGACTTACAAGGACACAACAGTGTTACAATTTCTATAAAGAAAATATATTTTTATTCAAGACCTTATGAGACTGAGGATTCTGGAACACAGGTGAGAGTTTACATGCATTAGGTCCTGGCAAACAACCACCTGACAAGGTGATGGATATTCATTTTAAACACAAAACTAATTCAACACTCTCTTCATTCTGAGCAATTAACCATATTAACAGGTTTCCAAACTATCTTCCACAGCATTCTATCAAGTCCTAAATAAATCAGGCAACTCCCAGTTTTCACAGCACACCCTGCAGATCTCTGGAGCTGTCTTGTCATAAGGTCCAAGATGTGAATAGCTTAAGGATCAACTATGGTACAAATCACATGGCTACCTCTAGCCCAAACTTCATTGTCTTGTAATTGATCTACAGCTTCACCCCCACCATTACAAACTGCTGGCAGAAACAGCTGTTGGATCAGTTTCTGCTGTTCCCTTGTACTGGGTCCCTCTGTGACCTGCTTTAAGCAGCATGATGACAAACTGACTACTGACTTCCGTGGTCAGAGCCTTACAGACCTTCAATGCCCTGGTTATCTGGAAACACAGAACCTGCACTGTAGAGAATGTGAACAATCTTAGGCTTAAGCTGAAAATCCCTCTCCCTAATTTCTAAATTCTGGGGTCTAATTTCAAACATGCAGAAGATAGTTGAGACAGTAATCTTCAGGCACAAGCATCTTACGTTCTTCAAAGGTAACATGGGTCCCTTGTTTCTGCTGCAAAGACACAGGTCTAAAGAATTACTAGATATCCATACTAACTATTCACTTTTTAAGTGTGAAGGCTTAAGAATCTGGATAACTAATCCAGGTACTCTTCAGCACAGGTCAATGTGAAAATATACCTCAGCTGGTGCTTCTTCAGAGAAGAACTCTGGTATCTTGAGGGAATTTGCACTTGCCTAGGAGGATAAACCTTCCATTGCTAGGTATTCTCCAAGAAAACAGAATCACAGAATAATAGGGGTTGGAAGGGACCTCGAGAGATCATCAGGTCCAACCCCCCTGCCAAAGCAGGAAACCAGGAACCCAGCTTCTCCATCAGCAGCTGCCTAAAGACCTGAAGTTCAGCAGGACAAGGCTACTGATGTTCCACATTCCCCAAACAGCACCTGGAATACATACATTGTTTGTGGTAAAACAAAAGCTCTCTCAGATGCCAGAGCCAATAACAAGGTCCAAAAACACCGTAACAGAAGCTGTAAGGTTGTTTTCAAATACAGCATCATCTACTCTGGATACCTCAACATGTTTTGGCACAGGTTTTTCTTCCATTTCTCCCTGGAAGGTCTAGAAGCTGCCAGTAGGATTCACTGTACAGATAACAATCATCTCAGGCAGAGATAATGACTTGAACTACGAGCGAGAGAATGATTTTAAGCAGACGTTGATCCTTGACTTGCATCTACTTTGCTTTCTTTAGGCACCTATATTGTAAACTAAACCCCACAGAAACATCTCCTTCTGGTACTTGGCAGTGGCTGCTTCAGACACCTGTGAACAGGACGTATGGGAAGGGCTGGGAAGCCCAAAGCCTGCCATTTGGCTGTCGGGGCGGGGGGGACTTCAAAAGGCAACGTTCCTAATGAGCAGCTGCACTGGGGAAGCTGCATTTCAACACCAAGAACTGAAAGGGCATAATGACACCACAGCCAAGCCCACCTCATTTACATCCCTTTGCACCAAGCAAGGGCTTTAAATGATGGCAATGCGTTTTCCTAAACAAAAGGAGCCAGAGCTAACAGAGATCTGACCCTCCAATGTGCTTCTGTGAATTTTATGTGTCTCAAAGTCTATTTGCCTGGTGGCTCTTCTCCCCTGCCTGGATTGCAGGGGGTTGTGATGAAAACCGACACATCAAGTGCTATGGACAAAAGACAGCAGCCAGGGAAACAGAGGTGCCTGGGAGCTGTAGTTCTCCTTACAGACACACCCTCAGCCAAGTTTCTCCCAGACACTCCCTGTGTGACAGACAGCGGTCATAGGAAGACAAACAGCACAATTTGCTTCCTGATTATATTTACAATTGAGTGGCTTTAGTTATTTTAGTACTGAATTGGGAAGACAGAAAGACCAGCCTCTCACTGCACCTGAAAAACACTGTAACAGCCCCTACTTGAATTGTTCTGACAGTTCCCCCCCCTCAAAAAGCTATGAGGCATGCTACCAAAGAAGACTGCTCCTCCCAGCCTGCTTACACAGGCGTTTTGGGAAGTTTGTAATACCTGTTTTACTATTTGCAAGTCAGGAATTAGAGTACAACAGAGATTCTTACTGACAGATCAAATCATAGAATCACAGACTGGTCTGGGTTGGAAGGGACCCCAAGGATCACAGAGCTCCAACCCCCCTGCCACAGGCAGGGCCACCAACCTCCAGGCCTGGAGCTACACAAGGTTGCCCAGGGCCCCATCCAACCTGGCCTTGAACACCCCCAGGGACGGGGCACCCACCCCCTCTCTGGGCAGCCTGTTCCAGCCCCTCACCACTCTCTCTGGAAAAAACTTCCCCCTAATATCTAATCTAACCCTTCCTTCCTTTAGCTTTAATCCATCCCCCTTGTCCTGCCATTATCTAGATACAGCACTGCAAAGCCAATGCTTCAAAGCCACACAAGAAAACCACCAAAAAAAAACAACCCCTAGAGTTGCACATTCTGTAGATAAACAGTATCAATAATGAGTAAAAATGCAGGATGGCCTTAAGTGAGGAAATAAAACGTGCTTTTGTCTCATCCTAAAGCTATTTTTCTGCTCCTTTGCAGACTGATGGCAGCAGATGCAGCACCCACTCCTCCTCCCCCATCAATTGGTTCTGCTTTCCTGACAGCCAGTCAAGGCAAAACCACAGCGCTGGCCAGTAAAAAAACAAACCCCAGCAAACCAAAAATCAACCAAACAACAACCAAACTCAAGACAACTGGTGCCCTTCTCTGTTAGGAAGAAACAGATCACTTGTATCCAACTACAGAAAAGTTTATCATCAACATATGTTTCTGGAGATGAGCCAAGACAAGCAAAGGTACTTTCAGTCTGGAGAGCACTCACAGTCTTTAACAGTTAAGAATGGGATATTCATTAAATTGCTATTATCTTAGGTGTCCTAAAAAGCCCCAAAATAATCAAACAAAAGCCAACCACAAAAAATACAACAACAAAGGCAGGACTTTTTCAGTTTGTACAGATGAATTTTACACAAAAAGCTCTATTATTTAAGGAATCGTAGTTCTCAGGATATAAATGAAACGAGATGAGCCATCTGCTGTGTTTATAAATCAGCTTCTAAATTACAAGAGAATGTTTTAATTTAATAGTAGCCTAAATCCCCACTATCACAGGCCATGGGGATCCATCTGAAATATGGAATTACTCTCAAAGAAGTAAAGGCATGCTTTCGTTCTGAACCTACCAAATAACTGTTGCTCAGACAACAGTTTCTTCAGGGATTTTTCTCCAGTAAGCATCTATCTCTTGTCACCTCTTACATTTAAGCTACCATAAAACTGTAGTTAGGGTTTCTTTAATTACCATCATGGTAGCTGCTCCCCCTCTTACACCAACATCTCTTTCAGTATCATAGCTTCTAACGCAATAGCCTTTCTGCCCCCCATCACAGACTGTGGTGAGATCAGTTGGGATAAAAAAGGTACAAGCTTTAGCAAACCAAAGCATCCTTCAGTGCAGAAGGCATAACTGATGGGCAGGGTGCTGCTTTTACCATAAACAGTGCTGCTGCTTTGTTCCAGCTTTTTAATATTTTATTTGGGTTTTGTGTTCTCCATTTTATGCTGATTTAACAGCCCAGTTCCAGCTGTGCAGCTCCCAAGGCACTCTACACATTCATAATTATTATTATTGGATAAACATGGATCAGAGTGGGGCAAGAGATGACGTGCAGATCATTTTTCTTTTCTTACTCCTTTCTATTCCCCCTGAAAAAAAACAAACCAACAAACACTTTATTCTCCCCTCCCACAGCTGAGAAACCCTGTGTGAATGTGTCAGGGAGGTGATAGGTGCAGAATCACAGATAGTAGTCTGGCATCTTATAATGGTTGAGACCAAGAATGTATGCAGAGCTGGTGATTAGAAGGCGTGGCTGAGCCAGATGCAGAGCTGGCTATAGGGAACAACTGGGCTGGAAATAGAAAGAGACACACACACATCCCCCCCCTCCCATTTGTTATATATATACACCCTCTAGGAAGCAGTAATATTTTATTTCCAATTATAAGAGCAACCATACAGCAGTGCTTGTGACAGGGGGGAGCTGTGTATCATTAAGAATGGGTGCTGATGTCGAACAGGTGGCTTGATTTGGCAACCGACCTGAGCACACTGGTGGCAAGGGTCCGCCATGACAGAGCTGGAATCGAGCCACCAGACACCAACTTCACTATTCAGTGGACAGCGCTACGCTAGGAGGGATTCCTTCAGGAGACAGGGAATCGCCAAGGTGGGAATGATGAGGCAGCGGGGAGTTGCAGCCGTTACGGACAGCACTGAGGCGAGGTGCAAAGAGAAGCCGTGCAGTGAGATCTGGAATGGCAGGGGTGGGAAGGAGCAGAGCACTGGGGTACACTGCAAGGACACGGAAACAGGCACAGGTGCTACCCACCCTAAGGGAACAAGAATCTGGACAGAGTGAGCTTTGCTGAGGGGACATCAGCAGCGACGGGGATGTAATTAGGGAATGGTGAGCTGAGAAGGGGCGGTGAGAAGGGTCGAGGCTATGTCAATTTCGAGGTGAAGATAGGAGGGACAATCAGTGGGGGTGCTTTAGGCCACGATGGGTACAAAGGATGGGAGGGGAGGTGGGTGGGGCGGGAGAGCGAGGGTGATGGGCTGTAGGATGGGACAGGGAGGAAGCACCGATATAGCCAAGTGTCGGGGCAGGGGGCTCTGGGGAACGCTTTCTGGTGAGCGGGGATAAAGACAACGCAGAGGAAGGGGTCTGAGGCAGCGAGGACAGCGGCACGTCGGGCGGAACATGGCCTCTCCGGC